>CM063525.1:6850307-7215307 GCA_032199755.1 Ambrosia artemisiifolia | reverse complement strand
CCCTTGGTCGACCCGTTGGAAGGGACAAAACAAAGGCTAAACAACCTGTTAACGACGCCGATGCGGAGTTCTCAGGGGAAATAACCAAAATAAGGACGACAATGGAGATGACGGCCAAAGCTAAAGTTCATAAAATTCGAATGAGGGACATGGACTTTTTAGCGAGAGACTTTAGCAACATACCAATGCCTCGTTGAAAGATACTTGAACTAGAACAAGCGCGTCTCGTGAAGGAATACGAGATGGAACAAGAACACCCCATCGACGAGGAAGAGTAGTTTATTTCTTTTAAATAGTTTATTTTTTTATTATTGTATGTGTTTTTAATTTTTTTATTAATGAAAAATTTACGTTTATTATTTAATTTGTGTTACAAATTTAATTATTATAAATTTAAAATACCAAATTTTAAAAAAAATAAAAAATAAATAAAAAGTGGATAAAGCTGTTGCTCACCTCTAGCCACAACACCATCAGGCTAGTGAACCAGAGCTTTATTACCCTGCCAACTGGGCGCTTACGTGGCTAAATATGAGAGGATAGAGCCATTGCTCACCTCTAGCCTCGTTGAAAGATACTTGAACTAGAACAAGCGCGTCTCGTAAAGGAATACGAGATGGAACAAGAACACCTCATCGACGAGGAAGAGTAGTTTATTTCTTTTAAGTAGTTTATTTTTTTATTATTGTATGTGTTTTTAATTTTTTTATTAGTGAAAAATTTACGTTTATTATTTAATTTGTGTTACAAATTTAATTATTATAAATTTAAAATAACAAAGTTTAAAAAAAATAAAAAATAAATAAAAAGTGGATAAAGCTGCTGCTCACCTCTAGCCACAACACCATCAGGCTAGTGAACCAGAGCTTTATCACCCTGCCAATTGAGCGCTTACGTGGCTAAATATGAGAGGATAGAGCCATTGCTCACCTCTAGCCACAACGGATAGTCTTATGTGTGTATGAGACGATATGATTAGAGTAATCATAAAGCCCTCGTGTTATCTCCCCCATACTGTAACCATTAGCTATGGACTTTAGCTATGAAACACTTGAATAGATCTATTGGGTTGACACCTCCACTCTTGGTTAGTCGCTCTATCCCGGATACAAACGATAAAAGAGTGCTAGGATTTCAAATATGATGATATTGTCTTTATTGTACGATGTGCGAGGCACAGCTCATCAAGGTTTTGCTATGGACTCATGTTGGTCGCATTTTGTCATTGCCTTAGCTAGGCATTGATTTGGTCAATCACATATTTCCTTAACTATACATTTTACAATGATTTAAACATGTGAACTCACCGACTTTATGTTAACAAATTTTTATGCATGTTTTTTAGGTAATTAATTTTCATGGATGAAAGTTGAGGGATTTTAAAGCTTGCATCATGGGATACCACATTTTGTGGG
The DNA here is from genome assembly GCA_032199755.1 of Ambrosia artemisiifolia. Taxonomy (NCBI): domain Eukaryota; kingdom Viridiplantae; phylum Streptophyta; class Magnoliopsida; order Asterales; family Asteraceae; genus Ambrosia; species Ambrosia artemisiifolia. The sequence goes on along the minus strand of CM063525.1, from coordinate 7,213,892 downwards.
ATTTACTGTCTAATTCTCATCTTCGTGGGATTTAGATATGAAATCTTGAATTTTTAAACAGTTGGATGATGTAATAATTTAACAATTTGGTATCCAAACTTATGTTTTAATTAGATGTTTACTTGAATCTTATGTTTTAAAACCTTTCGTGTCACATCTTGTGATTCCGCCTTAAAGTGGTGTGACATTTAACCCTATGATATGACTAAAGTTAATTCAGTAATTAATTAATTAAGAGTGGTTTATAGCTAATGTAGTTAATTCAATAATGTAGTTAATTAAGAGTGGTTTAAGCAGTGCTCGAGAAATGGTTTGTTTTTTTTATTTTTTTATTTTTTTTATTTTTTGTAACGGCTAGTTACATTCTCACCTAATATCCACCCTTATCACCTGTGAGGGGATTCGAACTCCTGGCCTCTCCTTGTACACCCTCACCCCTACACCACTGGGCCAAAGCCCCAGTGGCAATCGAGAAATGGTTTATAATATTAATATACCACAGATTACTTAATCAAATTAAGAATTCCTATTTTAATAAATTTGGTATTTCTAGAGACTTCGTATTTCAAGAGATTTGGTACTTCATTAGTATGTCATATACTAGTTTCAAGAATCCCACCCCTGAAAAGTTTGAGTTAAGACAAAGAACATTAGTTACGTAACGTTGATGGTAAAGATGTCTTTTGTTAATCTTATCAATTCTTAATATTACAAAGACAGACGCAACGTTAATGGTAAAGGTATCTCTTTTCTAATCTTATCAGCTCTTAATATTACAAAGTCACACCTTATTTTTCCTTCTCAGGGGCGGACCTAGCTTGAAGCTAGATTTCGCGTCCGTTGCTACTCAACTTTGCGCGTGTAGTGGAAAATTTTTGTTTTTTCACGATATTTGTAAAACGTTATTGCTAAAATGAAAAAAAATTTGAAAACGTTACTACTAAAAGACTAAAAGTGAAATGATTATTTAAAAAAAAAAATTCTAGATCCGTCACTGTCCTTCTTCACTTCACAACTATGGTTAGAATTTACTGATTTACAATATATATGTGAGTATATATACACACACATATATAGAAAAAGTATAAATTGAGAAACCTCTTGAGTTGAAAACTAAAAAAAACCCATGTAAAAACCGAATAATTTTTTTTTTTAAACTACACAAGCTAAGACGTTTTTTTTTAACGATAAGACCACCACTAATGAAATGTTCATACCAGAAATGTTTCAAAAACGTCCATGTCCCAATCAATCCATCATCTTTTACAAACAATCTTTTTTTTTATTCACACGACTAATGATCACCTTTTCCAATTAACTTTTATAAACAAACTACTAAGTCCACCTATAGTGGGAAACAAATTTAGCGCCCCTCCCTCAATTGTGATTGGTTGAAATATGTGGCACAAAATCCAAGAGGAAATAAGCGTTATAATTATAACGCCAAACACTCAATTTTGGAATTTCCATGCCCCATAGCGCCCCTTAAGACACATGCGTAACGGTGTTTGGGCACTAAGTTGAGATTTAAGGCCCCAATAACGCCTAGAGATGTACAAACCGGTTTTTTTTCTTAAACTGGTCCGGTTTTTAACCCGAACCGGTTTTTGGTGTTGAAGGTGATACCGGTTTTCAGGATCCAAAACCCCCGTTTTCCAAACCGGTTAGGACCGGTTTACAAACCGGTTTTTTTTGCCAAACCGGTCATCCAAAATCCAAATACATTGCCTAAATCGGTTTTTTCCTCAAAAAATGGTTTTTTCCCAAACCGGTTTGTTCCTAAAACCGGTTTTCAACCCGGTCTAATCTCCAAAACCTATAACCTATACAGAACCGGTGACTCGGGTCGGTTTGGGACCGGTTTGAACAAAAACCGGTTTTTGTCTAACCGGTTTTCCGGTTTTTTTTCCGGTTCGGTTTTCAAAACCGGTTTTTTTGTACACGTCTAATAACGCCCCACTACACATGGTCTAATAAGGTTGCGTTGTGTAGGGGCGTGAAACACATCCAAGTGCCACCAAGATCTCACCGCGTCAACGACCACCACTGGAATACCTCATTAAATAAAATAAAATAAAATATGAAAAAAATACCAAATGAAAAGTACACATGAATTATACACTCATCTTGCAACGTGTTAATCCATAAAAATTAGACCGAAACTAAACACAGCGCAACCATTAAATAGAGATATAGAAGTGAAATCGATGAACCACATCTGCATGTTGCGGCGTGTTATCTCCAAAAATTTAATCCGAAACATAAAACAAAAAATTTGTAAAAGATGAAAAGTATATAGAATTAGAGTTGAAAGTAAAAAAAGTATTGGGTTAAATGTGAAAGATGAAATCAATTAAGGTTAAAAGGTTAAAAAAAATAGAAAAAAGCAAACTACCATGATCGATTTGCAAATTAATTATATATATAATTATTTAAAAGATGTAAATATCATGATGATATAAATTTTAAATGATGATTCCGTATTTTTAACATATAAATAATATCAACAAGATATATCTCTAAAAAAATCTTATTTTTCAAGTAATGAACTATTAGAATGAAAACATTACTAAGTTGGGAAAAACAAGGAAATATTTAATATTTTAAAGGATATGTTTTGGGTAATTGGACAATCTATCACCTAATCATATACCTGTTTTAAATTTGTGATTTTTTTTCCATTACCGTGTCATGCCAAAAAGTTTTGGATATAACTAACCGGAATATTTGGGTTTCTACAATTTTTTTTGTCATTATATATATATACAAATACTAACTTTTGATCTGAGGGGATGTTACTGTTTCGCTCAATACCACTCGATAAAGCGACGTACAACTCTTCAAAGCAGAACCCTCACATATATCTCCTGCCTCTTTATCTGTGCTATCTCCTTTCTCGCTGCCTTCCTTTGTCTCTGTGTCTTCTGGCGACATACCGGTACCCTGATACTTCATCATCGTACTGCGTGTAACAAAGTTGTAAACACGTTGTTACCTGGTTAATTTACGAAACCCTAGGTGCCGGCGGTGATAGAACTGGTAATCGAACAGCTGACAGATGGGGTTTTGTATTTCGAGGGTTTTTGAGCTACGAAACCTGGTTGTGGTCGTGCTGGACGTCGATTACCGTTGTTACCGGGTTCATTTGCGAAACCCTTGGTGGCGTCGGTGATAGCTGGTAATCGAACAAATGATAGAGTTGTCTTGCTCTATCAAATGCATCTTCTAGCCACACGCTCAGGTATGTTTTATTTGTTGTTGTTCAGGTCTCTTTATGTGTGTTCGGCTTATTGGTTTAATAGTTCAATCTGTTCATGGTCGTATTGTTGCATGCGTTTTGAATGCCTTTTTTTATGATCAGTGGAATAGTGATAGCATTATTTGATTCAGTAGCTTTCGATGTTTGGGTTGCCATATTCTTGCTGTTTTCAGATTTGTTGTCTTAATCTTTGTAGCCAAGGTGCTCGACGAAATGCTTACTGTCTAGATTTCGACGTTGTTGTTTTTAGAATAGGTTGTGTACATGTTTTACTGTTTTGCCTTCTTTTCTGTGTCATTGGATTATGTTTGTCCTTGGTTGTTTATGCATGTTTGTTTTTTTGGTGTGTGTGTGTACGCGCTTACATGTTTTGGCTATGCTTGGCACGGGTGAAAGACGAAAAGTTGTTTACTCTTGCTTCTTAACGACCCATAAAAGCTTATATATCATAAGTTATGTTGCGTATATAAATTTCTATGACCCCTGTGCAGGTGGGACACTCTTTTGAATTTTTGGCTGCTAGCAAGCGGCTGTCGACGTAGACAGCTCGCTTTACACGAGCGATGATGACAGTGCATTCATGCGCCTGCCTTCCCTGTGTCCACCGACTGTGATGGCATCATCATGATGCAACCGGTTGGCGTGTTGCACAGTACACTATATTTTGTATGAGCTCTATGCCGCGTTTCAATGACCCGTCTACAGCTGATGCAACCGGTTGGGTGCTACTAATGATGAAAGTTTTGGGAAATTTGAGACAACATTCCAACATTCTGAATCAAAGCCAGAGGTAAATTAAAGGTTTTTTTTTCATGTTTTCTACACTACTATATCTGTATTTAACACTATTTTTAATAGTGTTATTCTCATTCTTTGATTGTTATAGGGATTTGATTCAAGTAAAAAGAATTATAAAGAGACAGTGCCACTTTCTGTTTAAATGTTGACTCTTACAGTCACCTCTGCATTTACTCAGTTCTGTTGCTTGGCTATGATGAGTTCAAAATGTTTTCGGACAATTGATGAAGATGGCGTGGCAAGGGCAGTGGATGGTAGGTTTTGGAACCGCAACCCGCCTTGCAGCCACTTTCTTTTTTAAACTCTGAGCCACATAACGAGCACATGGGGCTTGCTACTATTTCGCTCAATACAACTCATTAAAGCATTGTCTACGGCACGTACAAGTCTTTAAAGTCGTTACTCCTCCTTCATATCTATCGTCGAGGCTGCAGACAGGAAGCCTTGGCGGCCGGTTCACCGACAAATCGACGATTAAATCTTGTAGGGCATAAATCCTAACCTTTTATGAGATTTGTCGTTCATTGGCTGCTGAGGACGATGATTCTGTCTTTAACCGTCGAAATCACTTCATCGATAATGATTGCCTGCTACTTGGCATGGCAATTTCGGTTGCAGCCGTAGCGGCCCTGAGCCTACGGCGACGATGATGATCTGCAGATCTGAGTCGCTCGATTTGTTGTGTCGTTTCCGCTGCTTCATGGCTTTAGTCGTACGGTGTACGTGTCATATAGCCTTTCACGACATCTATGAGGACCCTACACTGGTGGGACTATAGTGTGGGTATGTAAGTTTGTTTATCTGTTTATATAAATGCATGTGTGTGTAGGCTAGAGTTGGAGCCTCGGGTTGTTTCTCCAATTTTCAACTGTTTTTTAAAGTTTGAGACTTTGAAGCCATATATGTTATCAGTTTTCCTTATTAGCTCTTCTTTATTTGGTTGCGGTAACTTCCAGTTGAGGATTCAACGATAAAATGGCAGAAGTGGTAACTATTTGCATTCTTTGAGCATTGTCTCCATGTCCACTTTGTTATTATTAAGTGATGTGAATGGTAATAATAATATATAAGGTATACCCATGACAAAACATGAGTATCCCATTGACTGGACACGCGTTGCCCGCACGACAACCATATGGGACGCAGTAATCCGTTCGCCCCCGCCGCGGCAACGCGCGGCGGGTATAAACCTAGTTCCTTATCAATTGTCACACCCTCAAAATTCACTCGCAGGGTTGTACCGCCAGGCGTGTGACCTACTATGATCCAAATCATTGATCATGTTGAACGACCACTATGTGAGATTGAAAACAACGTTTGTCTTTCAACATGAGTTTAAAATAGTTTGAATAGTTGTACATTGGAAGCAAAATAAGTTTAACAGAATGAAAACATCTATGCGCACGACATGTGCAACACCATGAAAGCCAAATGATTCTGAAGTGCTTGAAAAACGATTTGGTAAGCAATGCATGAGACTCTCCAAAGGCGTCCTAGTCCAAGTGTACCTTAAAAACACCGAGAAAAAAAAATGCTAAAATGTGTCAACATAATGGTTGGTGAGTTCTCGGGTGTTGTAAGTAAATGTGTGAGTGTGTGCAAGAAGTAAAGGTTCGTAGGTCCACATATATCAACTACTTATCTAATGCTAGTTATTCATGCATTCAAGTTACTTTAGTGATTCACAACTGAAGCTAACCGTCACAACTGAAGCTGACCATTGGTAGTTGTTTTCCTTTCTTGCCAAGTTCATCACAAAAGTTGGAAATATGTGTTTGGACCTTGGTTTCAAAGAGCGCACCTCAGGCATGAGGAGCCCAAGGCAATGGGAAAAACACTTTTTTCAAGTGAAGCGCCCGAGACATCGCTTGAGGCGTGCTTTTTTATCACTTCAGCCAAAAAATCACTTTCAAACTGATTTATGTGGGCCAGCAGACACGTTAGGTCCATTTTTTATTTATTTGGGGCCAACTGACATTATTATAGTCAAACAAGGAGTGTTTCATTCTATCTGATGGGTGGCGTGATGTCACACACTCAAGTTCCACTTGCGGGGTTTTACCACGAGGCGCGTGACATACCAGGATCCAAGTCAATGGTCACAATAAACTGCAAGAGTTAATTACACGGATGGTCCCTGTGGTATGAACAGACTGCATCTTTGGTCCTCAAAACTTTGAAATTACATAGATGCTCCTGGTGGTCTGACTTTTGTAACAACGTTGGTCCCTATCTCTAACAATCGTCTATTATCACCGTTAAATCCATGTAAAATGACCAACCTACCCTCACTGTTAATAAAAACAAAAACAAATAATTATTATTAGAGATTTCATACGGGGCCCACTTCTTTTATCTTCTTCTCCTTTATCTTTCCCACCTCTCTCTCCTTGACAAACCCACAACCTACAACCCACCTACAATCTGTGACATATAAGGTGGTAAAATCCACCTGCAACCCACGTCAAAAAATCCCAAAACCCACAACCCATCTGCAATCAACATTGCTCACTTAATAATCGGCTACCACCAATCAACATTACATTCGTCGGAATCTTGGATCTTTGACAAGAAAACATCATCGGAGCTCTAAACATGTCTTCCAAAGCATAAATATGAACATGTTTTATAGGCCATCATCTGTGAACTTTATTGGAAAGGAACAACTTTGAATTTGGCAAAAGCCACAATGATTTTCAAGAATAGGCGTAGAGGAGGGTTGGTGGCGATGGAGGTGGAGGTTGCCGGAATAGGCCGAATATGGTGTAGGGTGGTGTTGATGGTTGAAAAGTGGTGGTGGTTATGGTTGTGCTTTCCGGTATCCTGGTGGTGGTGGTGGGTGAAGACGAGACCTGTTTTAATTTTGTTAACAATCGTTTTATAATAGATGGGGTTTCTTGTGAAGACGAGACTTGTTTTAATTTTGTTGATATTTCATATGGTTGTGTTCGTTGGTGCCGGGTAGTTTGTGGAGGTGATGGTGGTTTCAGATAAGTGGAGGTGGTGGTAGTTTCAGGTAAGTAGGGCTAGTGGTGTGATTATATTTAAATAGAAAAAAGGTTTAATTAAATTGTTTTTTTCTTTTAAAGGGGTACAATAGACATTTTACACTAACTTAACAGAGAAAACTAACGACAGTTAGGTGTAGGGACCATCCGAGTGCAAAATTGTATACCTCTGGGACCATCTGTGTTAATTGGGGGCATTTATGTAATTTATGTATACCACAGGGACCATCCGTGTAATTAACTCAAACTGCAACTATATGATAAGAAAATGACGTAATATAGGTAAACCAAACCGTCCAAACTTTTAGACAACCATAACACCATAAACAGGTATAAAAGTTACAACCCGAAACATGTTCATAAGATGCATAGTAACCCTCATGCACCAATGTTGAAAAGTAGTTCAAAGATAAAGTTTATGCAGCGGAAATGTAAAAAAGGATGTTGCGCGACTCCGTACACCTAACCATGTGCAGCTACTTTAGCAACGAGAAAACATGCAATGTTGGTCAACACATACAGTGCTGGTGAGTCACAAAGATAAAGTTTTAAAAGTATGTAAACGTTTGTAAATCAGACTCAACAATCCTTACATCTATACCTGATGCTAGCTAGACATCGTTACATGATACTAAAGCGTTATGAACCACTACTAAACGTTAGAATGCCTTATACCCACCACCGGACATCACCCGGTGTCGTAAGTTAGATAGGACAAATATGCACCCGTTCGACCTCCAGTTGACCCGAGTGGGGCTTGTCGGGCCCAATATATCTATTCACACTTTCCTTGCTATGTATCCACATATTCATGCTTCAAAATTTAGAAAAAAGGACTTGAATGATGTAAGGTCGCTTAGTACCCATGTGATATAATGTAATACTATGGTCTAAGAAAGTAACGTCTGTATCGCTTGTTTCTCCCTCGAAATGAAAAGAGTAAAAGTTGGGGCTGTGACACTCCCCTTAGGTTGCGTTCTTCACGTAAACAGAAATCAGGCTTGTTATGGTAGTCCGACTACTAGAAACCTACCATAGATAGCCTATTAATGCTTGACCAATGATAACTTTGTAAAATAACCCTTAGTGCCCAAGACCTTGACTTTAAATGTTTGTAAAAGTGTTTAACGTTTGACATGACTGCATAAGATAAGACTTGACATCTCATTAGTGACCCGATATCCCCGTGTTAGCCAAATACAAGTAAACAAGTAAGCATGTGTAGATATGCACCTTATATGAATAACAGTTCACAAGTTCATGCATATACTTCACATAATTAATCTATACGTCATAACACAGGTTACGAGGTTTCCTAGACATGCCACGGGGCTTACAATATGTTCCTAGGTGTTAAAACATGTTACGGGGTTCCAAAACGTACTTCGGACACCAAAACCCACGACTACGCATCAAAAGACACGACTATGCACCAAAACAGGAAACTATGGTTCATAGTCACCCCTAATCTACACGACTATGAATCCTAGTCGCCCCCAGATCCGGCGACTATGATTTATAGTCAGCTGCTCTGCAGGTTAGTGTCTGTTTTGTGCGCGAAACCCTCCAAATAAAGTTGTAACACCCTCAATCAATCCCCAGATATTGAACAAACTGTTCCCATCAAGAATCCCCCGGATAATCGTCCATTTATCATGTTAATTGCAAATGTTTCCCAAAATGGACAATATTATGGATATGTCATATCAATGCATGAAAACTTTAACCTAAATGGAAAATAATTAGATTTCATCACATATTCACATATTAAACATCATCATGCTATTGTTACATCATTCTAGCATAAACCCTAACAAAAGTCAATCTTCAAATCATCACTTATCATCCTATATCCCTCCAATGCCCTCAAACGGGTCAAAGCTCGTATTATTCACAAAATACATCAAACATCCATCAAAAACTGAGATATTCATCCTAACAACTAATCCATAACATTAAAGTAATAAATACATAAGAATCCTCATGTTTAGACCATCAAAACCCATTTCAAGTTTATATCTTTCATTAAAAATTCATATAAATGTTAGACCTAGTTTAGAAATGTTGTTCAAAGATTTTCAAAGATAGAAACTCTATAAAATCGGGTCTGGACCTTTGGGTTTCAAAATAACGACTTAACAAGAGTTTAGGATGAATAAAACACCTTAGATCTTGCTTAGAAATGATGATTTGAGCTTAGAAATGATAGATTTAGGGCACAAACGAGTTTCAGAGGTTAAGGATGGTGTGAGAGAGGTTTGGGGCGAGTTAGGGTTGCACAAATGGTGTTTAACAAGTTAAGGGTGTTATTTATAGATGTTTCTAGTCGTTCCAGACATGTTGGGAAACTTTGGACTGCAGGACACGACTATGAGCCATAGTCATGCGTATCCCAGGCGACTATGATCATAGTCACCCACTTTTCAGGCGACTATGATTCATAGTCGCCCCCTGCATGGCAGCCTTGGTTTTTGGCGCGTTATTTGCTAATTTAACACATTAATTCATGTATCCACATATCATCAAGTCATATAATGATTTTAAAACATTTATTGCACGATAACTAACACGTTCATGTCAATTCACCAACTCCTGGGACTCGAGACTCGCGTGTGTGCGTTTTTACATGGTGATCCTCCGAATCACCGACCCTTGGAAACATGTGCATAACCGACTCCCGATGATACCACAGACCATCGAACCGACTCACGATGATTCCCTTAGTCATCAAATCGACTTAACTAACCTATTTAAGTATGTTTTAAGAATGTTTTACTAAGGTAGACTTATAAGTTAGATTAAAGTTATTAACCTGAGGTTGCCGGGTGTCACATCATCCCTCTGTCGAAAGAATTTTTTTCCCGAAAATTGCTCGAAGTCGAAAGGAAAGAAAGAAAAATTTTTCGGTTGCTACTTCATCCCCCTGTTGAAAGGAATTTTGCCCCTGAAATTCACTCGGCTTCAACAGTAACAGGTGCTGGTTTTGGAAAGAAATGAGGATCCTTGAGTCTCATCTGATCCTCTCGTTCCCATGTGAACTCTGGTCCACGGTTGGAGTTCCAACGAACTTTAACGATGCGGATTTTACTCCGATTGAAGGCTTCAAATCTTATAATCCAAGATCGCAACCAGTTCCTCCACGATATGCAGACGATCATCAACCTTGATCTCTTTGAGAGAAACAATGAGTGTCTTATCAGCCAGACACTTCTTCAAGTTAGAAACATGGAAGACATTATGCACGCTACTGAGCTCAGCTGGTAGGTCAAGTCTGTATGCCATCGGTCCAATCCGTTCCAAGATCATGAACGATCCGACATAACGACGGTTCAGTTTACCACGCTTCCCAAAGCGTATAAATCCCTTCCATGGTGAGATCTTCAAAAGTACCATGTCGCCGGCCTAGAATTCCAACGGTTTACGACGAATATCGACATAGCTCTTCTGACGTTCCCGAGATGCTGCCATACGATTACGAATTTCATGATCTTCTCAAAAGTTTCATATACAAGTTCTGGGCCGGTGAGTTGGCTCTCGCCCACCTTAGCCCAACAAAGTGGAGTCTAAAATTTCCGTCTGTAAAGAGCCTCGATCGGAGCTGCCATAATGTTAGAATGGTAGCTGTTGTTGTAAGAGAATTCCACCAATGGTAGATGACTCTTCCAAATCTGGCCAAAGTCAATGACACATGCTCGAAGCATGTCCTCCAATGTTTGAATCGTCTGCTCACTTTGACCATCAGTTTGCGGATACTATGCCGTACTCATGTCCAACTGAGTACCCAATGCCTTCTGCAAGGCCTTCCAGAAATGCGAAGTGAAACAAGAATCACGATCAGAGATGATAGAAACAGGCACCCAGTGCCGAGAAACCACTTCCTTAATGTAGATACCGCTCTAACGTGTCATTTTACCTGATAGCTAGAAAGTGTGCCGATTTGGTCAGACGATTGACAATCACCCAAATGGTATCACAACCACTTGGTAACTTCGAAAGTTTGGTTATAAAGTCCATAGTGATTCATTCCCCCTTCCATTCGGGAATTTCAGGATGTTGCAGAAGAGTAGACGACTTCTAATATTCGACCTTAATCTTGGCACAAGTCAAGCATTTACATACGTATAAAGCTATGTTAGCCTTCATGTTCGGCCACCAATAAAGTATCTTCAAATCCTGATACATCTTATTGGAGCCGGGGTGAATGGAACAGCGGGACTGGTAAGCTTCGTTCAAGACAAGCTCCCATAAGTTACCTAATAAAGGTACCCAAACACGCTCTGCAAAATAACACAGGCCATCAAACCTGAGTTCCAGGTGCCGTTCGGTACCATGCATGGTTTCAACTTTAAGGTTTTCCTCCTTCAAAGCTTCTTGTTGGGCATAAATGATTTGGTTGGGCAACCCGGAATAGATGTTGAGCTGTAAGGCTCGAACACACCGAGGTTTAATGGACTCCTTCCTGCTTATGGTTTCTACCACAATATTCGCCTTACCAGGATGGTACTTGATGGCACAATTATAATCGTTCAGAAGGTAGAACCGTCGACGCTGTCTCATGTTCAAATCCTTCTAATCAAAGATGTGCCGAAGACTCTTTTGATCGGTATAAATGGTGCACTTGGTACTGTACAAGTAGTGTCTCCAGATCTTTAAGGCAAAAACAACCTCACCGAGTTTCAGATCTTGGGTGGTATAGTTCTTCTCGTGAACCTTAAGCTGACGAGAAGCATATGAAATAACCTTCTCATGTTGCATCAACAAGCAACCGAGACCTTGGATAGAAGCATCACAATAAACAACAGAATCATCTGTACCCTCAGGCAAGGACATGATAGGCACAAAACAGAGTTTAAGTTTCAGTGTCTGAAACGCCAACTCCTGAGAATCACCCCAGTCGAATTTCCGGTCCTTCTGGGTAAGAGATATGAGTGGTTAAGCAATCTTCAAAAATCCCTCAATAACACGATGATAGTAACCCATGATACCTATGAATTTCCGCACCTTCGATGGCATTTTCAGTGTTTCCCAGTCATTGAAGGCATCTATCTTAGCTGGATCGACATGAATTCCTAGTTCATTAACCACATAACCAAGGAATTGGACTTCACGCAACCAGAAGTCACACTTGGAGAATTTAGCATAAAGTCGTTCTCTTCATAAGAGTTCCAAGACAAGTCGTAGGTGTTCCTCATGGTCCACCCTATTTTTGGAATAGATCAGGATGTCATCAATAAAAACAATGACAAAGCTATCAAGATAAGGCTTGCAAACACGATTCATCAAATCCATAAACACTGCTGGGGCATTGGTGAGACCGAAAGGCAAGACCAAGAACTCAAAATGGCCATAACAGGTTTGAAAGGCAGTCTTCAGAATACCAGCTTCACGCACTCTAAGCTGATGGTACCAGGATCTCAAATCAATCTTCGAATAACAGCTGGAACCTTGAAACTGGTGAAATAAGTCATCAATACGGGGAAGAGGATGGCGATTTTGATCGTCACCTTATTAAGTTCACAGTAGTCGATAAACATATGTAGGCTCCCATCTTTCTTCTTGACAAACAAGATAGGGGCTCCCCACGGGGATGAACTAGGCCGAATGAAACCTTTCTCCAATAACTCCTGCAACTGGTTGGATAATTCCTGCATTTCGGGAGGTGCAGGACGATAAGGTGCTTGAGAGATAGGGGTTGCACCGGGTGCAAGATCAGTACGAAACTCAACCTGACGTTGAGGTGGTAGACCAGGCAAATCCTCAGGAAATACATCAGCAAAGTCACGTACAACAGGAATGTCTTCAATCCTCTTCTCCTCCGTAGATGATACAGAAACAAGTGCCAAAATGGCGGTATATCCCTTTCGAAGATACTTGTAGGCCTGTATACAAGAAACGATACTCAAAGGAACACCACTCTACTCACCGTAAACTGATAAAATATCGCCATCAAGAAGCGGAAGTTGAACAATCTTATCAAAACAAACAATCTTGGCCTTATACAAGGATAACCAATCCATACCCATAACGACGTCGAAACTACCCAAATCAACCGGCATTAGATCAATGGACAAAGACAAACCCGAAAATTCTAGGCGACACTACTTAAGAATGTGTATAGGCTCGATTTGTTTACCGTTAGCCAATTCTATCCAGTACTTAGCCTCTAATGGTGTAGGACTATGTCTAGAAATTGACTAAATGTAGCAGATATGAAACTCTTATCGGCGCCAGGATCAAATAAAACCGAAGCACAGCGATCGTTAAGAAGAAACGTACCGGTAACTGTGTCTGGATCCTGTCGGGCTTCCCCGGAATCGATGGCGAAGGCATGAGCATTTCTACCACCGCCCCCGTTGTTCCCGTTGCCATTCCCTTTCTTCCCATTCTCACCCTGCTTCAGCTTAGGGATTGCTTAGACATCTGATCTTCTTACCAAACTCCGATTGTGAATTTTCCAAGTTTTTTGCATTTTTTGTAAGTCATTATAATCGTATGTGCGTGGTTAAGTTGGTGATTCCACCTTTTTCAAAACTTAGTCTTTTTTTATACATATTACCCACATCACTTACATTTTCTTTTCCAAAGGCTTTTGTCGTTTCAACAAAAGGTTGCGATTGTTCAACTATAAAAGAGAAGTATTTGGTCATTTCTAGTGCACGGCTTTTAGAACAAAATATCTCGTACTTGTTTTAGTTTCTCTTTCAATTATCTAAATAAGATCTTAGAGAATAATATCACAATAATTCAATTTTAGAATAATATCTCATACCTATTCCAAACTATAAAATTACATAATTTTTTGTTTGTTCATGGAAAACGTTTCACTATGTAAATATATGTAGGGCTGGTAATTCCAGACATGAATACGAATACCCGACACAAACTTACACGATTTTAACAGGTACAAGTTTGATCTTAACATGTTCAATGTCTTAAACAGTTAGACACTAAATATATCTGTTAATTTTCTTGTCTAAACAGATTAAATATTTTTTTACTAGTTTAGTACCCGTTAATGATACAGGTTGTGGGGGTGGAGTATTGAAGTTACATGTTTTTACTAAGTGGAATTCTACATTTTTAATGCTTGATGGTACCCATTTTACGTGTCGGATTTGAAAAACATGTTTGTGTATTATCAGGCCCGGCTTAAAGGTGATTATTATGAAACATGAGCTTTAGGCCCCAACTTTTCAAGGGCCGCTAACTTGAAAAAAAAAAGTAATTTTATGTATAAATAATTGTGATTCATATGTCAGGGTGAACTGATTCGTGATAGAAACAAGATTGGTCCTAGGAGGTTGTGAATATGTGAGGGTTTAACTTGAGTACCGATGAATACATTGAAAATCCAATCGTGTTCTTCACTTGTTCTTTCGCAACATGGTTCTTTAGCTACCCTTTTTCCTCTTCACCTTCATAATCAGTCAGCACATGTAGCAATCAATTATCACTTTGAGTTTTCTTATTATTCTCCAGATTTTATATGTATCATTATATTAATGTTTTGCTGATGCATTAATTTATAAATTAATATATATTTATAATTTCAAGATTTTGTTATTTTGTGAGGGTCTTATGTTTTGTTGTTTCAAACCAAAGGGGAAAAAATGAGGCGGTTCAACTTGACTCATATGGTTCACACAACTTCAAACAAGATATGGGAAAGTGTTGGGCATGAGATATTTGGTGTTTGCAGCAGGTATATTGTCTGATTGTGTACGCTAAATTATTGTTCGTTTCAAAGTAATATAATTAAAACATGGCCCCAATTTTTTTTCTGCACTTTAGGCCTCCAAAATGATTGAGCCGGCCTTGTGTATTATCGTATTAACATGGTATAAACATGTATTATCGTGTCATATTGTATTAACTTGGTATAAACTGGTATTATGGTGTCTTATCGTGTAAACCAGGTATAAACAGGTTCTTGTTCGGGTATCAAAAAAATGACACGATAAGTTACCGTGTCGTCTTTGTGTATATATGTTTCGTGTTTGTGTCTTAACAAGCCGGGTATACACGATGTGCCAACCCTACATATATGTCATGAGCCATCTTTTTTATCTATTATTTTTCTTTTAAGATTAAGGTGTGATCAAACTTGAGTTTAATGTTAGAACTAATTTTTGGATCATTACTAGAATTAAACTTTATGTTTTTTTTCATAGTTCTCGATAAACAAAACTAAAAATCATAGTATGTGAATCATAGACATACATCACAACCATCACAAGGGCGGTATGACCCTCCATCGCCATGGGTTACCACAACCACCATTCGACAACTTCGCATGCTAATGACCACCACTCGATAGCCATTGCTTTCCACAACCCATATTCAACGTTTGATTAGTAAGTTTGATAAGAACCATCTCGTTCTTGACTAGAATACTAGTGACAATTACTTGCTACTAACGAAGAATTTTATGAAAAAAATCCTACTGTTGACGAAGGTTACTACAATTGAGAATAACATTCATATTAGAAGATCAAGTTAAAACATTTGCAAAAGAAAATATATGCTTGCAATGATTATCATGCCATCAGCTCTTATTATGACTCGATAAGTCTTTGTTACTTGTTCTCCCCTCATTAGGCAATTGCCTTAGTCTTGCGACTCTTGCCTTTCCTTTTCGACTCATTAGGCAATTGCCCGAGCCCTTCACCTAAAACATCACAGGAAACAAACTAGCCGTTGTAGAAGATTCGAAATAAGTAAATAATTTTAGTTGTTGTTTACATCTCAACGCACACAGTCAAACTCCCTAATTGCCGTCTAATTTTTTCGCTTTCGTTGCATTCCCGAGTTTAATAAATGAAAGAAAATAAGGGAAAGAGAATCAATGAAAGAAAAGAAAGCGAGAGGACTAAAAAGATATAATGTAACTTCGTGTTTCAAAGATTAAACGAAAGCAAATAAATTAGAAGGGAAGGTTACTTTCACTTTTTTTGAGAAAATTTAGGAGAAAGGATTATTAAAAAAATATTTATTTCTTTTCAGTTCTTTTTCTTTAATACTTAAAACACAAATGTTTTTCGGTTTCGTTTCACTAAATTTAGGTGGTGTTTGTTTTTATGCTAGAAGTGCTTCTGGCCACTTATGTCTGCGCTGCGCAGACGCGGGCAGACATTTGAGGCGGGAAGCTTGTTTGTATTTTAGAAGACAAAAGAGCTCAAAACCTCTTCCTCTCCTCTTCCCCGTGCAGACTTGCTCATATCACTTCTCAAAACCAAAAACCTCTTCTGCCTCTTCTTTCCCTCATCTCCCTTCTCTCAACACCAAAACCCTCCTCCTCCCACACAGATTTGTTCCTCTCTCTCGTTTTCAACCTTCAGCCGCCACCACAACCACCCTCCTCCAGCATCTTCCGCCGCCACCTCCTCCCTCATCCCTCCTAGCCGCGGCGCCTCCTCCTCCCTCCTCCCTCCCAGTGGCGGCGCCTCCTCTCCCTCCTCCCTCCCTCTCCCCTTCAGCCTCCACCACAACCACCCTGCTGTACAGGTACGATTTCAGTTTTTTTTTAAATTCTTGTAGGGTCACAGAGTGATTTGAGTATAAGTCCCTTTCGTGTTGTATATTTGCCTTTGGATGTACTCTATTTTTATATAATTATTTTATTCTTGTATAGATTTCGATAATAGAAATTATATATTTTCATATTCAAGTCTTTTGTGTATGTTTGCTATTTGTATGTGATTATTAGAAATGATTATTAAGTTTTTGTTTTTTTAATTCTTGTATTGAGTTCGATTAATTCTTGTACAGTTACTACTATATGTATATTTTTTTTATGTGTTTGTTTATGATGGGTTGTGGTGGTTCACGGTGGGTTGTGGTTGGTTATGGTTATGGTGGGGTGTGGTTGGTTATAGTTATGGTTATGGTGATGGTGGGGTGTGGTTGGTTATGGTTATGGTGGGTTGTGATAGGTTATAGGTATGGTTTTGGGTTACACTGCAGACGTCAAAAAACAAACAGTCTTCCTCTTGTAGACTGCAGACCTTTGGTCCACCTCTTCTCCTGCAGATGTCTGCAGATGTGGTCCGCAGACTGCAGACCTTTTACCTCTTCAAAAACAAACAGCACCTTAATCTCTCTTTAAAAAGTATTTGAGAACAAAGCTTTCGTGTAAACCCTCTATTAATTACCAGGTCTTCACGAAGTTAGAGGTGCACATAAATACAAGTTTGTTAACTGGAACCGGTTAATAACTAAAACAGAATTGACTGGTTACACAAATTATTGCTAACGGACAGTTAGAAACAAATTAAAGATTTTTAATAAATAACCGGTGACCTTAAACTAATGTATCGGTTTTTTTTTTGTCCAATTTTTTTTTTCTATTATATTAAACCAAAGACAGTCAATTACAAGTGATACGTAGGTAAACAGGCCACAAGTTGCGCCGCTACCCCTTTTGTATTGCAAAATCTACTCTATTGAAAATAAAACATTGGCCCTTAGCAGCTGGGGAATTACTTTGCACAACTTTCTTCACGCGATCGAGGAGCTTGATTGCTTGCGGGGCCAGCGCTCCAAAAGTATCAAAAGCGAAGGGCACAAACACATGCTGGTTCTCTAGACAAGCCGCTTCATGTTTATCCACTTTTTTGCTCTCAGCATTCAAAACTGCTTGCCCAGCCACAAAACCTGAATCCCGGAGTCCCACCAATGGGGATACCCCAGTAAGGTCAACGCACGCATGCTTGCCTTGCGCCCACCCGAACACAAGAACGTCCGCTGGCCTCAAGGTGGACCGCCCGTCAAGTGGGTCCGTCAAGAAATGCACGGGAGCCTCTTTTTTGGCTGAAATCCCTGCCCTTCGTAACACATCCCATAGAACATCTCTAACCAGGTCATGTCTGTATTTAAAGCCTGACAACTCTTTACAATGTAGGGCGTGTTCTCCAAACTTGTCCAAGCGTGTTTTTTTTACAGATCGGACACGGTTCGTCAATGGGGAACATGGGAATCATCAGTCGGTATTTGAGGACAGCCCGATATTCGATAGCCGACATATGTTGCCCTAGTCCGTCAATTGGGACTTTAGTGAGGAAATCTTGAGCATGAGCCTCTTTGAGACATTCAAACACCGCTTTCTGGCGTGATGACATGTTAAACTCCTCCTCCATAGTCTGCATGGCTTTACAGTTAAACGCACTCGCCAAGATTTTTTGAGGCTTTTTTGGGGCGGTGTCTTTATCCGTAAAGCCGCCCACATCTACATTGGGGAGAGAGCTGCGAATGTTGTCCAGTGCGAGCTTATAATCATCATCCATCCCAACCACCCCGCTGTTCCTTAGTATGTGTTCCTGTAGCTTCCTGGATTGCGCCCTAGAAGCCACATACGCATATGCGGACACATCTTCCGCCGAGCACAGGCCCAAGCCCCCCGAACTGATCGGTAAGGACGCCAATCGCCATTGAAGATCCCCAAAAAATGCCCCCCACAAACCAAAAAGTGAAAAAATTTGAAAATAACCCGTTATTAACCGATCGGTTAAGTGAATAACCGGACCACTTAAAATGAATTACAGATTAAAGTAAAAATAATAAAATAACCTATAAAACCGGTTATAGAAAAAAAAAACCGGTTTGTGTACCTCTACACGGCTTCTCTTTTTATGTCATTAGCAGCCCAACTGATATAGGAGCCCACCAAAATTCAAATTACTGATTTCAGCCCATATTTTCTCTCGAAGACTGCTGCTATTGTTTTTTTTTTTTTTTTTTTATTCCTATCCTTCTCGACTGGACTTTGTTGTAGCCCTGCCGCTTGTGCATGAAGTTAGTTTCCAGCCCTATAACTAAATAATAAATTAACACTGAAGCCCAATTACAATTAATTAATTATTTTATATTATCCATGATATACAGCCAAATCACCAGTAGCGAAGCTTGAAAATTGGGATCGGGGGATCGGGAGTCAGCGGTTACAGGATGGAACCTAATTTTTTTTTCTGCAACTATGGTTCGAGTGACATATTCGTGTTGGTGATTCGATGCAAGTCGAGTCAAACACTAAATACAATAAATATCAAAGTTCTAAGCGTTGTTTAACAAACAATTGAACAAAGACACTAAAACATTAAAAAGAAGATAAAGTGTTGGTACGTGGATGAAGAATAATAGTTCAGCCCGTCGACCTTTAAGATTTTTGAATTCTTCAATTATGGATAGTGGTGCAAACAAGCCGAGATAAGCCCGAGCTCGACCAGGCTTGAGCTCGAAAAACTTATGAGAGCTCGAGCTCTGCTTGTTTACTATCTATTAGTTAATGTTTTAAATAAAAATAGTATAAATAATAGGTTCAGAGCTTGATAAATGAAGTCTGGCTCAGGCTCGTTTAGTAAACAAACTTAAATGGAGGGGTAAATATTATTAAATATTAATAAACCTAATATTACACTAAGGCTCGACGAGCCTGACGAACTTCACATGCTAGGCTGAGCTCGGTCTCTATTAGTAAACGAGCTTTGTTTTAAGCTCGGACTCGATAAGGCTCGCCTCGTTTCGAGCTTTTTACCAAGCCGAGCTCGAGTAGCTAAGAGATAACAACTCCATCGTTTGCACATTGAATCTACTATCCCGCTCATGTATTTGTTGGGCTTAGAACTTTAGGATTTGGGCTTTACAATTACTTTGTTTTCGGTTAAAGTTTTGGTTTATATAACTATTTTTTTAAAAAACAGGGGGTCGAAACCGTATATAGCAAAAAAATTTCATACGAAGACTATATACTCGAAACTTCTCATCGAAAATTCGGGAGGGGGGGACCGCCCCTCCGCGCCCCATAAAAGCTACGCCCTTGCAAATCACAAAAATGTTCATCTAGTTAAAACTCTCATTTTTATTTGCATGAGATTATGATATTAAATTTGTCAACCTAAAACAAATTGAATAAAAAAAACTTTGAAAGGTTGGTATATAAAATCTTTTTCAATCAAGTTTTAGCTTACTTGCACCATTTTAATTCATTTTCTCCGTAACCTATTATATAAGGAAAAAAACTAAAATATATCAATGCATATATTTTTATAATTAAGATAAAATACAAATACAATGTATCTTAAGCGCATTGATCCACTCTTTTTCCTATTCAAAGCTAAGCCCTTTGTCTCTGTGTTTTCATATCGAGAATTATTTGCAGATGAAGAGATGCTAAAGGGGCTTCTTACTCCCCATCCTCCTACATCTCTATATAAACAATGGCTTATTAAGAAAACGCAAGAAAAGCACTTCGAATTGTTGATTAATCGCCAGAGATGGCTTAGAACCAATCGTTAAAGTCAAGTCTTATGTGAGGATAGAAAATAAAGGAAAACAAAAAACATACACTTGAATCACAAAGTTAAGTCACGGTTAAGCTGTCCTCTTTAATTTAGGGGTGCTAAATGGGTCGTGATCGTGAGTTGGCGGGTCTAACCTGACCCAAATCTGAAAATTTTACACGAACCTAACCCCAAAAATTATGTCATACTTAAGAACCCGAACCCAACCAGAATATTCATGGGTTGACCTGAACTCGAACCGCTCAACCAGATTTTTTATTTATTTATTTTTTTTTACAAACTTATATATTAAAATTAAATTTTTACTAAAAACAGAAACTTATATAAAACATTTACGTTTTAATTAAAAAATCTAAGACCAATTTCTATTTTACGTTATTAGTATAGTATAAAATACGTAACCAATTTAATTTTTAACATAATATAGTATAAATGGGTAAGCGGGTCAACCCGCTCAAGTTGACCCAAACCCGAACCGTTTAGCTAAACAGGTTGGTTGGTTCAACCAGAAATTGACCCGAACCCGTTTAGACTAAACTCAACCCTGCTAAATTCATGTTAAGTTCAGGTTATGTTTTCGATTCGTGTTAGAAATTCACACCCCTACCTTAAATACATATGTCAATATTAAATTTTCCTTATCAACTTCTAAAAACGACTCTTGGAGGATAAAAATGTGGGTGGCCCATTTATTGAGTGATGGAAATAGACACATGGAAGGAAAGAGTCAAAACCTCTAGATAGATTGTCGGGGAGTATCAAGTTAATAGGCAACACTTCCGTAACATCTATCTCAATTCATTTATTCCTTATCATTACATCAATATCCGTTTTCAATGTGAACCATTATTCAACATTATCATTAATCATATTAAGAGAATTAGATGGGTTCAAAGTTAATTTTATGTCTTTTTTTTAATATGGCATTTCAAGGGTTTCATGCTTAAAACCCAAAATGGCATAAAAAATTTTCCTACACCACCCCTATTGTTGCATTATCCAGTTGTACATTCTTTTGTATATAACCAAATTTTATTACTATTAATCATATTAAGAGAATTGGATGGGTTCAAAGGTAATTTTATGTCTTTTTAATATGGCATTTCAAGGTTTCATGCTTAAAACCCAAAATGTCATAAAAAAAAAAAATTTCCTACACTACCCCTATTGTTGCATTATTCAGTGGTACATTCTTTTGTATATAACCAAAATTTATTACACATTAATAGATTTAATCGTTGTCTTATTCATTTAACTCAAAGAATGCATTGTGCACAACCTTGAACTCAGAGAATGAATCGTTGTCTTCATTTAATCTCATAAACTCCATGATTAATGACCACTTTAACGGGTTGTTTGGTTGATTAAGTGTTAAATCATTAAGATGATCTGAATGGTTAAGAGGTTCTGAATGATTAAGAGCTGAATCATTCAGCATCCCTTATTAGCTTAACGGTTCAGCACTTAACTATTCCATTCAGATGCTGAAACAAACAGTCTGAATGCTGAATGATTCAGAACTGAATGGTTAAGAGGCTGATTAAGAGGCTACCAAACAGCCCCTAAATCCTACACTAAATTTCCTTTTCCGTTTTCTATCTCGGCCTTTTTATAATACCCCTACAATCCTTCAATGGAAGTAGATCATTTTATGAATCGGAAATGGAGTCCAATGTTTGGCAGATCATCTTATGACCTTTTCCGGCTATATGTTGTGGTGGATTGATGAGGTATTATTTTGTTTAGTCTCAGTTTATTTTAACATTATTGTAACAAACTTCTGATATGATTCAGTGATTCAAAGAATTTTGGTACAACTTCATTGATATAGTTGTTGAACTGAAGAAATTCAGCCTCAAGTTATCTTTCGTTTTTCTTTCGTTAATTGACTTGATTCTCATTGCCATTGCTTCGACAATAGAGAACCAGGTAATTAATCAATTTATCCTTAGTTTCATGACATAATCATACCCTATGATATTCGCAGTTGGATGTTTTTGTTTTATCTGACAATAGAGAACTAGGTAATCAATTTATCCTTAGGTCCATAACGAAGCCTAGGATGTAAAGAGTTGCTCTGACTCTCATCTCCGTTCACCATGCTCACCACTTTGCTGCTTTTACGCGAACTCCGCGTATTCGATCTTTGGTAAACTTTACATTATTTCAGCAAGTTAATTTTTTATGTTGTTTGTTAAGTTTCAGTATCAAGTGGTCACAATTAGTGTCCTTAAAGAGAGTGTGCGTTATCAAGATGATATTTTAAAATCTGAATATAATAAATTAGGGCTCCAAATTTGGCATCAATAATCGAGAATGTTTTGTAATCAATAGTCAAGTAAAAAGACTTTGTGGATGCATTTATCAGGAAAGATGGCGTTGAGACTTCCTCATGTGTCTGCACTTGAATCATGTCATGCTCTGTGCATTAAAGTTGGAGAACACGACCTTTTAACAATAATGTTCTCTTACAAGTTTGTAGTTTTATACTGAATTATAATATTTATCATTTCTTCTCATTTAATTGTTGTTGATAAAAAAAAATTATATACTTTATTTTCTGTTTGTACTCAATATCATTAATACAGAAGCATATGGGAATAAGGGAAATTATGCGCTTTTTTAATGTTGTATGTGATCACCAATTGTCAGATGTGACAATTTCGGCCGTATACTAAAATAATGTAGTTATTTTTTTGGCTGACAAAGTGGGCTTTAGTTCAAACGAGCTAGGTTGAACTATATTCTTGTTTTCCACATGTTTTTGTTAATATTTACTATGTCAAGTATGATTACAAAACCTATACTAATTATATAAGTTACCTTTTTGAATTAGTGACCTAACAACGATAAAGAACATCGGTTTTGACTTGCCAAAATAGTGCAGAGAACATGACAACAACGGGGTGCATTCAAGTGCCTTTTCAGGACAAAAACATGGCATATGAAGCTGCAACAATTTGGGGTGTATCATTATGCTTTTAAGTAAAAGTCAGTTACTTGGTAAGTCTTTATTAAAAAGAAGATTTGGATTTGGGCCTTGTGGTTTCACTCCAGTAGTCAAAGATTATAAATTATGAATCCTCATTTACGTACATTATTAATAGCTTCTGGTTAATTACATTTAACATTTTTCAAAACACTAGCACTAATCGAAAAGATGGTGTTACCAATTAGCATTTATCCGAGATGTTGCTTACCAAATAACAACCATTCAAATTATTGGTTGGATCTACACAAGTTGGGTAGACGCTCATAAGTTATTCAAAATTTACTTGTTAATTGTAATGCATCACCTTTTCGATTGGGTTATGACTTAACTTAGGCTTCTGTTGCTAACTTACAACTATCAGTCGGGACACCCGCTGCAATGCGCGGACATTCCCACTAGTAAGGAGCATAATGTAAAACTAGTTAAAGTACCCGTTTAATACATGGGCCAGATAATGTCAAATATGTCAATGAAAAGTTGTAAATAATATTTGTACAATCTATGATATATAAACTATAAGTTGTAACAATAATTCTAAATGAAACAAATGTAGCATTAAATCTGTAATACACAGGTTAGATACTGTCAAATATGTCAATGAAAAGTTGTAAGTAATATTTGTACAATCTATTATCCATAATGGGTGAGGTTCCTGTACAAAGGCCATATTTCGTGAGAAATGTGAGAAGGATTAAAAATTGATATGTAGGCATCAATTTTTGAACTTAGTCATGATGTTTTGAATTGTTTTGCCTAGAAAAACACCAAACACAACAATTAAAAACCGAAAACAATGTATTTTAGGCTTAAAACTTAAAACACCATGCTAAGAACATTAAGCAGTGTGTTTTAAGTGTTAAGTAGTGTGTTTTAGCTGTTTTTTAAATTTAATGACTATAATGCACTGCATTGTGTTTTAGATTGTTGTGTTTGATGTTTTTCAAGTTAAAACAACCTAAAACATCATTCCTAAATTCAAAATATGATGCCTACATGTCAATTCTTAATCCTTCTCACATTTCTCACGAAATATGTTCATTGTACAGGAACCTAAGCCTATCTATAATATATAAACAATAAGTTTTAGTAATATTGCCAACAAAGCCTTCGTAAGATTCGTTACTTCAAGGGTTTATGTTATTAGAACTAAGTAATTATCAAAAGGTATTATGTTCTTATAGACCATATAGAACTTATTTATGATAGGCTATCGAGAGGTATGGAGAGGAGACTAGCATACACCAACCCGTTGATCTAAATAGGGGCGGAACCAACCCTGTTTCGTGGGTTATCCACTCGGTTTGAAAAAAAAATGAAAAGAAAAATAGTGAGAAGATTATTGGATTTGAAACAAATCAGTGAGAATTCGTTAAAAGAAATCCACTGAATAAAAATTATGGATCCAACCGCTAGATGCAGACTTGTAAGCACGAGGTATTAGGGATAAAAAGAAGGGAGATGGTATAATTGCCATGACGTCGTTGATATGTATGTCATGATGATAGGGTGCATCCGAATACATTCCGCTTTTTGGACTTTCCAATTTATGGAGTTATAATTATGTTACCTCCATATATTACTTTTGTTGCAACTTATATATTTTTCTCTAAATTTACATAGTTATATAATGAAATACAAGGCAAAATACAAACAAAACTTCTTTGCGTTTTCTGGATTATATAAAAGATTGACCGGTGTGTGAGTGGCATCCCCTCCACCTCAACATTTTGTCCTATAATATCCTCCCCCCCCCCCCCCAAAAAAAAAAAAATTTCCCCGGCACCAGGGGTGATGTGTTGCTAAATGCATCACATTTTATATTAGTTTTGTACAGTTTTGAGTTGTTTATCATTGCTTTATAGCATGTCTTAGATACTTATTTGTGTCTTAGTGTTAAACAGGTGTTCGTAGGCTAAATGAGTAAAAAAAGAGCTTAATTGGAGAGGAAACGAGCATTTGATGAAATTGGGAATTGAAAAATAAAGAATTATGGAAGAACTGAAATTAGAGACCCTCGAATTTCGGATGAAGACATTCATGGGAATCTGGGAAATGAATAAAGGAAATTGACATTTTTACCCTTAATGATTTGTGGTAATAATCACTTACATCATCGCGACATTTATAAATATTGGAGACCCTGTAATCTTGATGATAGATATTCTTGGGTCTCGAATTCCTTCCAGACCCACATAAAGCTCTTTATCTTGATTAAAAACCTAATCAGCCAAAAAGGATTGGGGGAGATCGACTTCCAAGTGTGTAGAGGACGATTTTGAGAACATTTTGCAAATCCATTCAAGTCAGTTGATGTTGAAACATTCCAGAACAAGAATCGAGGCTGAAATCATGAAAATGCGGGGCTCAACATCCTACGGTATCTCCGAGTGAACGATTTGGGTATTTTGTAATGACTTTTCTCTTTTGAACTTTTTTAGGATCAGGTTGTGTGAACATGTTTAGGTGCTTATGGATTTGATTGAATGTTTGACTAATTTGAAAAATTTGATTTACTTTCAAAATTATAATTCGTTATCATTTCCTGGTTTTCTTACATTAGGAACAATTTAACCTTATGATTTGTGTTTTGATGTTGAATTGGGTTGAACAATTTAAACAATATCATGTATATATGATTGCTTAGCTAGGTTAATTCAGATTGTCTTTACAATTACCAAATTAGAAACCGGGAGTGACCGTTTTTTCATATTATTGTCTTTTCTAAAAATCAATTATCACTTCATTTTGCAGCACTGTTTAATAATCTTCATAAAATCAATTTAGTTAATTTATTAGTTTAAACATTATTTTATAAACCAACACTTTCCACAAACTCCCTAAGGTTCAACAACCCTACTTCCTATATTTTAATCAGTTGGAGATAATGAGTAGTTTTTATTTAGTTTTTTATTCGTACTTTGACACGCGATCATGGCACCATTGAATCCCCGTTAACACAATGCCGAAGGCTAATGGGAGAATAAGGGGGCACCCACCTGTATTTTGTTGTTGCATTTTTTCGTTTCAGATATGTGATGAAGAAAGGGGAAGAACATGGTGGTGGAAGCGGGTGTTGTTGCTGTTGACTGTTGAACGGATGGGAGAAGGAGGAAGGGTTGCAGGTTGAGGGAAAGGAGGATGATGGGGCAAAGGTGTTTGGGTAAATGTTTTTTTTTTAATAAAAAAAACTAATAATAAAGTAAACTAAATTAAAAAAACTAAACTAATTAAAAACTTAAGGGTAAATTTTTATAAAAATAAATTAAATAAATAAATGATTGAAGGCTTTATTCATCCAAAGGTATAAGGCATGCTTTCTTGCTCTCTCTCACTAAGTACTTAATTTCTTGAATACTCTTATTCATCCAAACTATACTTATTCTCCCACCGGATGGTAGTTACAAAAAGAACCCTCATCTCCCCTCCGTATAACTAGTCTTTGCAGAAGCTCATAGTGATTACAATCTCTCTCCTCCTATTGAATACTTGCCTACACCCTCGGGCTTAGACTAGTACTAGATCTTTGCCCGCGTTAACACGCAGTTCACCAACGTACAATTATTTTGAGCGGTAAGACGTAAAAAAAATATAGTAGAAATATTTTATTAAAATTTGAAAGAAACCAACACACAGTTTATTCAAATATCACTAAAAAACAAAGTTCAACCTTACTAACAACCACCGTACAGTATACGAATTACCATTATTCCCTTCCTGCGCTAGCCATTCTTTCACCTCCTTAACTGAAAAATCATCCACCTTACTCGAGCACCAAAACCATCTGTCCGGCCTTTACTTTACACAACAATTCTGCAGCAGCGCCACACATTCAGCTAGTTCCTGCAGCTGCAGGTCAGACTCTGGAAGGTGCAGCCACTCCCATTTGCAGCCGCAGATGTCTCCTTCAGCAACAATTCTATCCGCCACTTTCACTCTTTTCTTTGTCTCCAAACAGAAGAGCCGTGGGAATTTAGCTTTTACTTGTTGTTCACTGATCCAGCGATCAATCCAAAAACGGACAGTTGACCCATCACCTAAATCACACTGCAGTTTACTGAAAAAATCTGACCCGTTTACATGAATTAAAAGGAATCACATACATGTATAGATGTTGATTATATGTATAGATTTTGATTATTCATTACGACACCACCACCTAAAGCCTACCATATCATCTTGTGATGCAGAATATATCTTAGGTCCTCTTATAGTATACAGTTAGATGTCTTGACCTAAAGCTTTCACTGAACTCTCTTATTAGCTCTTAAGCCTCATGGATTTCACCAAAAGTCAAGGGACTAACTACAAAGACATGTAGCATATGTTATTCTACTTTCAGTAACAAAAGATTGATTCTAATTTAAACTTCATATAAGTATAGTGAGTCTCAGGTAAGGTACTCTTTGAAAATGTATCAATCAAAAGTTGCTTACCATTAAGTTTTTCATGAGTCAAATTATGTGATTCTGTAACTATTCAGTAGCACCTTCATTCAGAAGCATCTGATTGAAGTGCCAAACACCTGAAATTTGAATAAACTTGTCATTTAGTACTATAAGATAGTTGATTAATCATATCTCAAATCACAAAGAATAAGAACTCCGAAACACTTAAAATTGAAATCATGTTGCTTTTATAACAAAGGTGGTGGTTTTACCCATTAACTTTTTAGCGGGTTGATTCGGATTATCTTAATATCTTTACCGGATAAAATAAGATTATTTAGCGATAACAAAAAATAAAGGATCAAATGGGTCAACGGGTCGAAAGCTTCCCAGTGTATATTTTTATTGCGGAATACCTCCAATATCATTTTATATACAGGATTAGCTTAATAGAATTAATATGAATTTTGTCATAACTATTTGACACACAATAAATATATTATGACTTTGGCACAGTTGCTACTTTGTTATTGGCTCAACCCAGTCCAACTCGTTTTGGCCTGCACAATTATGAGTCTTGACCCATACCCAGCCTACCTCCGCATCACACTTTGCCACCTCAAAATCTTAGTAACTACCATATTGACACCTAAAATTACAAAGCACCTTGTGACCTATACATTCATAAAGATAAGTGAGAATCCAAACATTCAGTTTTTGACTATTATACCACTCATAGGGGTGTTCAAAATTCGATTCGGATTCAATTAACCGAAGAAAATATCAAAATACACAAAAGAATAAGCTATAGACAAACTTACAGTTCTCTGCATATTGATATTCACCCAGTCAACAAAGATCCACAACCACTAAGTCCAATCTAAAAATTCATTACAAGGACATGTGTTAGTCAATGCGATATATTTATGATTCTAAAAATGGTAATTCCCTTTGGCAATGAAACAATAATTTAAGACAAAGAGACTAAGGCTTGAAAACAACACAATTAAGATATACAGTGGACTAAGACATATTTGTTTATAAAATCTCAAGAACGAAATATAAGAACGAAATCGCAAAGAAACCAATACATATGTTTGAAGCATTGAAAATTTCAAAACAAATAAAACAGTGGTTGGAAGCAAAGAATATTAACCATAATATGCATTATTATAATATCTGCAAAAAGGAAATTCAACTACCAAAAGTATGAACAGGAAATCATGACCAATTTAACTCATGGATAGAACACTCTTATATTTTATTAACTTTACTTTGATAGTTTATCAAAAGTTTAATAGATCAAGGTCATGAACACGAAATCGTCACCAAAATCCATACACCATTGTGACACTGCTTAAAAAAAACGGCGCCAAGTTTTGATAAAATCCACCATCAATTCCATTCAACAACTTTCAAAACCAATTCCACTTTCCTCTAAAACAATCAATCAATCTCTTACCAAAAAACTTGTCCCTTCCTTTTAACAGCCAAGACTTTTCAAACCACTATTTATAACAATTAATTCTTATAATTATCCTTCCAAACTTTAAGCCACCAACTTAGGAAACAAATAAAATGCTAATAAATGATACCCGAATCAACAAACAGGACCCGGACCCGAATAGGTTTCCTAAGCGGATTAATCACTAAACAATATCCAACATTCTTTTACCTTTCATCTAATATTATGATCCTCAAGAACACCTCGAAGAACATATTTAAAACATCAATTGATCCGTAAATCGAAACCTAAAACATTTTTTCTAAATACAAACCTAAAACATAAATCCAGAATCATTCTCAATAATATTAAACGAAAAATAAAGAACAATCAATGAAACCTTATAACATCAGTTGAACCCTAAAAACACCTAAATCGATACCTAAAACATAAACCACTAATCGAAACCTAAATCATAACAAACCATTCAAATATTTCTTAAAACATCAATTTAACCCTAAACAGAAACCTAAAAATTAACCTTAATTCGAACCATAAACACATAAACCTTATCAGTCGAACCCTAATCAGTGTTAATAATCTTCCAACAAAAAATAAAGAACAATCACTAAAAAGTTAGAGAATGTCGCATTGTAATATTCCCCTACAAAAAGAATGCAACAATTATTATTATCAGTAACTAAATCGGATAATATGTAGCAGTAGCCCCTCATTTTAAAGTAATTTAAAAAAAGTAATAAAACAAATAATCAATGGAAACAACAATATTCATAAAGTTTATCCTTTAATATATTGAGTAATTCTTACCATTAGAGATATCATGATTGTTTGGAGTTTCCAATGAAGATGATGAATCAGCGTATGGTCTTTTAGACATGTCCTTTCACATATAAATTAACCAAGCTTATTAAAAGAATGATGATGATATTATCAAAACAATCCGTACATACCATGAACCCTAATCGCCCTAAAACTGAAAAATTATTAGACCGAAACAATAATACACAATAAATCAAGATTTGAATCAAAAATCATTAAAATCAGTTAAAACACAAACAGAATAACACTAATCGCCCACGAAATATTAACTAATAATCATATTAGAAAAAAAAACGAAAACAAAAACAGAGATTATTGAACGACTATTGTGTTACAGAAGAATGGAAGAGAGATACCTTGAAGGAGAGAGGATACGAAGGAGATGGATGATCGATGATAGAGAGGAGATGATTTTGTTGATCGATGAAGAAGAATGGAGATGGGTTTGATTTAGGTTTAGAATGATTGAAATCAGTTATGTGAAGTTAGGAAACGTATTAATTGTATTAATTGACCGATTCTGACTATATTTTTTAATTAATTAGATTTTAGATTTAAAAAAAAAAGAAAATTTTATTAATTCTCTCAAGGTGCCATGTGGCTTCACAAATGGAGGAGAGATAATTGCTAGGGGGGTAAATGATTGCCAAGTGTCCAAAATTGCTTCTAAATATTATATGTATAGATTGTTTCATCATATAACAAGTAAACTTTTTTATTTTGTAATGTACGTTTTCTAGCGACATCAAGTGGGAAGAAACCTACTACTATAAACACATGATTAAATATAAAATAAATATAAATAAATACTTCTACAAGATATATGTAATTTGTATAAGTTCCTGCAATGTGAAGTTTAAAGCTTAGAAACGTCATTACTTATAAGTATTCTGGATTCAAATACTATAAAGAAACAAAAATCCATGACTGAAGTTCTAGTAAAAATACATATTTGCTAAATGCGTCATATTAAACAAATACACATAATCTAATTAAAAAAAAGGAAAAAGAAAAAATTGACTGGTTGAATCAAAGGGACTTCACCAGATTACCCTGTTAGCCTCGTTATTGCATTCACAATTGTTCGATGACGCCCAGGAAATAGAGGAGTTGCGTCATTTTTTGTTAAAAGCTGAGGTGGAGAGATAAAAAGTTTGTCCGTAGTTACTCACAGATTACCAAGGAATTTCCTATCGCTTAATGGAAATCATAATTCCATATTTGGTCTAATTTGTGTGCTTTTGTTCTCTCTACTGTGAAGAAATATGGTGCTTATATTCTTTTTTGTTTATCAATTCTGATATTCGAGTGTTTCATCTTTTTTTTTTTTTTTTTTTGTTATTAGTATTTAATAGTTTTCAATTTCAATAGGTTTGAATAATTTTCAACATCAATCTTAGCTTTTCTTGAGTTCTATCTTAAGAGTTCATATGTGTTCTTTCGGACTAAACTGGTAAGGGCATCTAAGAAATTTTAATATTTTAGAAACTACTATTAGATGGTTTTTATTGACTTAAATGTATTTCATAATTTCACTATTTTGTAAAGCATACATAATATTTTAGTATTTGAACGGCAAGGAACGACGTGTCAACCACCATGACACTGGGTGCTGTGTCCAAAGTCGACTACTTTACCACCGCCAGCCTCTTGACTCTGCCAGATGTGCGGAAACCCGACCGCCACCCGCCGGAAGGCACGACAATGAAGTAATCGGTAAAACCTCGCCTCCCATTCAAGTCGAACTGGCGCCACCCTTATTCGCTATTCACCTGGACGCCGCATAAAATAATAGAGAGAGTGAGAATTGAACCTGTATCACAACGAACACCAAATTTTTTTCCAACCACTCCGCCACTACGTATTGGCAAAGATATTTTTAGTTGCAAGGGTGGAAAAAAATAGAGTATCACTAAAACAATATAACCATCTTTATATTTAGTTGCAACAACTTCTTTTTATTGTTTTTGTTGTATTGGTTTTATTGTTCACTATAACAGAGTTATTGGTCGAGACGTCGAGTGGTGTTTGTCTTTTTTCGAAAGGTTAACTGCATTGAGTTACGTTTGTTGTACTTTGTTTCTCGATATCATATTGCAACCAACACGTCACTGCTGGTTCGGGTCATGTGGATGTGATCTTCCACTATCTTGATTGATAACGAAGGTATTTTGTTTTTATAATTTAATGAATGATATAGACAGGCATTCCCATTCAAAGTTGTGTAGCTTATCGAGTTTTATCGATCACATACTTAAAAGCAACATTGTTTGTGCGGATAAGTAATACTACCTTTTGTGTGAAATATGACAAAAAGATAAACAATAATTGAGCATGCTCTTTAAGTTTACAAATCCTATCTATTTGTTGTTTATACAGGTTAGAATCGTGTAAGAAACCTAAAAGATAATGTGTGTGTATATATATATATATGTGTCCACTTGGAAATGAGTATTACGCTCTGTTCAAGAGTTTCATTTAACCGGGCGGGGGGGGGGGGGGGGGGGGGGGGGGGGGGAAGAGGGAGAGAGAGAGAGAGAAAGGAATCTCTCCTTATCTTCCTCTTCTTTCTTTCTCACGTGTTCCTTCCAAATTTGAAAAACAGGATTTATGCTTAAAAACCCCACTATTTTCCCTCCCCTTCCTTTCTCTCTATACAAAAACTCTGGAACACACTTTTTCCTTCCTTCCAATTCCTTTCTCTTCCTCTGCTAAATGAAACTCTGGAACATAGCGTTAGCGATGAAATTATACGACGTCTAAAATTCATTGCAAAATTAGCGACAGATTTGCGTAGGGTTTAAGCCATGTCATAGAATACTAGCAGAAACCAGCGCGTTGCGGCGAGCCTACAAGATGTTTGGCTATATATAATTGGTATATATATGTATAATTGATATGTTTAGCATTAAGACTTGTACGTGTAGCTTTAAGACTTGTTTTATTGTCAAAAAGAGATACCATAAATGTTAAAAAAAAGTACAAAATTGACAACATGTTTTGATGTTGCACGTCCTTATCAAATTCTAAAATTTGATATTTTGCCTATGGAAAACATTAAGGATAACGGAACAACTGGGTTGAGGTCAAAACCGAGTACTTTCTAGTGATGGTTGAAACGGGTCGGCCTGAAAACATTTCTTATTCATCTAAAAGATGATTAAAAAAGAATGCGGTAAATATGATTATGAAACTATATTACTCCAATATTCATCTAAGTTCTATGAACGAAACCATTTATAAATTGTCACACCCTCAAATTCCACTTGCGGGGTTTTACCGCGAGGCGCGTGACACACCAGGATCCAAGTCAACGGTCATAATAAGCGACAACTATATGAGTAAAATAACGTAAACCAAACCATGCATAATTTTTAAAACAATAATCCACCACAGCGGAAACTTAAATAAATTTACAACCCGAAACAGTAAATAACATGAGTCTGGTAATGTTCAAAACCATGCAAATGAAATCTAGACGTCATGCGACTCCGTGCGCCTATTCCACGTGTTGCTACCTTAGCAACCTGAGAAAACATGCTAAAAATGTCAACATACAATGCTGGTGAGTTCACAGGTTTTATAAAAACGTTACCATAAGTTTTGAAAGATCAATCCCGTTACTACTATATTGTACGAACGTTAGCTAGACATATGTATGTTACTACTACGATAGGAAACCATTGCAGACGCGATACCACAAATGAACAGCCTAGTGAGCTACCATTACACACGGTAAGTAAGAGTCTGAGACAATATGCACCCGTCCGACCTCCAATCGACCCGAGTGGGGTTGGTCAGGCCCAATAGATCTATCCACATTTCCCCGTTATGTATCCCCACATATTCATGGTTTACCCTGGGACTTAAATGAGTCGTATAGTAAACAAAAGACAACAATAGTATAACATGATCCTTATGAATCCAAAATACGTAGCATGTTTCTCCCCCATGAGAAAGTGTGTGAAAGCGGGGCTATGAAACTCATCTTAGGTTGTGTTCTTGAAAACAGATAAATTGCCAATGCTATGATGGTCTCTAATACCGGCGACCTATCATAAAATGTATATAAGTATCCAGACTAATAACCCATAGGTTAACTTGTCCCTGAATGTCCAGACCATAACCAAGTACGTTTGAAAACATGTTTGAACGTTGACCTGACCACACAAGACAAGACTTGAGATCCCATTGGTGACCCGACATCCCCGTGTTATCCAAATACAAATAACCAAGCAATCATGTGCAAATATGCACCTTATACGCATAACAATCCATCAAGTCTAGCATACAATTCACATATCGCACATACGAGTCATAACACGTGTTACCAGGTTTCTGGACATGCCACGGGGCTTACGCTACGTTCCTAGGTGTCAAAACATGTTTCGGGGTTCCAAAATACACTTCTAGCATCCACACACATGACTAGGCATCAAAACAGGAAACTGGCAAAGCCAGTCGCCCCCTTGGAGGCACGACTAGGGCTTTATCAGGTGACTAGCTAAGTTAGTTGCCCCCTGCAGACGAATCACCTCTTTTCGCGTGTGAAACACTCTAAATCGGATCCGAAACATGTAAAAACACCCAACATCAATCCATAATCATCAAATAACTGAACCACAACAAAAATCCCCAATCTATCATCAGTTTAACACCCTAATTGTAAACATTTCCCAAAATGGAATAATATTATGAAGACATCACATCATTGCATGAAAACCATACCCTAAATGGCAAATATTCGGATTTCATCACATAATCACAGTCCAAACATCATCATACTGTTTTTTTTTAACGGCATCATTATCATCATCATCATCATACTGTTACTACATCATCCTAGCATAAGCCCTAACATCATTCAATCATCAAATCATTACATAGCACCTAAATCCTTCTAATGCCCTCAAACTTGTCAAAACTTATTTTATCAATAAAACACATCAAACAACCTTCATAATCTGAGATAATCATCCTAGTAACTCATCCATATCATTAGAACATCAACCACATAAGAATCCCCATGTTTTAATCATCAAAAAAACAGTTTTCAAGTTTGTATCTTTATAAAAAAACTCATAGAAGTGATTGGACATAGGTTGAAACTGTTTTTCAACCATTTTCAAAGGTGAAAACTCTATAAAATCAGGTCTGGACCTTTAGGGTTCAAAATAACGACATGAAAAGAGCTTAGGATGAATAACACACCTTAGATCTTGTTTAGAAATGATGTTTTAGGCTTGGAAATGGTAGATTTAGGGCAAAAATGTGTTTCAGAGGTTAAGGATGGTGTGTAAGAGGTTTAGGGCGAGTTAGGGTTTCATAAATGATGTTTAACAAGCCAAGTATGGTATTTATTGCTGTTGCTAGTAGTCCCTGACACATCAGGCGACTAGCTTCCTAGTCACCCCTGCAGGTGGTGACTAGCTCCCTAGTCGCCCCCTACAGGTAAATTTTGTTTTGCGGCACGTTAAACACTATTATAACATATAACAACATGTATTCACATACCGACAAGTTATATGATTATTATAAACACGTATTACTTGATAACTAACACGTTCACATTCGTTCACCAATTCCCGTCACTCGAGACTCGTGTGTGTGCATTAAATATGGTGATTCTCCGAATCACCTACCCTTGTACACATGGTTATGGACCGACTCCCGATGATTCCTCGAAACATCGTAATGACTCAACTAACCCAGTTAAGTGTGATGCATGCATGATTTGCTAAGGTAGACTTATGCGTTTGACCAAAGTTACTAACCTGAGTTTACGGGTATCACATAAATTTATCTGCGTTGAAAATACACCTTAGGTGACTTTCAAACTGTTCTTTTTCTTTCTCTCTCTTAAAATACGTATTTCATGATCTTATAATATAAGTAAACAATCGTTACCTTTAAAATTTCATCGGCTCTAGATATTGGTGTGTCAATAGATTATATATTTTAGGCATCTTTAATAGTCTCACATAAAACTCTTTAATAAATTTACAAATAATTTATTTTTTTGATATAATAGCTTCATTTTTATCACAGTGACTTCACGTTGCAAGATTTTGGTATTTTTATCACATACACACAATCAAACACAGTCACACAGTAGCACTCATACAAAGTTTTCGCCATTAAAAGTTACACACACAAAACACACATTCAAACGCATATGATATAACTAATAAACTTATTTTTATCTTCTTTCTTTTCTTACTATTATAACGACAATCAGATCATCGCCGGAATTTAACCCCACCCAAATCTAATCTTGCTAGCTCAAATAACCCAACTAATCGACCAAAAAACGTAAGGAAAACACAAGGAGTCGGTACGTCGCCGCACGATGGTGAAACAAATAGGAAGGTGAGTCACCAGCGACAATGGTGGTCCGCTATTCTGGTCACCAGTGTTTAGTTTGAGCAAAAAGAGTGGCGATGTTGGTTCTGTGCCGGAAGTAAACGGAACGGTGGTGTCAAAGTGATGTGTGTGTGGTGATGGTCCCGAAACTTTGGTCGGAGAAACAAGGAGGCCGAGAGAAAAGATGGTTGGTGAGTTGGGTTTTATGATTACACATGAGTTTATGATGAGCTCCAAATCGGTTTCGTTATGTAATTAACTGTTTTGATGAGACGATTTAATGGCAATGATAAAATGGTTGTTTCATTCTGTGGTTTAATGGTAGAGTAAGGTAAAGGTCACAGTCAAATTCAATGGTTCTTTATACTTTTGTAATCACATTACACATAAATGAAAATAAAAATGAGTTCCTCAAGATGAAGGCAAAGGTATCAAATTTAAACCAAACTGTTTCAAGAGAGGTCAGATATGCATCATCATTTCCTTCGTTTACACTTAATTATTAGATGATTTAATGGCAATGATAAAATGGTTGTTTCATTTTGTGGTTTAATGGTAGGGTAAGGTAAAGGTCACAGTCAAATTTAATTTTTGTCTTTATACTTTAGTAATCATTTTACACATAAATGAAAATAAAAATGAGTTCCTTAAGATGAAGGCGAAGGTATCAGATTTAAACCAAACCGTTTCAAGAGAGGTGAGATATGAATCATCATTTCCTTCGTTTACACTTACTTTTACTTTTATATTGTATAACTTGGTGAGCTACAAAGTAGAAATGGCAGTGTGCAGATCACCTGAGCAGCAACAGCTTATACCCGTAACAAAGTAGATAATCGCGAACCAGCTTTAGTGTTTTCGCGCTCCAAAATGACGTTCAAAATCTTTCCAGGAATACAAAAGGTTTAAGCTAATATATGTGATTTTAAAATATATAGACGTAATACATTATATATATAACAAATAGTAACTTAACAGCGCAGTTAACGGCAATACTAAATTAACGGAGACGTATCGGAACAATTGCGGTTATAACTTTTTACCCGCCGCGTATCATCATCGGCCAAATAACCGAAACGAAGCACTTTATTTGTCACGATCCAATAACCACTCTACGTCTCTACCAGTGGTGGATACACCGTTATGGTCATAGTTAATAACCAAACCATTGCGTCTTTTCCAATCATCGTTTCGTCCGGTATCTGCCACTGTTTCCTCACAATAACTACCGGTCCTGTGATCACCCGTTTGAAACTTTTCACACTCATTTAACTATATAACCAAATGCTCATGTGATCACCGCGGCCTGTCTGAAACTTTTCACACTCATTTAACTATATAACCAGATGTTCTATACGTTGTGTTTCTTCGTTTATTGGTGACGGATAGAGGTTGACGGTTTAACTTTTGAAGTAGGCAATCGTTGCGTACTTACGTTTAACGTTGTGTTGTTTCGTTTATCACATAATAGAGCATAGTAGAAATTAAATGAATTTGTGTCATCAAATTATTTTAATTTAGTTATGATTAACAAGAGAGTACTTCATATAAGTTGAAAAAACAATTTTGTGTGAAGCGAACCAGTTTCCTTTACTACAGTATGCAGCACCATCATTTGTATATATGTGTGTATGACTGTATGTAGGATGAAAAGGAGAAGCCATTTAGAGGTTGTAGGATGAAAAAGAGAAGCAATTTTTTATCTACCGGAATTTATCCCGACGAAGACGACGATGGGGCGTGGGCTCTGCAATTGAAATTATGGAGATGACTAAGTGCATTTTTTATTTAATGTTTTGTTTTGATTTATTTACGTGGGTGGCCAGCGTTAATCTAATTTGATAAAGGGTTGTCCATTTTTGTATTATCTATAAGTTTTCGATTCCATCTTAACTGTATAGTTTGTAGATAGATAGATGCATTTGTTTTTATCTAATAATCTATTTTAGTAAAAAACCTAAAATATTACTTAGGCTAGTGGGTGTGGAGCCTCCATTTTATATGCCACATTAGCGTGGGGTAGGTTTATTCTCCCCATGATGGTCCAAGGGTGTGGAGTGATGGATCTCCCTCCCTTAAAAAAAATCACCAATCAAGAGGCCCGGCTTAACCGGCAATAGGTTGCCGTTGATAATAATGATGGATCAAAGGGGTGGTGTTGCCTCCCCTCCCTTGAGCATGATGCCCTATGTCGTTCCCCACACCCTATAGCCTAATGATATCACTTAAATACCAATTTTATAAAAGTGGATAAAAGTTCTCAATGTGCACTACATTCATTTTTAAAAGAAGGTAATCAACATCGAATCCCAACTTAAAATTAAATTTTGGACCCCTGGTTAAAAGGTTCTGATGATTTTGCCAGCACAAGTATGACACATCAACTATTTGATTAATTGTCACTAATAATTATGTCGTTACATACATCATCCAAAACATATTGAAATGATCGCACGTACAAATTAACATCCCGCCGCAACGCGCGGGTTAACGTCAACTCGTTTAGAAAAATATCTAATTATTTCTTGAGGTTAATACATATTAGGTCAAGCATTTGCAATTTGTTCAAACACAAATAAAATTAAACATCTTACTGGTTTAGAGTCTCTAACCCAATCAAACCTCTTAATGGCTTAGCCATTACAGGTGCAGAGATTGCCAAACAACGCGTAAATAAAACATGATTATTGTCACACCCTCAAAATCCACTTGCGGGATTTTACCGCGAGACGCGTGACAAACCAGGATCCATGTCAACAGTCACAATAAACGATAACGTAAACCAAACAATGCAATAATCAAAAACCATGATCTCAAATACAGCGGAAACAATTCAAGTTTACAAAACCAAGGTAAAGATAAAACATATGTTTAAAGTTTTGACACCCAAGACATAATCCTAGACGCAAGTGCGACTCCGTGCGCCTAATCCGACTGCTGCTACCTTAGCGACCTGAGAAAACATGCTAAAAACGTATCACATAATGCTGATGAGTTCACAAGTTTTTTTTTGTAAAAAGTTTCATAAGTTTTGAAAGATCATTCATGTTACTACTATGTTATAAGGACGCTAGCTAGGCATGTGAACTCAGTACTACGATACCATGTATGAACCACCCAATGAACTAACTGAACTACCGATCCACGGCTAACTGAACTGCCGAACCACGGTGAACTGAACTGCCGTTGCACGACGAGCTGAACTGTCGATCCATGGCAAACTGAACTGCCGATCCACGACTAAATAAACTGGGGCTTACACAAATCGTATAGCAAACACAAGATAACACTAGTATAACATGATCTTTATAAGTACAAGTACGTAGCATGTTTCCCCCCGAAAACCAAAAACATTGAAAGAGGGGCCGTGAAACTCACCTTAGGTTGTGTTCTTCTTAATAGACAATGCAATTATAGCCCCTAGTATCGGCGACCTATCATAAGATATTTATAAGTGTCTTGACTAATGACCCGTAGGTTAACTAGTCCCCGATTGTCCAGACCATGACTATGTATGTTTGAAAACACGTTTGAACGTTAACCTGACCAGACAAGACAAGACAAGACCCGACATCCCATTGGTGACCTAACATCCCACTTGTTAGCCGTATACAAGAAATCAAGCAATCATATGCAATTATGTTCTTAACACGCACAATAGTTCACCGAGTCTAGTATACAGTTCACATATTGCATATACGAGTTCGAACGCGTACTATCAGGTTTCTAGGCATGCCACGGGGTTCTAAATATGTTCCTAGGTGTCAAACCATGTTTCGGGATCTTAAAATACACTTACAGCAGCAAAACACACGACTAGGCACCAAAACATCTGACTAGGTATCAAACAAGCAATTAGGAATCCTAATTGCTACCTCTACAGGTGAGTAGGGTCCTACTTGCCCCCTACAGGTGGCGAGTATCACCCTAATTGCCCCTGCAGGTGGCAATTAGGAATCCTAATCGCCCATTGCAGGCTGTTGTGAGTTTTCGGCACGTTAAACACTATTTTAACACATATAAGCACATATTCACATACCGACAAGTTATATAATGATTATAAACAAATAATGTATGATAACTAACAAGTTCACATTCGTTCACCAATCCTCGAGACTCGAGACTTGCGTGTGTGCATTAAGTCCGGTGATGCCACAAATCACCAATTCTTGTACACATGGTTATGGACCGACCCCCCAATGATCCCTTGGATCATTGTAACGACTCCCGATGACCTATAACCATCGAAGCGACTCAACTGACCCAGTTAAGTATAATGTATGCATGACTCGCTAAGGTAGACTTACTAGTCTGACAAAAGTTACTAACCTGAGTTTGCCGAGTGTCACATCATCCCCTTGTTGAAGAATTTTCGTCTTGAAAATTGCTTGAAGTCGAAAAGGAAAAAGACGAAAATAAAGGAAAATTTTTCCGGTTGCTACATCATCCCTCTATTGAGAGGAATCTCGCCCCGAGATTCACTCAGCTTCAACAGTAACAGGTGTCGACCTAAGTACGCACTTAGGTAATGAATGAGGTTATATAGATTCCATCTAGTCCCCTCGTTCCCACGACAACTCCGGCCCACAACATGAATCCCAATGAACTCTAACAATACAAATGATAAACCGTACTTATATTCAATTGAGTACCCAATGTTCAAAGCAACGCTTCCCCGAAACGCAAAATGACATGAGAATCACGATCAGAGATAACAGAAGCAGGCACCCCGTGCCGAGGAACCACCTCCTAAAATAACTCCTTCTGGTAGAAGACATGCTGAAGACTCTTGTGATAGGTATAAACGATGCACCTGGTACCGTACAAGTAGTGTCTCCAGGTCTTCCGACCAACCAAAACCGCACCTGGTTCCTAAAGATGGGTGATGTAGTTCCCTTCACGGACTTTAGGCTGACGAAAAATATAAACGATAACCTTCTCGCATTGTATCAACACACAACCGAGACCCTGAATAGAAGCAATGCAGCAAATACGAAATCGCCTATGCCCACAGGCAAGGACAGGATAAGGTTTGCAAATGCGGTTCGGTGAACCCATAACCCCATAAGTGCATTAGCGAGATCGAAAGGCATGACCAAGAATTTAAAAACGCCATGACGAGTTTGAAAAGGAAGCAATCTCAACATGACACTCGATAACCAAGTACCTAGCCCTTCAAGGTGTAGGTACTATGTCTAGCAACTGACGAGACTCAACGGATATGAAACCCTCAACTGATTAAGAATCAAAATAAAACTGAAGCATAGCAATCAATAAGAGAAAGCGTACCGGTATCAGCATCAGGATCCAGCTGGACCTCTCCCGGACCAATCATGAAGACACATGCATTCCGGTTGCCACCTCCGTTGTCTCTACCGCCTTCATCCGTCCCCGCCTCACCTTAGATCAACTTTGGGCAATTCCACCTAAAGTGCCCCGCTTCACCGTAATTGTAACACCACTGATTCCCTTGATCCACAGCTTGAACCTGCCCCTGCTGAAGATGGACTCTACAGTCCTTAGCAACATGGCCTACCCGCTTGCATCTATTACAATGAAACTTCTCACAACCACCATAGTGATGAAACCCACACTGGTTACACTTCGGGAGCTTCCCAGTAATCCTCCTTGCTTCCGATTAGATGATGAACTTGCTGCTTCAGACTTCTTCACCTGTTGTTGTGGCTAAGAAGATCCAGAACCTTTCCCCATGCTCTCCCACTTCTACTTGTTACTCTCAGGGGCTTTCACAATAGCGCCCCTGGGAGGTAGAACGCCCTCTTGAACCTTTTGGTTGGTTAGCTTATGAGCCAATCGAACAGTACCGTGAAAAGTTGCGGAATCATTAGCAGTTACCAAGCCACGGATCTCCAGCACCAACCCAACAATGTAGTGCTCAATCCTCCTGTACTCTGGTGTGTTCAAGTCAGGACACATCACCGTTAACTCATTATGCCTAATGGTGTATTCTTCGATCTCCGAACCGACCATCTTGTGATTCCACACCTCATGTTCCATCTTTTGAATTTCGTCCCTTGGACAGTACTGAGTCTTCAATCGATACACAAACTCTACCCATGGCATAGCATTAGCCTCCCCTAAGCCAAGGGTCTGAGTAACGGAGTTCCACCACGTCAGAGTAGGACCTTCAAAGATTCCTATAGCAAACTTCACACATAGCAAACGCCGACTCAAGCTTCTCTAGCCACCTGAGCAGTCCCACTGCTCCTTCAATTCCGCTGAAATGATGAGGCCTACAATCCATGAACATCTTGTAGGTGCAGTGAGGTGATGGTGGATTGACAGCAGCACCACCAAGAGTCTGATGTGCAGCCTAAAAAGTAGCCAGTGCAACATTCAATTCCTGCTGAAGCAGGTTGTTCAACTCATCCTAGGTCATAGTGACGTTGCCACGACACCCGCCACGACCACCTCTACGACCACCGCGAACACCAAACATCTTCTGCCAAAACAAGAACAAGATACTCAGATTCATTACTAGTACAAAACCACTAGTAACCCAAAGGAATTAAGAAATTGGGTTCAACCATTTCTATTAATTCAAACACGAAGTCCACCAGGATTTTCATGCATTTCAACTTATGATTTCGTGTGTGCCCGAAATAATAAATTGCTCTGCGTGGTCCTCTAGGCGTGCTCTATAGGTGTCTCAT
Organism: Ambrosia artemisiifolia; assembly: GCA_032199755.1. Lineage (NCBI taxonomy): Eukaryota > Viridiplantae > Streptophyta > Magnoliopsida > Asterales > Asteraceae > Ambrosia > Ambrosia artemisiifolia. The sequence goes on along the minus strand of CM063525.1, from coordinate 7,170,834 downwards.
TAGATGAAACAATCACCAACATGAGAAATGGCGTGTACACGTTCGAAACATATTAGGGAATATACCACGAGATGACAAACCCATCACATACGCCACTCTTTATTTTTGATGGCTTCATTTAGAGTAATTATCTACTTTTTTTACCAGAGGCTGAAATCTTGTCTTCTGCTTAAAGTTTTCAGTATTCTCCTGCATAACATTATATTTTCATACGTACTTTCAATATCAAAAGACTTCTCTTACATATATTGTATGTATGAGTATTTCTTTTAATAATTATTTTTCACTTTTGTTTTTTGTATTTAGAAAACTCTATGGTGTCATCTATTGTTTCACACTTTGGGTTACTATTACACCGATAATTATTACAAACTTAACGTGTTATGCTACTACAATATGTACACATAATATTGTACACCATCCGATCATATATTCTATATTATTAGTGTGTTAATATAATGTACAACATCAACAACGTGATTGATCAAAGGCAACAACCAAACTCAGTACAGCCCTGCTACAACGCGCGGGTTGTTACTAGTAATTAAATATGGTTTGTAATCTAATGAATGGTGCTTGGGTCCATATAATTTAATCAAATATTAAGATGATTATTTACCAACACATCTCAAAATGAAACAAATAGCTAACAAAAAAAAAAGCTAAACAATTTCATGTTCCTATATATCTTAGGTTGAATGGTAGGTGGCATATGCACCGACAAAAACCGAAAAATCAATTCAACTTTTCAAAAATGACATAAACAGCCCTTGTATTTTTGAAACTCATTTTAAAACATCCTATATTTTTTAAAAACTTTATATAATGTCATTTTCACTCCGTGCTTTCATTATTTGACTTAAAAGAAAGAAAAAACAAAAAGTTTCTCACTTGGTTATTTTTATCTATGTGTCTGTATAACTTCACGTTTGGACGTAGATATTTTCGTAAACGCGTGTGGCCAAATATAATGTGTTTCCATGCTTATTTTATGTTGGTTTACGTTTTGACATTTTAATTTATGTGTCAGTATAAATTCTCATTTCAAAATATACAATATAAACTCACTTTCGACATAATTTTATTATCTATAAATCTTCTATATAATGGGTTCTGAATTGGCAAAAATGTCATTTCATATTCATCTATAAAGGCAAAATTGTAGTTTCATTTCTAGCCAGTGTCAATTTGGCCAAATAACTTAAAAGAACCCAAACTTGTTTCAACCCGAACTGGTTTGAGAAAAAAAAGGGGGGGTTATCTCTAGGCTAATTTAATGTAATGGACACTTTTCGGGCATTTTTTTATCTATTTTGTTGTCAAATAAGTGGAAATATAAGTTTCATAAAAAAACACTTCAATATCCATTAATAAAACATCTATAAAGGCAAAATTGTAATTTCATTAAATTTGCAAGACAAATTTAATACAAAATTAAATAACTTATTAACTTATGATTTGAAGTCAAACAAATTATAATAAAGAACTTAATGTAATTTCATTAAATCGCAAGGCAAATTTAAAACAACAATTAAATAACTTATTAACTTGGGGTTGGTGGCCCAATGGTAGAAGCAAAGCTTCTAGGAACACCTAAAGGGGAGGTCATGGGTTCAAGTCCCATATGAAGTAGAAATTTGCCGTTCAAAAAAAAAATAACTTATTAACTTATACTAAAAATAATACATAAAATTTGACTAACATATTATATTCAAACTCTAATAAAATGAAGAGCTATCGTCCCATTCGTAACTAACCCAGTCATTAGCAAAACCAAAATAAATGTCAAACAAGAATAATGATGACTTTTAGTTTAAGGTTATCGTATATGTAATAAAAGTTTAGGGTTAAAATTTACAATCAGATAAATTTTGTGTTAATCAAAATCAGCGTCATGCTTATTGTGTTAATCAAGAGCAACGTCATGGTTTCTTTAGTCAAATTTCATGGTTTCTTTGATCCGTGAATACACCACAAACTACTCCTTTACATCTATAGGTGTCTCATTAGATGAAACAATCACTAACATGAGAAATGGCGTATACACGTTCGGAACATATTAGGGAATATACCATGAGATGACAAACCCATCACATACGCCGCTCTTTATTTTTGATGGCTTCATTTAGAGTAATTATCTACTTTTGTTACCAGAGGCTGAAATCTTGTCTTCTGCGTAAAGTTTTCAGTATTCTCCTGCATCACATTATATTTACATACGTACTTTCAATATCAAAAGACTTCCCTTACATATATTGTATTTAGGAGTATTTCTTTTAATAATTATTTTTCACTTATGTTTTTTGTATTTAGAAAACTCTATGGTGTCATCTATTGTTTCACACTTTGGGTTACTATTACACCGATAATTATTACAAACTTAACGTGTTATGCTACTACAATATGTACACATACTTCCTACTAAAATTGTACACCATCCGATCATATATTCTATATTATTAGTGTGTTAATCTAATGTACAACATCAACAACGTAATTGACCAAAGGCAACAACCAAACTCTGTACAGCCCTGCTACAACGCGCGGGTTCTTACTAGTAATTAAATATGGTTTGTAATCTAATGAATGGTGCTTGGGTCCATATAATCTAATCAAATATTAAGATGATTATTTACCAAAACATCTCAAAATGAAACAAATAGCTAAAAAAATAATACATAAAATTGAAGGCAAATTTAAGACAACAATTAAATAACTTATTAACTTATACTAAAAATAATACATAAAATTTGACTAACATATTCAAACTCTAATAAAATGAAGAGCTATCGTCCCATTCGTAACTAACCCAGTCATTAGCAAAACCAAAATAAATGTCAAACAAGAATTATGATGACTTTTAGTTTAAAAGTTATTGTATATGTAATAAAAGTTTAGGGTTAAAAATTACAAACTGTCAAATGTTTTGTTAATCAAAAGCAACGTAATGGTTATTGTGTTAATCAAGAACAACGTCATGGTTTCATTGGTCAAATAGCATGGTTTCTTTGATCCATGCATACACCACAAACTTCTCCTTTACATCTATAGGTATCTCATTAGACGAAACAATCGTCAATATGAGAAATGGCGGTAAAACGTTCAGAGTATAATAGGGAATATACTACAAAATTGACCAGTTAGTACCACAGGATGATAAACCCATCCCATATGCCACTCTTTATTTTTGATAGTTTAATGTAGAGTAATTAGCTACTTTTTTTTACCAGAGACTAAAATCTTGTCTTTGTTTCAAATTTTCAGTATTCTCCTGCATCACTTTATATTTTCATGCGTGCTTTTGATATCAAAAGACTTCCCTTACATATATTGTGTTAAGGAGTATTTCTTTTAATAATTAATTTTCACTTACGTTTTTTGTATTTAGAAAACTCTATGGTGTTATCTATTGTTTCACACTTTTGGTTGCTATTACACCGACAATTATTACAAACTTAACATTTTATTCTACTACACTATCTACACTTAGTTCCTACTAAAATTGTACACCATCCAATCATATATTACATATTATCAGTATGGTTGTATAATATACAGCATCAACAATGTGATTGACCAAACGTAACACCCAAACACAGTGTACCTCCAACGCAATGCGTGGGTTCCTTGTAGTAATTAAATATGTTTTGTACATATAATCTAATAAATACTAAGATGATTAATTAACAAAAAATCTCTAAATGAAACCAATGGTTAAAAAAGACTAAACAAATTCATTTCATGTTCCTATATATCTTAGTTTGCATGGTAGGTGACATATGCACCGACAAAAAAAATCAATTAAACTTTTCAAAAATGACAAAAACAACCCTTATACTTTTAAAGTTCAATTTTACACCCGCAATATTTTTTAAAAAACTTTATATAATGTCATTTTCACTTTGTACATAATTATTTAACTTAAAAGAAAGAAAAAACAAATAGTTTCTCACTTGGTTATATTTATCTACGTATCGGTATAAATTCACATTTGGACGTAATTTTTTTTGGAATGCGTGTGGCGAAATATAATGTGTTTCTATGCTTAATTTTATGTTGGTTTACGTTTTGACTTTTAATTTATGTGTCAGTATAAATTCACGTTTCAACAAAAACAATATAAATTCACGTTCGACATAATTTTTTTATATATAAATCTTCTATATAATGGGTTCTGAATGGGCATAAATGTCATTTCATATTCATGTATAAAGGCAAAACTGTAATTTCATTCTAGCCCGTATCAATTTGGCCAAAGAACTTTAAAGAACCCAAACTTGTTTTGAACCCGAGCTGGTTTAGAGAAAAAGGGGGGGTATCTCTAAGCTAATTTATTGTAATGGACACTTTTCGGGCCTTTTTTTTCTCTATTTTATTGTCAAATTAGTTGAAATATAAGTTTCTTAAAAGCACTTCAATATCCATTAATAAAACATCTATAAGGGCAAAATTGTAATACCATTAAATTTGTAAAAAAAATAATACAAAATTAAATAACTTATTAATTTATGATTTGAAGTCAAACAAATTATGATAAATAACTTAATATAATACAACAATTAAATAACTTATTAACTTATACTAAAAATAATACATAAAAAATTGACTAACATATTTAAACTCAAATAAAAGGAAGAGGCATCGTCCCATTCCTAACCCGGTCATTAGCAAAACCAAAATAAATGTCAAATAAGAATACATGATGACTTTTAGTTTAAAAGTTATTGTATATGTAATAAAGGTTTAGGGTTAAAAATTACAATCAGACAAATGTTTTGTTAATCAAAAGCAAATGGTTATTGTGTTAATCAAGAGCAATATCATGGTTTCTTTGGTCAAATGTCGTGGTTTCTTTCATCCGTGCATACACCACAAACTTCTTCGTTACATCTATAGGTGTCTCATTAGACGAAACAATCACCAACATGAGAAATGGCATATACACGTTCGAAAGATTTTAGGGAACATACCACAAAATCGACCAGTTAGTACCACGGGATGACAAACCCATCCCATACGCCATTCTCTAGTTTTGATAGCTTCATTTAGAGTAATTAGCTACTTTTTTACCGCATACTGAAATATGGTCTTGTGTTTCAAGTTTTAAGTATTCTTCTACATCACTTTATATTTTCATACGTGTTTTCAATATCGAAATACATCCCTTACATATATTGTGTTAAGGAGTAGTTCTTTTAATAATTAATTTTCACTTATGTTTTTTTTGTAATTAGAAAACTCTATAGTGTCATCTATTGTTTCACACTTTATGTTACTATTACACTAATAGTTATTACAAACTTAACGTATTATTCTACTACAATATCTACACCTACTTTCTACTATAATGTACAACATCAACAACGTGATTAACCAAGCACAACAGCCAAACACAATGCAGCCATGTCGTAACGTGCGGGTTCCTGCTAATAATTAAATATGGCTTGTAATCTAATGAATGGTGCTTGGGTCCATATAATCCAATCGGTCCATATAATCTAATCAAATGATTAGATGATTAATTACCAAAAAATCTCAAAATGAAACCAATGGTTAAAAAAAACTAAACAATTTCATGTTTCTATATATCTTAGTTTGCATGGTAGGTGGTATATGCACCGACAAAAAAACAAAAAATCAATTAAACTTTTCAAAAATAACAAAAACAACCCTTGTACTTTTGTAGTTCATTTTTACATCCTATATATTTTTAAAAAACTTTATATAATATCATTTTCACTTCCTACTTTCCTTAAAGAAAAAACAAATAGTTTCTCACTTGGTTATTTTTATCTACGTGTCGGTATAAATTCACGTTCGGATGTAATTTTTTCAGAAACGCGTGTGGCGATAATGTGTTTCCAAGTGTATATTTATTTTGGTTTCTGTTTTGACATTTTAATTTATGTGTCAGTATAAATTCACGTTTCAACATAAACAATATAAATTCACGTATGACATAATTTTTTTATTTATACTATACTATATAATGGGTTCTAGATGGGCAAAAATGTCATTTCATATTCATCTTTAAGAGCAAAATTGTAATTTCATTAAATTTGCAACACAAATTTAATACAAAATTAAATAACATTTTTTTGAAAGGTCAACAAAATCGTCACGTGCTCCCGTAAGAATCGCTTTATGACGAATTCAGGATACTCACGGGGCACCCGGTCTTAGGTACATCAATCCAGGGAAAAACCCGACCACCCACCCGCCCATAGGCACGCCGTGAATAATCGGTAAAACCTGGTATGATTCAAGGCTCGAATTTGTGACCATTAGGCCCCAAGTCACCTATCATTTGGCTTTCATACCACTCCACCAGAAGGTGGGTGGTTTAAATAACTTATTAACTTATGATTTGGAGCGGGTGCAGAAGGTGGTCCACAGTGACTCGCAAAGCCCGAGGAACCAAGGGTTTGTATTTAGTAGAATAGGCTTTGCGATTCAAAAAGGGATAGCGGCGCAGCTTGTTGCTCGCTTACCCATTATCCAGATGTAACTTGGTTTTTAATTGAAAGGATCTTTTGTATTAAAAAAATAAATAAATAAAATAACTTAATTTAATTTTATTAAATTTGCAAGAAAAATTTAATATAATAATTAAATAACTTATTACCTTATACTAAAAATAATACATAAAAATTTGACTAACATACTCAAATAAAAGGAAGAGGCGTCTTTCCATTTGTAATTTAACCCGGTCATTAACAAAACCAAAATAAATGTCAAAAAAGAATACATAATGACTTTAAATTTAAAAGTTATTGTGCATGTAATAAAAGTTTAGGGTTAAAAATTACAAAGTGATCGAGCTGATAGAACACCTTGAAAGGAACTCGAAATCGGAATGTCATCATATACGAATAGTACAATGCATCTTTATAAACACACGTCTTACTGTCATGTATCTGCGAATAAATGGTATTCGGAAATATTGTATACAATTAACCGAACTGCAGCTATTGTGGTTACAACTGTCAACAGACTAAACAAAACAATAATGGCCCAGTGCCAGATTTTCTCTATCTTTGCTGCTTCTCTCCTCACCTAGATAAAACAAATATATATAACATACTTAACATGTTAGATTATTTCGATTTCTAGATCTTTAAAGTGCAACATTATATTGTGTTATAAGTTCTAACCTTTATAAAGATCATACTGGGGAACACGAACGTTAGCGGTATAAGCAAGAAAGATCCTAGTAAGTTGACAAAATCGCCCATAAAAGGAATTGCTGCTGCCACCAGTGTGTTGAGAGTGAATAGTAATGCTCGTAGGCAAAGTAGACGAAATATGTTTGCTCTTGAATGTATGCCTTTATCAAGTATCAGGAACTTGGTATCTAGTGCCTCATGAACTGGTGCAACAAATGCCTGGAGTTCAAATAGTTGTGAATAAAAACATATCATTTTTATATGATGACTTGTTATATGTTTGGATTATCTAAATAATATAAGGAGAAATCATAAACCATTGAATTGAAGCAAATCTTGGTTTAGTTTATATGATTTGGTTTATGGTTTAAGCATTTTGTTCAGGTTGTAAAACCGATAACTATGTTATTTAAAAAAGTTCAATACAATATGATTTTAAAAATACGTACAAAACTAAAGATAAAAAAAATATGTTCAAACTATGGAATAACTAACACTGAAAAGAAGTTGACCCAAGAGCTAGTGGACTCTTACATGAACTAGTTAGACAGAGAGAAGATCAGAAAAAAGGTAAATCACTTATTGTTTCAATTTCAATTTCAATTTACATATTTATTTATTTATTTATTTATGGTTTTCAAATTCAGGATTTGTTTTGCATTTTATAAATTCAAAATATTTGACAAAAATTTAGAATTTGTTATACAACACCTAATGTAATATCCTCAAAAAATTCTCTATATTTAATTTCTTGCTTCCGGTCTCCATCCAACCCAGTCGGTTAGGTTTGCCCATTTTCAAAAATGTCTTTTTAGTGCTCCGCCCAAAATTTTTCTGTTAACACCCCATCCAGTGGCGGAGCTTGAATCAATATATGAGGGGGGCGAAAGTCACAAGACCCTTACAGTAGGGGGTCCGGACTGATCAATATGTATAAAATTTTCATATGAAATAACGCACGTTTACTCTACTAAAAAACAGGGGGGGACCCCGGCCTCTTAAAAGCTTTGGCCATGACCCCACCCTACATTAAATCAACTCTTCTTCCATATTTCAGGGTTTCATCAATAGTTTTGGGAGATTAATGGGTGACAAGTAAGATTATTGCCTAAAACATTGCTTAAACTAAGCTTGGTTATATTTTTATGCAACAATCCTTGATTTTAATAAATATTAATTAGATGAACTTACATGCTGAGAAATTATGGACTGTGTGAACACTACTGCATTTATGAGGATCTTAGCCCATGTTGGTCCGGTTATGTTTTCAGGAAGATACTCGGAGACTGCTGAACCATACGACCAGTATCCGACTATGCTCACGCCGTAATAAAAGGTTAGGCCTACAGTAAACTGTAGATACAAAGCTCTCCTCATGTTTTCAACAGCTGGCATACGTAGAGTCGACTGCAATACATAAAAATACACATTATTTTTGTATCGATTTCTAAATCATCCTCCAAATTAGACTTTCGCGATAGTTTTGCTCGTTGCAAAGTCAATTTTTGTTTGCAGGGCGACCGGATAGTTCAAAAAAAAAAGGGGGAATTGGATTTTAATAACCCAAACTATTCGAAATTGGTCACTGGCACCCTCAACTAAAAAGTTGGCCATATATAACCTGAACTATTGACTTATTGGAATCTAGCACCCAACTAACTGACGCCGTTAGTTAGGTTGCTAACGTAGCACAAGTTGCTGACATGGCACGCTGATGTGGCACAAGTTGCTGATGTGCCACAAGTTGCTGACGTGGCACGCTGATGTGTGCACATGTGGATTGACACGTCAGCATGCCACGTCAGCAAATCTTGCCACGTCAGCGAACCCACTAACGGTGTTAGTGATTTAACCATTAGTGGGTGCTAGATTCCAATAAGTCAATAGTTCAGGTTATATATGGCCAATTTTTTAGTTGAGGGTGCTAGTGGCCAATTTCAAATAGTTCAGGCTATTAAAATCCAATTCCCAAAAAAAAAAAAAAACTTATTATGCTAAAATGTAATAGTGAATAATTCAATAACTTATATGAGATCTTCACCTGTATCTCGGGTATAATTCCAGCGGAATTGCAAGCTACAATCGCTGATATCGCACATAAAGCATCAAACATCTTGGAAGTATTGTTTCCTCTAATTTCATAGTCTTTAACTCTCTCAGAATTTAATCCTATAAAATGTATAAACTTATCATAATCACCAAAGCCATGTTTATCAAAAAGATGTAACCATTAAGTTGACATGAACTACCTACCATCCTTAATAACAACTGCCAAAAGAATCGCGATATAAGTGAATGTAAGAACTGAGGAAATTATCAACCACTTCCCCATTGATGATATTGTTGGGACAAATATTGAAAATAAAAAGTAGGATACACCAGTGATGATGATAAAATATTGGAGCCTTATAGAAGAACCACCAAATTCAGCATTGATTTCCTGTTTTTAAAACATTTGATACAAATATTATTAGATCCTTTTAAGGTTTAGTTAAACAAAACAAATCATATACAAAATAAATGTCTTTTGTACCTTTAATGCCTTTCCTCCAAGAAGTATGAATCCCATATTTGTAATAAGTAGGATCAAGATTTGTGAAACCCAAGTAAGATAGAACATTTCTTGTCCTACACATGGATGAAGAAAAAGGAAAATTTTTATGATATTGGCTCAGAATGTGGCATGAACTTATGTGTTTCGAATACGTTATAGAACATACCAAAAAGAGAGCCCATAAGATCTCTAAACCTGATGAACCGCTGACCGTTTATGAAATGAAAACCAGCTAGAAGCCAGCTAGAATAGGCAGCAAAGACGGCGACGAGTATGAGGCTACTGATGCCCCAAGTCCAGCCTAGAGGCACTAACATCAGGTTTGAAAAACTTAGGATATAGCCACAACTGTAGCCTGTTACTAGCAGCAACCCGACTTGCTTCCATGAATCTACAAGTTTGAATCAAAGTTATTTGAATTTTGTTAAAATGAAATGAGAAGGAATTGAAAGAAGGTGTGTTATGTTAGGTAGGTGTAACAGACCTCGGTCAATTGTATGAGCAGAAACTAGACCACCCTTGTGTTCTATTTCCATTTTCAAAGCATATATTTTGGTGTGGGTTCAATGGCTGATAGAAATATAATTGTTGTGTACAAGGCTAGTGGTATTGGATGTCACATTTATCATGTAGTGTATGGCTAGCAAAAATAGCCATGTATAAGTCATTAAGTGTGGGGGGCCCACCACTTGTGGTGTGGTGGTAAATGTGTTGCGGTCTTTGTCATACCCTCAAATTCCACTTATGGGATTTTACCACGAGGCGCGTGACATACCAGGATTCAAGTCAACGGTCACAATATAAACGACAACTATATGAGTAAAAACAATTTAAAACAACGTACCATGCATGTTTAAACGTTTAGCGGAAGCATAATTAACTCTACAGACCAAATCCAAATGAAAGTAGTTCAAAATAGTTCAAAGACGGTTATTTAAACGACGCAAGGGAAAACTGATGTTGTGGACTGCAATGCGTCCTAAACCAGTGCTGTTACCTTAACGACCTGAGAAAACATTCTAAAATGTGTCAACATAATAATGCTGGTGAGTTCACAGGTTTTCAAAACAATAACATATGTGTGAAAGATCAAGTCCGTTTTACTATTTTATCGAACGTTAGCTAGACGTTAAGTATGTTACTATTGCGATTGAAACCATTGCTGACTGTGTTGTTACTCAATAATGTGTGTATCCTTCGGATTAACTTCATCCCCGATAAGCCCTGTGTGTTTGAGACAATATACACCCGCCGAACCTCCAGTTGACCCGGGTGGGATTTGTCATGCCCAATAGATCTATTCGTATTTCCCCTCTATAATCCCATATTAGTGGTTTCTTTGGGATTTAGATGAGTCACAAAGTAAACAAATGATAACAACAGTTATAAATGATTTTAAGTAAAACCGAGTGTGTAGCACGTTTCTCCCTCATGAGAAAGTATGTAAGAAGTAGGGCCATGAAACTCACATTAGGTTGCATCTTCTAGTTTAAATAAACCAACTGTATGATGATAGTCCCAATTACCGACGACCTATCATGAGATGCTTATAAGTGTGTTGACTGGTAACACGTTGGTCAAATAACCCTTGGTTGTCCAAAACATGACTGTGTATGTTTGAAAAAGTGTTTGATGTTTGACACGACCACACAAGGCCAGACATCTCGTTGATGACCCGTTATATCCATTTAATAGTTAAGTGTAAGTTCATAAGCAATATCCTGTAGATACGTACCTCATATACGAATAGATCACAAAACTCGGCATGTAGATCATGTAATACACGTATGAGTCAAAAAACACAGCATTAGGTTTCCAAACATGCAATCGGGTTTCAAATACGTTACCGGGTGTCAAAACACGGTACTAAGTTCCAAAACACATTACTGGCTGTAAAACACACGACTGGCTTTCAAAACACACGATTGGCATCAAAACACACGACTGGCTTTCAAAACACATGACTGGCTTTCAAAACACACTACTAGGTTTCCAAACATGCAACCGGGTTTCAAATACGTTACCGGGTGTCAAAACACGCTACTGGGGTCCAAAACACATTACTGGCTTTAAAACACACGAGTGGCTTTCAAAACACACGATTGGCATCAAAACACACGACTAGCTTTCAAAACACATGACTAGCTTTCAAAACACACTACTGAGCAATTTTGACGCGCGAAATACTCCAAATCAAATCCGAAACTTATTGGAACACCACAAATCATATGGATCATTCCATTTTCTTTTTACATAACTTTACCTTTCTTTACTGTTTTGACCCTTAACATAACCGTAAAGGCGTTTTAATTGATATGTGGAGAATCCTAACTATTATATCTTTTATTTTACCCCCTAGAGTTTCATACTTTTAGACATTGTCTGACAAATATCTTTTGAAAAAAGGACATCACACACAAAGATAAGCTTTTATGTACGGGTCACAAAAGTGTCAACAAATTGATCAACTTTTGAACAGCAAAAGATTTCCCACGAGGATAAGCATACATGAAAAGAGGTCACTTATTGTATGGTTTTCTTGTGCCTAAATAACAATAATTCATATATATTTGAAATCTAGTGGCCTTAAATTAGACTCCAGCTTGTTGGCAAGTCACTTTATCTTTGTTAAAGGTGATATAGATATTTGATCAACACTTCAACTTGTTATGTGTATGCACTAGGAATGTTACTTTGTGGTATTAACTATTCGGTATTGGTGATAGGTGAAAAAAGGAAAAATAAAGGAGTGGGGATGTCTTTAGCCGTTCAAAAAAAAAAAAAAAAAAACTATTCGGTATTGAATTTTCAAACCATCAAATTTCGATTTTAATCATAAAAAAAAAAATCATCATTTTTTTGCAGGATTAAAATGAAAAGATGCTACATTTCAACGGAATATTCAAGTTTATATTTCTACAATTTGTTCACAACTCTTACGCGACATGGTGTGGAATGGAGACCTTAGGGAATCCATTATGCCACCTCAGCGTCACGTCAAAAGGTGGCTTCATTCCATCCTTCTAATAACACCCAAGAAATAGAATAACAGCCCTTTAATTTAAAAAAAAGAGAGAAAAGGGAAAAGAGTTCAATGCTCATCAACCCCCCCCCCCCCCAAACCTAATGGCGCACAAGAAATAGAAGAGGGGCGTCATTTATTGTTTTAGCTGAGGTGGAGGGGCAATAGCGCCCTACACCACTCAACCTTACTAACAAAAGTTCAATAACAATAGTCCTAAAATTCACTTAATCAGCCATTTGACAACACAAACACAAAACTAGCTGATTAATTATATCCTGGTAACAAGCCAGTATCATCAACAAGAAGAATAGAATTGGAATCAGATAACACTTGAAAAGACATATGGCATAGTTATGACTGTTTTTAATTTTCTTTTCAAACAAATCCTTCACGCATCTGCAAAAAAACTGTATTTCCTAACGTTGTGTACAATCGATCTGATAGCAGATATTGTAGTCGCAATTGTCAGGAGAGAAAACACGACGATAATGCCCCAGTGCCAGACCTTCTTCCCCAATCTTGTAGACTTTCTCTTCACCTTTTCAATAGAAAAAAAAATACATTAATCCTTCTTTTTATAATGTTTTATCTGTCTTGGATATATTTTTGTATATTTACCTTGATATAGATCATGCTTGGAAATACAAAGGTTAAAGGGATGAGTGCAAATGATCCAAGCAAGTTAACAAAGTCCCCCATAAATGGGAATGCCGCTGTCACCAATGTATTGCCTGCAAAGAGCGTTGCGCGCAGGAGCAGTAGTTTCTTTATGTTTTCTCTCGAATGTATGCTTTTGTCGAGCCTCAAAAATTTTGTGTCGAGGGTCTCATGAATTGGTGCAATAAACATCTGAGCAAGAATGGTTATTAGATAATGGCACATGTCCGATAAAAAAAACATCGCGACCAGATTTTGATGCCTAACACACCTTGGACTCTTTTTCTCATCTACAACTTAACTTGATACACTAAATAAACCATCCGTATGCCTATATTTATACTCGCCAATTTTAATCCTAAGATACTTTAAACTCGATTTAGAGAACTTAATAAACCTAACTAACTTTAACTTTAACTTTAACCGATCTATATGTCACCACATCTTTCTCATCGGAATTATTTCAACATTTTTTAGCTCGTCTAAATGGTCATGATTTCCAATATAAAAAGGATTTACATCAAGGTAGTAGGTAACAAAATGAAAGTCACTTGTAAGGTGTACTTTAAATGTGTACAACCTCGTTACCCAACAAATATTAAAAAGAAGGATCGACAAAAAGTGTTAGTGGATCAACCCAGTCTGTTACACAACGTATATAAAAAAATCCAACTAGAATCTTTTTTAACATGTCCAACAATAGTGATACAATGGAAGATGGCTTACATGTTGAGATATTATGGATTGAACAAAGGACATAGCGTTTATCATGACATTTGCCCATTTAGGGCCACTAAGCTCCTCAGGCAAATAGGCTGAAACAGCTGAACCATAGGCCCAATATCCCACAATACTCACACCATAGTAGAAGAATAGTCCCACACTGTATTGTATATACAAGGCTTTCCTCATGTTTGTGATGGCTGGTTTACGGAGTGTCGACTGCAATTCAGATAATATTTTTGCTGCATTTCAGTTAACATATTTTGATTGCATTTCAAGAATAATTATGTGATATTACATAATAAAAACTATATCAAGGATTTTAGGTCTTAGACATATGTGTTTTGATGTGATTCTAGCATTTACCTATCACTCCAATAAATGTAGCATACCAAAAAAGATTAACATTGGCCATTGTAACAATAGTGTATGTAAATCCCACATAATGTGGGATTTGTAACACTCTATTCCAATGTGGGCCACATTGGCCGTGGACCGGAAAATCTCTTGGTTCATAAAAAATGTCTTGTTCTCTTAAATCACTCACGCGTTTTAAACTTAGTTAGCAGTGAATCACATGAAAACTAGACATTGAAACATGCTTAGGTGGGAGTAAAGGGCTATGTTTATGTGTTTATTTGTAATAGTTCAAAAAAAAGAAAAAAAAAGATATTAAGTGTAAGAAAAGAGAGACTTCTTGTCTAATGGGAATAAAAGTTTTAAAACAATTTAAAAGAAGAGGTAACATGGAAAAATCACGAAAATGAACATATAACTTTCTCATTTTACGAAAATAGACATCTGAAGCATCTAAATATAGATGCTTAAATGAAAACCATTCAATGAAGCGTCTAAATTTAAGGATTCAACAAGTTGACACGTCAGACGTCTAAATTTAGAGGGTTTCAAGGTGGCCCAGACGTCTAAAAGACTTTTCGACTTTTTTTTCCGCCCCATCTTTAAACAGGTATAATTTTTTCATACGATAATATTATTTAATTTGATGTATTTTTTTCAAAATATAAAATATTATCGTATGAAAAAGTTATATCAATCAGTTTATAAGATGGCATGGAAAAAAAGTCGAAAAAAACTAAAAAAAGTTGAAAAGTCATTTAGACGTTTGGGCCTTGAAACCCCTAAATTTAAACATCTAGACTTGAAGCCCCTAAATTAGACGTTACGTTGTATGATTTTCAGTAAAGCGTCTATATTTAGACGCTTCATGTAGACGTCAATATCGATTTCCGTATTGTTCCCGGGTAACATTTCCTTTAAATAATTATATACCATTACTTTATTTTAACATTAAGTATTGCTTAATGTTATTCCATGTAACAATAATCAAACAATATATTGCAAAATGCAAATCCAAACACCCTCTTTGATTTCCATTCAGAAGTCAGCTTTTAATATCGATGTATGTTTACCTGTAGCTCTGGTAGTATGCCACTCGTGTTGCAAACAATAATTGCAGATATTGCACCAAAACCGTTCATCGCTTTGGAGAAGTTGTTGCTTCCGCTAATGTTATAGTTTCGGTCTTTGTTTGATCTTCCTTTAAGAGAAGATCAACATGACAATCATTAAGCTTTAACATAATAAACTGTAAACATGAAACAAAAAAGTCGGCCACTATATTTACAATTAAAAATTAAAGTAATATACCGTCACAGAAAGGGACAGGTCCAGGGGTTCCCTAAAAGGGAACCCCCACTGGTTTAGAAAAAAATGAAAACTTAGTATTTCTAATTTTTCTCAATGAGTGGGACTAAATTATATGGGCTCGATTAATTTTACTAGTCTTAGATGCAAAGCATTTTGAGATTTCTCAGAGACGGGCCTAGCAAAAATACAAGTCTTACCATCTCGAAATACTACCACAAGAAGAATCGTTATATAAGTGAAGGTAAGAATCATAGAGATTCCCAACCACCTTCTCATTGATGACAATGTAGGAACCAAAAATGCAAAAACAAAATAGGCTAAACCCGTTATCACTATGAAATATTGGAGTCTCAAAGGCGAATCACTAAATTCTGAATTGATTTCCTGCAACAAGGAACTAGTGTTATGTTAACCAATCATTGATTCAAATAATTAAGTGATAGTAAGCCATACATACCTTAAGGGCTTCTCCTCCAAGAAGTAAGAAGCCCATGTTCCCAAGAAGAAGGATTGAAAATTGAAGAACCCATGTTAGATAATACATTTTCCGCCCTATAAGGTGAAAACATAAAATTAATAAAGGGTATATAAGACTAGTGGGTTCAAGTAGAGGTGGCAATTGCGAACTTTTGACTTATGAACAGGTTTTAATGCGTGGTGTTTGCCTATTTATCCCGATATATAGTGTGTGTTGGTTATCGAGCCAGGGGTCTCTTCTGGAAGCAGCTTCTTCATCTTTATCGATGGGGGTAAGGTTTGCCTACGTCTCACCCTCCTCAGACCCTACTAATAGCATCGCTAGTTGTGGGATTTTCTGGGTACGGTTGTTGTTGTTGACTTATGAACAGGTTAATTTGCGTTGAATCATTTTTCAGACCGGTTAAAAAAAGAAAAAGCTTTTCGCTAGAAGGGAATGGGTTAGGTGTATTTGTTGATGTGGGCCTCCAAGAGTTAGCCCACTCATACTTGAACCAAGTATAAATAGCATGGGGGTTATAACTTATAAAAAGGCCCAGCTTAATAAAAGGTATAGTTTTTGCTAAGTTAAGAGTTATGATCCCACATATGTAATGGATGAGAACGTTTCAGTGGGTTGGATTAGAGGTGCATAAATTGGGTTTTTTTAATATCCGGTTTCGGGTATGGAACCGGTTCCGGGTATGGTTGGGTATCACTTCGACCGGGTATTGAAAGAACCGGTTCCAGTTGTGGTTCCGGTTCCTAACATAAAAAACCATACCCGGTATACCGGTTCCGGTTTTTCAATACCCGGTTCCGGTTTTTTCAATACCCAGTTCCAGGTATGGAACCGGTTTCGGGTATATCGGGTATTGAAAAAAATCGGGTACACTGGGTATTAAAAAAAACCCTGGTATATCGGGTATTGAATTCTTTTTATACAATCACGTCGAAGGGTAGTGCGACTTAGATGATTATAACGCAGTTATAGAATTCTTTGAGTATACTTTTTGAGTATTCGGAAAACCCGGTTCCGATTTTTTAAAATTCGGTTCCGCCCAACATCAAAATGCCAAATAGTCCCGTCACTTGACACATACTTTTTGAGTATTCGGAAAACTCGGTGCCGGGTATTAAAAAAAAAACCGGTTCCGGGTACAATCCAGTTCCGGGTATTTAAAAAAACCGGGTAGAACCGGGTATAAATCGGGTCCGGTTCCGGTTTTTTACATAGAAATCCATACCCTATGCGTACCCGGCGGGTAGGGTCGGGTACGGTTCCGGGTATATCCTGTTCCAGTTTTCTTAATACCTAGTTCCGGTTTTTTTCAGTTCCAATTCCGGTTCCGGTTTTTTTGTGCACCTCTAGGTTTGATCATTGGACAAGCCATAGGTGGTTTAACCCAACCCCCAAGTCCCAATTTGATCATCGAAAGCTTATTCCTAAGAATTTTCCCCAAATTTAGCAATGTTTACTTATTATCTCTTAAATATAAGACTATGTGTTGATTCAAGTTATCATCCGGATTCATCTTTTCATATTGCGCCACTTCATGCTGAATGGACGTTGACCGGGCACTGGATAAAGCCTCTGTTGAAGTCACTTGACCCTGTTGTGGTCCAGCTGAGCAGGGGCTTTATCCTTTTTTTTTTAATTTTTCTGTTTAAATATGTTATGTGATTTAACATTATAATTAAAAGAAAAATTTAATAATAAGACATAAAACAATAAACCTAATTAAAAACAAGAGTGGAGAAATTGAAGGTGTGGAGAAAGTGAAGAAGGTGGGTTGAAGTGTATGAATCTAGGGTTTATAGAGATATAAAAGGGGTGTAGTTAAAAAAAATGAAGTTGAGGAAGAATGTCAAAAATACCCACCTGGTTAACATCAGAAAGAAACTTAATTAGCGAAAGTGAGGATTTTAGCAATAAAACGTAAACCTGAAGAGTTCGGCTGCAAAAAAAAAATAATAATAAAAAAATATTTTGGATGGATGTGACAAAAATGGTCAAACCTCAATTTTGGCTCTTAACTCTTTTAAGAATAAAGATTGTGTGTGGAGATGAATTGGGATGGTTTGAATTTTAAAATGGGGTAATGGTTTAAATAAAGAAAAAATTGAAAAAAAAAATCAAACGGTCATAATTCCTTCTGTTGGCCACGTGAGCATGCTCACCTTCACTCGCTCACGCCCCCACTCACCCCACATCGTTGTGGTGTTTGTGAGTCAGGTGGCTCACGCCTCCGCTCACCTCTACCATAACGTACAGTCTAATAAAAACATGTAAACTCACTACATTAATTTACTTGTAAAAATTATTAAGTGCATTAGTTGACTTTTTTTGTCACATCCATCCAAAATATACATTAAGTATATATAAGTTTTATGATGAATAAATAATAATTTTATGGTTTTTATATAGTTTATGTATATACTTCACAACATACAAAATATAATTAATACGGAGTATTATAGAATACATATTCCAAAAGAAAACTTTATTTTTACACATAATGAACCTACTAAAATATCTCACTAAAATAAGAATGTAAATAAATAAATAAATAAAATTCGGGTATATGATCGGGTTTATAGTTCGTGTAAACGAGTAATTGGGTAATTGGGTCGTGTATCACCTAACTTCATACCCGACCCAAACCCTCGAACATCTTTTAAACTAATCTCATACCCGTTAGGTTTCGAGTATACGCATTCCATATGTTTCGAATATACTCGTGAGGCTTGGGATTTTTTGCCTTCCCTAGTAAGGTAGAAGATCTTGAGAATGTTGAGCTAGAGTGATGAATTTGAAACTGGGATTGGTTTAACATTTACTTCAATAAGTTTGATGAAGCCCGGCATAAGTTGTCAACATATAAGGGAGTTTGTGATTTACTCCTGTCACTATGCTTTCAAGTTTTTTAAAAAGCTATCCACAACCACAACTACCGAGTCCACCCTAGATTAAGTGTAAAAAAACTTCAATCGTAGTCTATAAAGATGCGTTTCCATGTGCCTGATGAAAGTGAGGGTGACATGTAGAGTTCAGTGTTTTGAAGTTGAATTTGTCATCCATCTTGTATAATTCTTCCATGAACTCAAATCTTACAACCTCATTACTTTGGTAAGGAGAAGGGTTGTTGTTCTTATTCTAAGGGCATTAACCACCTTATTCGAAGGACTCGCGTTGCCTTCATTTACTTTACTTAGGTGCTTTTAAGTATGAAAATACTTGGGGTAACTTTGCTAAATAGTAACATAGTTTCATAAGTGTTCCAATCAAGTCACTCATAAAAAAATTTGTTCCAATTAGGTAACTAAAGTTATTTTAATGTTCTAATCATAAACAATTTACCCATTTAGAAGGTCATCAATCCATATAACTGTTATTTGGTTATTTTTTTAAATGTTGACTTGGATTATCAATAACAACATTGATTAAAAAATTGAAAAATATATTTTTAAAATTGCAAAAAATTTAGGAAAAATAAAATTACGAAAAAAATATGAAAATCACAAAAAAAATTACGAAGAAAAATTAAAATAGTTATAAAAAATCATGTACAATTATAAAAAAGTAAAAAAACTAACGAAAAAAAAATTAAAAATGCGAACTTTTTTTAAAATGGCAAAAAAATATTAAATTTTCGCAATCTCTATAATTAAAAAAACAAAAAAAAAATTAAAATACAACATTTTTAAAATTTTGGCAATTTTTTTAAATATTCACAATTTTTATAAAACATTTTTTTTCCCAATTAGATATGTCAATTTTACTTTGATGTTCTAATCAGGTCACTGAAGTTTACTTTAATGTTCCAATAATAGATATTATACCTGCTATTCAGGTAAACTATATAGGATTAGAACATAAAATAAACTCTAATGACTTAATTAGAACAAATATTTTTATAAGTGATCTAATTGAAACACTAATAAAACTTGATTACCTATCTATAAAATATTCCCTTTTAAAAATGACACATTCCATTTCATAGACGAACACATCGGATGTTGTTTATTGTGTTCATCTACATGGGGTAATGAGTTCTTGGACCACTTCCTTTAAAATTACGGAGACATTTTGACACAAGGCAATTCTTCACTAGTACACCCGTGATGTGATTGGCAAACACACTCAATAACATTATATCAGTGTTGTAAAACTAGGTTTGGGCTTGTACTCGACGACCCACTATGAAACGAGTACTCGGATTAATCGGGGGAGTACTCGGGGATCATAAAAATGATTCATTGTGTCTTTTTTCTTCAACGTTGTGTTATATTTTTCGACATTGTGTTATATTTTGTGGCTTATTATGTAATATTTCGTGATCTATTGTATTTTTTGTATCATTCTCGCCCTTCTCATTTTTGTTTTACTGTGTAGGATAACTTAATATTGTACATCATTTCATTTTTCAATGCACACAACCATAACATACCATTACGTATATATTAAAATAAAGATACCGTTGATATGAATCGACCATTTGGTTGATGCTACATGACATCCAGAAAGTTTTATTTTTTTATTATTATTATTTTTTAGCTTCAACTCTTATCTATCTATTTACTTATTTTTAACTCTCCCGAGCAGATTTTTTGTTTTTTTATCCACTTAAAAGGTAGTTAGACTTTGATGTCTACAAATATAGTAATGAAAAATAATGTTGCTTATAAGAGTCAAACTTGGATCATTTAGGGTAGATAACGATACCCTAATCACGTAAGTCACACAACTCCTTAGTTTAATAATTGGTCTTTATTTTACATAACCTATGTTTTTGTTTTCCATCTCTTTTCTTTTACTTTTTACTCTTCTTTCTTTTACCTTTCTTTTTAAATTCTTGTTTGCCCTTATGTATTTTTTTATTTTATTTTTTACGTTTTCTTTTCTTTGTTACTTTTTTCTTCTCTTTTTTACCTTTATTTTAGATTTATTTTTTTATATTTTTAACATATTTGTACTTATTTCCTTTTCTTTAGTTTTTGTTATTTAACCTCTTTTTTTACCTTTTCTTTTTACTTTTTTTATGTTTGTTATATACCTTAGGTTGAACTTTTTTTTCTTTTTACCTTTCTTACCTACCTTAATTTTCAACATTTTCTTATTATTATTGGTGTTGTGCCGAGTATATGGCAATGCGGAAATGATATTGATCGGATTTTCTATGTTTGCTATAACATGTGTTGGTACTGTAACGAACCAATACCAACCGAATTAGAGGGTGTTTGGGATTGCGTTTTGAATCTGATTTTTAGACTATTGCGTTTTGAAAACGCAGATAATTAGTTTTTAGTGTTTGGATTGCGTTTTGAAAACGCAGATAATCAATTTTTTAGGCTACCAAAACGGTAATCTATAAGCAGCTCCACCTCTGCTTTTTCAAAATGCATAATCTGTTTTGAATAATCAATCCCAAACACCCCGTTACATCACATCACGCAAAGATATGCGAAAAATAGTTGCCTAACATAATACTAAATACTCATGCACAACAAACACACCCCGCTACGAAACACGGGTACGAGTACCCAGAACCCTAGTTTTATTCAACGATATGAGTCACAAAGATGTATTGAAATAATATTCTTTTTATAAGTGATCTCATTTAATGCTTTCTTTATTTCTAAAAATAAGACAAAAATGACTTGTGTTAGCTCATTTCAAACCATACTCATAGTCGTTACCTTGGATCAGTATTATTGCGTGCTGGATAATTCGAAACACTAAAACGAAATGCTATTTGATAACAAGATGGTGAAAGTGGAGGAAATTAAAGGAGATATTAAAGCTTTAGTTTCTTCTATTATATAAAAATAGATCTAGATTCAAAAGCATTAAATAGGAGAAATGGTGTAAATTTGATTTGATATAATATGTATCGCTATTGTTTGGTTCTTGGCCAGGCTGCGTTTGTTGCATAGGTGTTGGTGCTTTTTAATGAATTATACTTAAAAATAAATAAATAAAAAAATAAAAACTAATTAATTATCACCTACTTTGACATGTTCTCAAACCTAGGACTAGCATATCATGTCAGACATGAACACGATAAGACGCGAACAGGACATGATAAGTTGATAACTTATCGTGTCATTTTTGTCTAAACACAAACACGAATCTGTTTATAACATGTTAACACGATAAGACGTGATAAGACAATAACCTGTTTTATAAACATTAACCACGAAATTGTATCCACAACCTATGAATGAGAGAATGAGCGACGCTGGGTTGACAAGGAGGATGGGTGATGTGTGATGGTGGACGGGGACTGTGGAATTGAGAAAGAAGAGGAGGGATGGTTGAGTGGTGTATGTATATGTGTCTATACTCTGTGATTTGAAATTGGGTTCGTTATCTTTAGCTTGCATATGTATAAGGTATACCCCCACCCCATAAATAACTTTTTAAATAAAATTATTAACATGTCTTAACTGGTGCTTAACATGAAAACAGATCATTAACATGTTTAGACACGAAACCTGTTAAGGCCTTATCGTGCCGACCTATTAAAGACACGAACATGTTAAGGTCAAACACGAGACCTATCAAGGCCGTGTAGGTTTGCGTCATGGTATTGTGTTCGTATCTGAAATTGTCAGCCCTACCCAAACCTCTCCGTCTCACCACCTCTAACTTCAAAAACTATTCACACATTGATCCAAAAAAAGAAAAATAACTAACCAAAAAGATGTCCCATAAGATCTCTGTATCTAATGAAACGTTTTCCATCAACAAAATGGAATTCAGCTAAGAGCCAATTAGCATAGGCAGTAATTAGCCCCACAAGTATCAAGCAAGTGACTCCCCATATCCAGCCTAGAGGCACCAACATGAGGTTTGAAAAGCTTAATATGTATCCACAGTTGAAACTTGTTACTAGAAGTAAACCAACTTGACCGAACGAATCTGCAATAACCCAAGTGTATGATTGATTATTCATTAGTGAAAACACTAGCCGACCGTGAGGGTGGGCCCGGTGGTCGCCGGCTCTGGGCCCAACCTTCATTTAGGCCTGATGTTTTAAATTCTTTTATATATATTATTATAAAATGGCCAAAAATTAAAAAAAAAAAAAACTATATAAAAGGTCTATTTTTTTAACATATGTAAAAGACCCAAAAATATTTTCTCACCGAGTACACAAACAAGTTTTAAAATATGGCTAAGTGAACCTGACCATGACCGATGGTGTGGGCCGATTCTATATCTTTTTCTGGACCAGCATCGCGGTTTTGTGGACTCGCGGATTCAACTTGTAGTGATCCAACATTGGTGTGATCTTCTTTATCCATTGTTATAAAGAAAACCAAAGATTTCTAAATCATTTGAACATTTTTTGTAGGTACTTGTAGAAAACTATGAAGTGGTTTGTACGTGTACGTGAATGAAGTTGGATATTTTTTTAAGGTTAATTGTCAACTTTGGCCTGCCAATAATTGTCTTATTGTTAATTTGATTTCCATTATTAGTTTGATCAACGACTAAATAGGTAGATGATTTGACCTGCAATGTTTGTTTAAATAATCAAAATCCAGATCTATTAAGACTTTGACGGTGAAGGTGGTATCTCCTTAGTGTTAGGTCCTTTAATTATTTATTACTAGTTTTTTCTTTGTTTTGCATATAATTTTAGTAAAGACTCGCCGGATGCAGACTTTGTCGAACGCCAGCATTCTTGATTTTTTTGTTTTTTTAATTTTATGTTTTTTTTTTAAAGCTAACTTCATTAAAAACACAAACCAACGGACAATCTTCAAGGCGGAGATGACCGCGGTCAACAAAGATTACATCGACGCAAGGTTGAAAGAGTTCCAACCCGACCACTCTACCCCCACGTTCGTACCTCTACTTCTATACCAAAGAAAACTTAACGATTTAATATCAGATACAACTTGACGCACACTCCTACTTATATTGGAAAACGCCTTTTCGTTTCTAGCCTTCCAAAGCCTCCAACACGTCAGAATGAAGATACCATAGATAATCTTCTTCCGTACCTTCGAGGCATTCATTTGATCACAAATCAGCAAAACGTCTTTAATAGAAAACATATACATTGGAGGCAAATTACACCATGAAGCAATACCATGCCAAACTCCGTCCGCAAACCTACACACCGTGAGAACATGATCCACATCCTCGTCAATCACCTCACAAAACACACATCGGCAGTCTTCAAACATGATGTTCCTTCGACGCAGAGCACATTTAGTCGGGATTCTATCAAGGAGAGCTCTCCACATAAATACATTACACTTATTCAGGAGCCACTTACACCATTCGAATGAAGCAAAACCTCCTCAAAACCACTGACCGGCATTCTGCGAAAACTGTGTCCCTGTGATCAAGCGTTGGCACTCCACGGCTTCAATCATCTCTTGCTCGGAAGAAGGATACCTCTTCAAACCCCAAGTAATCGCCACATCATCCCTTCCGCCCCCGAATCTATCCGCCACAACACACCATTTGTTCGACTCAATCCGGAACAGTGAAGGAAACTGGTTCTTTAGAGGCACATTATCAGCCCATGGATCAATCCAAAACTTAATACTTGAACCATTACCCATCTTACCTTTAATCAACCCCACAAATGAATCATCTCCCACTTTCAATCTTTGACCACACAACACAATCTTGGCCCATGTACCTGGAATCTTATTATTACACGGAAACGTTTCCCATCTCCTACTGGAACTATGTATAGCATTTATAACCTTCCTCCATAACGCCTCAGTTTTCAGTGCGATAGCGCCATAACCATTTTAAAACTAAGGCATTGTTACTCACCTCAAGTTTGTTTCTTCCCAATCCTCCTTTTTTCGATCTAGTTACGGTATCCCACCCAACCCAATGAACTTTGTTGACATCCACACTACCTCCCCATAGGAACTTCTTGTTCAAAGATTCCAGTTTGTTAATTACAGTGATAGGAGCTTTATACAATGAAAAGAAATACGTCGGGAGACTCTCCAACACCGACTTTATGAGAACTAGCCTACCACCAATTGAAAGCACTTTATACTTCCATTTGGTAAGCTGGTTATTAAAAACTTTAATAACCAGATTCCAGCTATTAATTCGACCCATATTGACGCCCACTTGGATACCCAAGTACGTAAATGGCGTAGAACCCGCTTTACAACTCAACTCATTAGCTTTCACACCCACTTCTAATAACTCTTCCTAACCCCATACAGAGTAGATTCACGAATGTTAATTCGCAAACCGGAGCACAAGTGAAAAATCCGTAAAATTCTCCTTAACACCTTCAAATTTGATTCTGACCACTCCCCCATAACCATGGCGTCATCTGCGTACAAAAGATGAGACACAATAGGTCCTCCATTAGGAAGCACCACACCACTAAAATCCCCAATGTCAGGTGCTTTTTTAATGAGTCCAGAAAGCGTCTCCATAACAAGAATAAACAAGAACGAGGAAATGGGATCCCCTTGTCGAATGCCTTTACCACAACTGAACTCAAAAGTCGGGGACCCATTTACCAAAACCGAAGAACGCGCAGAAGAATCACACCATAAATCCATTTACACCAAGTTTCAGGAAAGTTCATTTGTCTCATAACCATCATTAAGAAACCCCAATTGACGTTGTCATATGCTTTTTCGAAGTCAATCTTCAATAAAAAATATTCTTTCCCGCTTCGTCTCACCCACGACAATATTTACTGAATAAAAGTGGTCCATCTAAGATATACCTCCCCAAAATAAAAGCCGATTGTGTTTCATTTGTGATACTGTTCATAACAGTCTTCAATCTATTCGCCAAGACTTTAGATATAACCTTTCTAATTACCCCGATCAAGTTAATTGGCCGACATTCACCCAATTCAACTGGGTCACTCACTTTAGGAATCAAAGTGATGAATGATGTAGCAATGTCTCTACTAATCGATCTCGAACAGAAAAAAACACTGCATTATATTAATAAAATCAGCCGAGAATGAAGACCAATACCTCTTAATAAACCGAAAGTTAAACCCGTCAGGTCCAGGCGCTTTTTCACTACCGCAACCAAAAACGGCTTATTTGATTTCTTTTTCACTAGAACAGAGAATTAAATCCTCGACATCCTGCTCTTTCAGTTTGTTTGTCCGACAGCACTCGAGAGTAAGCCGATCTTTCAAGTCCTCAACAAACTTGTCTCTGAAAAAAAGGAACACTTCTCTTTTAATATCATTCGGTTTAGACACCCATCTACCGCTAACCGTTAGCCCCGAGATCAAATTACTAACACGCCGAGCATTGATCATACGATGAAAAAATCTAGTGTTCTCATCACCCTTTTTCGCCCAACAAACCCAAGCCTTCTGACGAAGATCATTCACTTTAAAATTTTCGAGTTCGAAA
This sequence comes from Ambrosia artemisiifolia, assembly GCA_032199755.1. Classification (NCBI taxonomy): domain Eukaryota; kingdom Viridiplantae; phylum Streptophyta; class Magnoliopsida; order Asterales; family Asteraceae; genus Ambrosia; species Ambrosia artemisiifolia. The sequence goes on along the minus strand of CM063525.1, from coordinate 7,144,199 downwards.
AGGCGCTTTTTTAGCCTCATCATATACCCACATTTCAAACTCTGTTAAGTCGCGAGACTCCATAGCCAAATCCAAAGCTTCAACTTCTGATCTTAAACATGACTCCTCTTGGTTCTCCACATTTGCCACCTTATGTACCCATTTAGAGATACTAATCCTTAGCTTTTTTAACTTGTTCGAAAGAACTATGATGTGCTAAAAGTAGTTTAATAAAAACAACTAAATTAAACCTAAAACTAGACACCTAGTAATACTCTAGACTCTCTAAAACTAAACTACTGACAGGCAAGTGACCCTATCGACTTTAGTAAAGCTAAAGTAAATCCGGATATCAAACCCACGAGACTCTAATAGAAAACGGTAATTAGACTAAAAAACTTATCTAAAGCTGAAATAAAATGATTTATTAATTAAAGGGGGGGGGGTTACTGAAAATTAAATTGCAATAAAATAAAGATTAACTAAAATAAACTAACTGAACTAAAGACGAGAATTGAACTGAGCTGAATCAAATGATTGGAATGGTACTACCTAGATTAGAATCCTACTCATGACTGACGAACTTCTATGGTTATTGAACTAGCTATGGAACCGGGATCTTCAGATACTAAACTTACAGGATAAACTAGAGGACCCTCGACCCTTCTCAAGGAGAAACCTAAGATTACCTATAAGCCGTTAAACTAACGATTGAGAGGTTACCCTTACAGGCTTACCTACTCTGATGATAAAGTACCCGCTAGACAGTCTACCTTACAGCGCGAAAGACTCACTACACTAAGAGTGCAAAGGGTTACTATAGAAAACCTGGCCTGACTTGATACGCAAGAAGTGGTAAGAAAACTAGAAAGATCTTCCTACAAAGCATCTAGATCTAGAAATTTAACACCCTAGACATATCGACAATCCCGCACCTTACAACTATTGGAATTGGAATAACACCTAGAACTACCCAATTAACAAGAACCACTCCTTTGGAAAACACTAGTAACTTACCATAAACTAGTTGCTAACACACATTCCACAACCTAACACGCATTCATACATGAAAGACATTCACAAAAACGCACGTGGAGTAATAATTATTTATTGAACAAAACTAGGTACGCATATACACCAGATCAGAAATAATCAAAGTCTTTACTAAATCATCAATCCATAGTCAAAGTTCCAAAGACCATCAAAACAATCAATCAATCAATCATGAGTATTAATCAAAACCTAAGTAGTAATAAAAGTCTAGCCAATAAACATGTTCAAAACAGGAATAAAATCAATTCTAAGTTCATGAAACATAGGTTGAAACTCAAAAGAACAAAGGAATGAAGAACCCGAATGATTAAAACCCGAAGCTCTCGATCCAAATGCTCAAAATCTTGACCCTTGGCCTTTCTCTCAACTTCTAGTGCCCCAGAGCAGCTCCAATTCCTCCAAAGTGATGATAAAATCGATTTATGGCCGTCCTAGGGTTTTTAATATCGAGATTAGGCCAAAAACAACTTTTTCACGAAGTTACTCCTGTCGCGTAGCGCGACGGGCTTTAAGTGATCCGGTCGGGTAGCGCGATGAAGTCCAGGATGAAGGGGATAGCGTCCCGTAGCGCGACGAGATTGTCCTACCCCGTCGCGTAGCGCGACGAGGCAAAATTTTCCATTTTTTTTCATTTTTCGACTTCCCGATCAATCGAGACTCGCCCGAAGGCTCGTTTTTCTCGTTTAAGCTCCATGTTACTTCCTTTCTTATCCGGACTCCTGTGCAACACAAAATAATAAATAGAATACAAAAATTCCACAAAAACGACACAAACTGACTCGAAAATAATATAAACTATACACCGAAAACAGATGTATTTTGCATTACATCACACTACATTAGGAGGCCCTGTTCCAATCACTTCCTTCAAACCATTTAATACAACATCATCAAAACCATCCCTTTTTATCCAAGAGTTAAAGAAACGGAATGGTTTAGCACCAAAATTCCGAGTCTCAACCTTAAGGAGTAAAGGACAATGATCGGATTTATCGCGAGCAAGGGTCCTGGACTCCGCATTTGGCCAGTCATTAAAAAAATTCCAGCAAACAAACACTCTATCAATGCGACATAGTTCATCACCGGATTTAAACGTAAACTTCATACCACGTAGGACAAATTCAAATAACCCCGCACCTTTAAGGAACTCATTAAACTCGCTCGCCACCGTCAAATTAAACTTCGAGTCCTCCTTTCAATGCTATCTCTAACACAATTAAAGTCTCCTCCAAATCTCTCGCATCTGTAAACCTCGTCAATTCTTCCCATAGAGACCTTTTGTCGACCAAGGTTTGAGGAGCATAAACATTGACGACTATACACACTTTACCTGAATCCTTTATCATACCAGTTCCGGCCATAAACCGTCTTCTCTTCACCGCCGAATGCATAATAAACCGCCTCGAATCCCTCATGCATAGCAAACCTCCTGACCGACTCAAATCCCCAACCCAATCATACTGAAAATGATTTATCCATAACCTTGCCATCAAGCGACTCAAATTGAGTCTCTTGAAGCATGAAAAACCAAACCTCATTAGCTACTCGCAGCTTACGAACCCAACTACTTTTACTATCCGCACCAATCCTTCTCAAACCCAGACCTCTAATGTTCAACGATAGGACATTCATTTGGGAACTACTCGAAAACCTTCATCAAAAATAGAATTCATAATGGTTTTTTGAAACTATCAATGTTTGTAGCACCAAGAACCTTTCCAAAGTGAATAGTTTCGGACACCTCAGCAACTACCTCTTCCTCAAGCAGTTGTACAAAAACCTCGTTACCATTCCCAACTAGCAAGGGGTGTTCATCAAACCGAATAACGAATTTTCAAATTAATCGAATCGAATTTTTCGAATAATTTATTTTTTTTACTGAATTCATATTCGATTCGAATTCGATTAAAAGCTGGCCTTTTTTTAGTCGAATTCGTATTCGAATAAAAAACTCAATTCAAATTCGTATTAGAAACTCGAATTCGAAGCGAATTCGAATAAATTCGTTTAAGGTATGTTTTGTTCTTCGAAAAGTGTTGATTTGAACACATCCGTCACACTAGGTATGTTTTGTTCTTCGAGTCCGGACTTAGCGGCAACCCCATCATTCCCCCCAATAACCGTATCTTCCATAATTACTCCTCCGTTATTCCTTCTCTGATCATTGGAGTTCAGATCTTCGTCCTCAAACCCAACCGATTTCGGACGGACATCAACATCCTCCATACTCACCACACAATCAGGAAGCCATTGTCTTTGTTCCTCTTCAATAACAATTGAAAAACTCTCCTGCCGCCACTTCAAACAAACCTAGTTTTTCTTGAATTCTCTCCACTTTGTTAGTCATGACACCCACTAATGCATAGGATAAATCATCTTCCTGATCATCAAACTGTACATGTTGCATTACCAAACCCAACTTCGACCTAATATCGTTAAACACAAGACTGTTCGCCAAACATAATGGAACACCGAATATTTTCACCCATGCAATACGTTCAAAAGGTAATACCTGTCCCTTCCAATCTTCTAATGACTCGAACACCGTGATCCAAACGTCTTTGTTAGCAACGAATGACTGTTTCTCTTCTTGACTAGCAAGCAACAAAATAACACTGAAACCCCCTATATATTTGATCGACATATTATGAACATACATGTTGACCAGTAGACTTCTCAGATTCGTCAAGGTACCGAAATCTTTAACCCTTCCAATCGCCCCTACCCCATACCATTTAGAACAATCTTGAACGTTTGGTGCCACCCAAACCTCAATCACTCCTTCATCCATTTCTTTATCAATAAGTGTATCACGAAAAGATCGATGTCCAACCACACTCGGCCCCGACTTGTCTGTACCATCACCAGAAGACTTGCCTGCCTGATTATTCCCTTAACATTCTGGATAGTCTCCTTCTCTTTCACTGGATGCCATTGCTTATCTTCATTCCTAATAAGCTTTTCTCCATCAACGAATCTCGCTAAAGAAATAAAAAGCTTAAAACTACCGATCCACACATCCTTAAGATCCTTCTCCAATTGCGCTGCATCTCGAACCCTTCAGAATGACACGAAACCAAACCTTTTACCAAGCTTATCAAACCTCCTGGCTATATAAGTACCCTGGATCTCCCCAAAACCCTTCAAAGCTTCTACCAAATCGGACAAAGAACGCCTTCCTGGCAAATTAGATACGAAGAATTTTGTGATAACCACGTTCGAATATGTTGCAGAATGTTGTCTTGATCTCCTGTCCGCCTTAGATTTGAAATCGTACCATGTTTCCGGCTTGTAACGAACCCTACCCGCCATTGTTGTAGTTGAAAACCCCTAGTCGCCGTCTTTCACCTCCTAAAGTTTCGGAGTCTGCTGTTGCATTAATGTAAATTAGTTCACTACTAAAGTTTACTCTTGTGAACTAAATTTTTATGAATAATTAGAGTGAATGCAAAATTATGGGTTATTGAATTTTAATAACATTGATTATCACGTATTTGTCATTGTCACTCCAAACTAACCACTTGATCATTCCTTTAAAAAAAATCACTTGATCACCACTAGGGGTGTTCTTCGGGTTATTTTTTCGGGTTTTTTCGGGGGTTTTTGTTGAGAGAAAGTGACCCGATAACCGAACCATTTAAAGTTCGAGTTGGTTGGGTTGAGGTTATTCGGGTCCAGGTTGTTTGGTTTTCGGGTTTATGTGTAATATGGAAAATGTTTTTTTTTTCTTGCAAAAATCATCAAAATTTATCCTTTGATACTAGGAAAAATATTATCAAAATTCAAACATTATTTGACAACGTGTTTAAAAGTCCTAAAACTTGATGTTTAAGATGCCAAAGAATCTAAAGTTAAACACATCTATATAAAAAAGACAGTATGTGTTCGGGTTTTTTGTTCGGAAAAAGTGACCTGATAACCGATCCATTTAAGTTTTTGGTTTGTCGGGTTTGAGTTATTCGGGTTTTTCGGGTATTGTCTAATTTGGGTTCAGGTGGCTTTGATTACGGGTCGGGTTTCGGATAAAAAAAAGAACAACTCTAATCACCACCACTCTCAACTTGCAACCTATTTTCCTCTATCACTCCCAAACTAACTGAACTCTAACTAAGTCAGTTTGTGTTCGGTTAGTTTGGGAAATGTGGAGGAAAATAAGTTGCAAGTTGAGAATGGTGGTGGTCAAGTGGTTAGTTGGGAGCGACAACGGACGACATATGATAGTTAATATTATTAAAATCTATTAACCCCAAAATTAGTTTATCGACAAGATTACCAACTGTTCGCTAGCAATATCCATTATTTTTCTTATTTTTTACACATGTAGATTCAAAAGTGAAGCCAGGAAACCTATGAATAGGGTTGTAAATGAACCAAATGTTTGGCGAACAGTTTGTGAACTATTCAATGGGAAGTTCGTTTGTGTTCTTTATAAGGGAACGAACACAAACAAAAATTCCGTTCGTTTAGTTAAATAAACGAACATAAACAGAAGTTGTGCTCATTCATTTATGTTCGTGAACGTTTGATAATGTGTTCATTTATGTTTATTTGTGTTTGATAGTTCATTAGGGTTTTACCCTTTAATTTTCAATTTAAGTACTTTAAAGTTCCTACTAATAGATTATTTAATAAATATTAGTGTATTACATATACTAGCACCTGTGTTGATTAACTATTATTTTGGGTGAATTAAATGAATATTTCAAGTCTATTTTAGGTGGCTTAAATGAGGATTTCAAGTTTATTATGATATTTTGTGTTTGGTAATTATGTGATCAAGATAATGTCATGTATGTTTAGATAATTGGATTAATATATAATGTACAGGTAATGTTTGTGATGAAAACAGTTAAATTTATTCGAAATTTAATATGTTAGTCTGTGCTCATTTTTGTTCATGAATGCGTGTTTGTGTTCATGAACGTTCATTTGTGTTTGTTTGCGTTCACTTTTTTCCGATACCTAAATTCAACAAACAAACACAAATGAACATGTTCATTTCCTTAACAAACAAACACGAACAAAAAATCACGTTCGGTAAGTATTTAAGAACAAGTCATGAACATGTTATTTCCTTAACAAACAAACATGAACAAGACCTTGTTCATGTTCCTTTGATTCGTTTACAGCCCTATCTGTGAATGAAGCAAGCTTACAATTGGTTATACTTTTATTACATGAATAATTATTTTTTAATTATTGATATTATATCTAAGTTTATAAACCATGTGTCATTAACCGAAGTCATCTGTTTTTTTGTTTTCCCGCTTCTTTCTCTAACTTAATTAAAGATATTTATCTTTTAACTAAAGATATTATTTCTTTCTTTCTTAAACTTAAATTTTTTATTGATTGTATCACATTACATTTATCAACTCGTCTAATACACGGGATTATAACTTAGTTTAGGAACCGTTCGCGTATAAAATAAAACTAAACAATTTTAATACGATTACAATACAAGATAAACAAAGAAAGCAAAATTACAATACTGTTACAACTAAAATGAAATACAAATACAAGAAGAAAGTAGAAGATGAAGAATGTGGCTGAGGATCGTGTTTGACACGGAGCTGACACGGAGCCCTTAACACAAATTCCGAGTTTATTCTAGAACTTGTTTTGTCTCCTAGGGTACAACAGCCGAAGCAGTTAATACTGCCGGAATTGACCAAGCACCCAAAGAGTACCTTGAATTCTTGAAGAACAAAACACAATATTATGGAAGAAGAAGAAGAAGAGAGAAAGAAGTGTTTTTGATATTCAGTGTATCTCCAACCAAGGTGTCTCCTTGGTTTTACTGTGGAACCAGAAGGCAAAACAGCTTGAGAATTAAAAACGAAAATAAATGTAATTAAACACGTAATGTGTGTGAAGTGCAAAGTGCCCCATCAAAGTTGCGCCCACCGCCCATGCTACGCACGTGTGCGAGTTCGATTCGCGAGTCCACTGATGTGTGCTTCCATGAAACAATAAAGAATGAGTGTTCCCACTTATATACCACTCAAAATTGTTGTCACTCCACCAATGTGGGACAAGTTCCACTTGTCCACATTGCTTCTAAAATCCAGCATTGACTGTTTGAGTTACCATATTTTGAGCATCGATATCTCATTCATCCTAGCTTCATTTTGGACGTGGTTTGGTTCGTTGCGAAGCTCTCACAACATAGAACATAAACCCATAAAGAAATATATAAATAAACCTCAGTTTCAAATATATATTTTAGTACAAAGTTAGGAAAAACTTAATTTCCTATATTTATAATTTTCAACCAAAATTCCACAAACACTTAGTTATTGTTAGTTATTGATTATAAAAATTCGAAGATGGTACAATCACACCTAATAACGGCATGCTTGGATACATAGGCCCATCATAAAACTAGTATGGTGCGAGGAATTTCTTTTTTTTTTTAATTTTTTTTACATTTTTTAATATAAACGATGCATTGGTAAATACTTAGGTAGCGTTTGGTATGCAGGAATGGAAGGCGGAATGGAATTGAGCATTACGATGAAATGAAAAAAAAGGTGTTTGGTTGGTCAAGGTAATGGAATCATCCATTACCTCTTCCATTCCATTCCCTCTAAAAACCCCAAAATTCATTCCATCCATCTCCCCTGTTATTTTTCCATTCCATTCCCTTTGTCACCCTAGCACCGACCACCACCCACCTCTCCCACTACCACCTATCGCCACCACCACTTGACGCCAACATTGACCACCGCCATCGCCGACCACCACCAACCACCGACTTCCGCCACCCACCGACCACCACCGCCACTCTCCGTCATCGACCACCGCCACCCACCGACTACTGCCATCACCAACCACCCCGCCACCCATCACCAACCTCCACCTCCACCACCGACCACCGCCACCCACCACCAACTGGCACCACCACCATCAACCACCGCCACTCACCACCAAGCACTGACTGCCATCACCGACAGTCTCCGTCACCGACCATTACCACCACCGCCACCCACCACTAACCACCACCACTGACCAACGTCACCCACCAGCAAGCACCGACTGGCACCACCGCCATCAACCACCGCCACTCACCACCACCATCAACCACAGCCACCCACCACCAACTGGCACCACCACCATCAACCACCGCCACTCACCACCAAGCACTGACTGCCATCACCGACAGTCTCCGTCACCGACCATTACCACCACCGCCACCCACCAGGCCACCACTAACCACCACCACCGACCACCGTCACCCACCAGCAAGCACCGACTGGCACCACCGACACTCTCCGTCACCGACCACCTCCACCACCAACCACTGCCACCCACCACTAAGAATCGACCGCCACCAGCGACACTCTCCGTCACTAACACGCACCAACCATCACCACCACCACGTCCGCCACCTCCGCCACCACCAACCACCGTCGCCGGCACCCATTATTAACTGCCATCGCCACCACTCACCACAACCGGTTTTTTATTCCTAAGACCATGGAATGGTAATCATCCATTTCATTCCTTTGTCCATTCCATTCCTTTGTCCATTCCATTCCCTCGTCCATTCCATTACCTCATACCAAACAGACCCTTAGAGGGTGTTTGGGATTGATTTTTCAAAACAGCTTCTGCGTTTGAAAAAGTAGGGGTGAAGCTTCTTTTATATTATTGCGTTTTGATAGCCTAAAAATTCATTTTAAAACTTAACTCCAAACACTAAAAACTGATTTTTTGCGTTTTCAAAACGCAAAAATCTAAAAATTCATTTTAAAACGCAACCCCAAAACCGCCTTAGTGTAGAGTTTAATTTAGTTTTCACTATGTTTTGTTCTTTTAATTTCCGTATGTTTTTCATTAAGGAGTTCTCACGATTAAAGAAAATAATCAACATCTGAAATCTTTATATTAGTTATATTTATCTTTGTAAACAAACTAAAAAGTCTAAAGGGGTGATAGTGAAAACCAAACCACCCCCATTTTATTTCATTTGTTTAACCGAAGGACTAAATGCAGGAAAATTTTTAACTAGCCTACATTTCAATGAGAGAATTTCTAGAACAAAAGCATCTTCACAGTTTATAAAAATTGTGACGATATACATTTTTTTTTATTTTATTGTTAAAATGCTATAAACCTCATGTTTTGGTTAACTTATCACTACTCTTTTTTGTATTTTTTTTTTGGGAGGGGGGGGGGGGGATTACTTCTGCTACTTTTTGTTACTTATACATATTTGGTGAGGTAATTGAAGTTCTAAGAAAGAGTTAATTTCATTCTTAACATAGTTGTGCGTCATTTCCAGGTTGGGGAGATTTTAGCCAATAAAGAGTCAAAAAGTTTGTATAGAGCAACAACCGTACCAAGTAGATCCCACAAATAGGAAAGTTATTCATAGGATCTAGAAAGAGTAGATGTAGACAAACCTTACCTCTATCCGTATGGATAGAAAGACTGCTTCCAAAAAGACCCTCGGGTCAAACAAACAGCAGGAAAACTAACCGGACTAGAAATATAGCAATATCATAATACCATAAGAAGTGGTCACATAGTAACATAGTAAAATATAAACAAGTATAGCATCGTAAAACATCTATACAACCGTCAAACAGTAATGATCACATGCAATGTTCACCTAAAGTGTAGGAAATTCTAAACCTATATGGCAAAGCTAAGACACAACTGCACAGTCCCTAAAAGCCACATAAGCAGTCCAACCAATAGTTTGACTTTTTGACACATAAGTAGTTAATGTCAACAAAACTTTGACTTTTGACACATAAGAAGTCAACCCAGCAAAAGTTAACTAAGTTAACATTTAGTTAGTATGTGATTGATAAGGAAAAAATAGTTAAAAGTTAGTTGAGACAGTTCTCAGCCAATATATCAAAGTTAAGATTATATGTGTATGTGTGTATGTACGTACGATATGTTAGGATTGCTATCACTAATAAAAGACAATACACACAATGACATGTGTTTAGATGAGTTATAACTTATAACTTAGTGATCCTCGTCGTCTAAATTTCATTCCTTATATATAAAATTTCGACATACATATGTACAAAACCCCATTTGGGGCCAAACTGGTTCAGGTTACAAACTAGTCTGAGTTTTTAGTTTGGTCTCAAACCAGTTCAGGTTAAAGAACAAATATTAGATGTGAAAACCTTAACCCACCTAAATTAAACTGATTTGGATCGAGTTCAAACCCAGTTTTAGCTTTTAAACTTGTTTTTATCAGTCCTTTTTTGTTAGGCTCAAATCGGTTCACGTTAAGAACTGGTTTTAGGTTTGAAAACCCCAACCCACACAAACCGATTTAAAACATGTTAAAAACCGATTTTAGCATTTAAACCAGTATTTTATCAGTTTTTTTAGACGGGCTCAAACAAGTTCAAATTAAACCCAAACCACTCTTTTTTTTTTCTCACACCTCTAGGCTTTAGGACATCCCTCATCCAAAAAAAAAAAAAAAAAGCCCAAAACCAAACACAAAACACAAGCCCATCCAAAAACCTTATTCCCTAAAAACCATCATCACACACACACATACATATTCACACCCACCACCGGCCACCGATAACATCTAATCTTCATTATCTTCTTCATCCTCTAAAACTTTAATAATAAACCCTCTGTAGTCTATACCAATGTCTTCTTGTTGTGCAACAAAACCTTTATCCATGGCTACCAACTTCCTAATCTCATCCTCTCCATCAATCTTTTCCAACACCAACTTTTCCTTACCTCTGAAACCCATAAACCTCAACCTCTCCACTTCCTTCAAACCCATTTCTTTTAAAAAAATAATAACCCCTTCTTTATCTTTTGTGACATTGGTTTCGTCCCAAGACGATGACAACACGATGGTTGTTGAAGCAAGTGAAGATTTGAGTTGGGGTAATGAAACCCAGGAAGAAGAGAGTCAGGTAGAAGAAGGTGAAGGGGTTGAAGAGGTTGAAGAAGAGTATGTTGAGCCGCCTGAAGATGCAAAGATATTTGTTGGGAATTTGCCGTATGACGTGGATAGTGAACAGTTGGCTCAGTTGTTTCAACAGGCTGGTGTTGTTGAGATTTCTGAGGTACCCTTTTTTTGTTTCAATGTTTTTTACTTTTTTTTTAATATTATTGTTGGGTTATCGAGGATTGGCTGGCTAGCCTAAACGAGCCTATTATTTATGTAATTTTCGTTTAGTGTTAAATATATAATTGTAATTATTATTGTTATTACTATTATTATTATTATGAGGCTGTTTGGTTGATTAAGTGCTGAATCATTAAGAGCTCTGAATGATTAAGAGGTCTGAATGGTTAAGCGCTGAATCATTAAGTTGGACCTCTTAATGGTTAGTTTTCTTGTCCCACATTGATATGAGAGTTTCGTTAAGATTCAGCCTAGTTCAGTGCTTAATGATTCAATGCTTAATGGTTCAGCAACATCACAAGTCTTAATGATTCAGCCTTAACCATTCCATTAAGAGGCTGAAACAAACGTGCTGAATGCTGAATCATTCAGCACTGAATGGTTAAGAGCCTCATTAAGAGTCTGCCAAACAGACCCTATATGTAAGTTTATGATGAATATATCTGAATGATATATAATTTGTTGTATATAATATATAAACTTGATTTTAAAATGCGAGCATAGGAATGCATAATGTACGTTATGAGAGCGCATCCTCTATAGGGATGTGATATGGTCTATGCGCTACATTATGCAGATGGCCAAATTTGAACAAATTATACCATTTTTTTTTTTTTTGATAATGAACGCCTCACATACATGATGGGGGCACGTTGCATTTTGCGCATTGGAGCATGACACGCTTTTTAAAACCAAGTTAATAAATAGTAAATGAGCTCGTGCTTGAAAAACTATGAGCCTGAGCTGTATGAATTGAGGTCGAAACCAGTAGAGCTCGAGGTTTTGTCAGTTAAATGAAGCTCAGACTCGGCTTGTTTACGCTCTGGTGCTAATTGATATCATGTTTTTGTTTGTCGATATAGGTTATATACAACAGAGAGACTGATCAAAGCAGGGGTTTTGGGTTTGTGACTATGAGTACTGTTGAAGAAGCTGAGAAAGCTGTTGAAATGCTTCATCGTTATGTAAGTTTCTATCGAAAATCTGTGATTAGATCATATTTTGTTTTTGTGGCTAAATGTCGTGACACAAGATGGCAAAATGAAAATAATGTGAGTGCCAAAATGAAATTTAGAAGTATATGTGTGATCAATGGCGGATATATCTGCAATTAGGTCTGCATCATTCTATTCTATAAATTTTTAATTGCTATGTTTTTTTTAATCTACTCCATAGTAGTTAAAGGCGCTAAGGGCTCACCTGTCACATAGAATATAATATTTTTTAGAGATTTTTTTTTGAACGGCCAACAAACGATGTCCCGACTACCCGAGGTATCCACCAATTGGTTACAAAAGCATTTCATACGCCCCTGGGTGAAGACACGTCTTAGGTCCCCCCCCCCCCCCCCCCCCCCCCCCCAGGGAGGGCTGGGTAGCCAAAACCCACCAAGCCACCAGTTCTAGGGAAAACCTGACCGCCCAAAGGCACGACAGTGGAAAATCAGTAAAACCTGGTGGGATCAAGAATTGAACCTGTAATGTAGTATTCTTTTAAAACAATGACACATGAAACAAAAATGTTTAATTTTAAAGATGGTTAGTGATGTGTTAATGAAAGAATTGTAAAGAACTTATGTTGTGTTTGAAACAGGAACTCGGAGGAAGGTATTTAACTGTAAACAAGGCTGCACCGAGGGGATCAAGGCCAGAACGCGTAGAACGGTCACCTCAGAGCAGTGGGCCATCATACAGAGTGTATATTGGTAACCTGCCATGGGATGTTGATGATGTCCGTCTTGAACAAGTTTTCAGTGAGCACGGAAAAGTCGTGAGTGCAAGAGTCGTTTATGACAGGGAAAGTGGTCGATCGCGAGGTTTTGGTTTTGTGACTATGTCGTCTGAAAGTGAGCTCAATGATGCCATTGAAAATCTCGATGGACAGGTGCCTATCTTAAATTACTGTTACAAATTTACTTCTTGATTTACATTTCTAGCTGAATAAATGAACAACATTAAGTCAAGTAAACTGGTGATGTGGTGGGTGTCATTAGTATATAATAAGCGCGTGTAAAGTGTTTTTCGCGCTTGAATATATGATAACGGTTTACATGCTATCTATTACAGAGCTTGGGTGGGAGAGCAATCAGAGTAAATGTGGCGGAGGAGAAACCAAGGCGTTTCTGATTCAAGTTTTGGAGTGAGATGGATGATCCTGCAACGGTGGCTTGGTTGTAATTGTTCGAAATTGGTATTTATATTCGTGTAATTTTGAACTTATATGTAGGAATTCTCTTGTTTACTGAGTAATTGAGTTGATTATGGTTTTGCACATGATGCCGCTGCAAATTTGCAAGGATATAAACCGGGTATAACAGGGTTCTTTATGGCCTTGTGATGTGTGCGATGTTACACGAATCAAGTAGACCTGTTTGGCTAGTTTGACCTAGACCGTGCCTGGTTAATGGTTTATTAAGGTTAAGGACCACCACAGGGATTGGTAGTAAAAATATGAATTGTGATAGCTGTTATGATTACCCCAAACATATGCTTATTAAGGACGGTGAGGCGCCCCCGTGATGCTTTCAGTGGTGGCTTGATCAAACGGTGACATTTTGTGATGAGAGAATCAGATGGTTCGTTCTTGTGGTTTTCCAATATTGCACTCTTAATCCTAATGCTTCAGTAATTACACAGTTGGTCACCAAGTAATAAGTATAGTAATAACCAAGACTGCAATATTGGAAAACCACAGGAACCAACCATATAATTCTCTCTTTTGTGATTGGTTAAATTTTAGTGATAGCTTGTGAGGACACCCCTTTCACCCTATACCACTGTCATTTGTTGACTGCCACACCTTGTTAGCGTTAACATCGCCGTGCCCACAAAGCACTTCACGACATCAACTACATCCATTTATTACGTCTTTAAGAAAAATCGATTGCAACTATTTACTCTCTTCACCAGCCTTCATTTAATTGTGTGCTTTTAGTCTCAAGTTAACCACTCATACACGTTAGCCAGATTAAACCGAGGATCAAACACAAGTACATTTAGAAGTTAATAAAGAAGCATACACTAACATGAATTCCAACATAGGGTCTACAGAGATTGGGTGGGTTGTCGAGCGCGTGCTCTAAAAGACTGGGCATCACCTTTCAAGAAGAGAACCATAAAGCAAGCCGTCGGCTTCTAGTTAAACAAAAATGATAGGTGCATCACCATAAATATACTCCATGCATAATAAAATCAAAATATATTGATATTATCTCCCAACGTGCCGACATATCACCCTCATCCAGCTGAATTCTCGTGCAAAAGTACATATTCTCGGCTGCAAAACCATTTAAACACCGCTTTAATATTTTGTTCGATAATGGATACAAGTTCTATGTTGATAAATTACAAAAATGAAGTCCGAAATTATGACAGATGAAACAAAGATACAAGAGTACGACCGAACCACCAAAACCAAAGCAAGTCGAGGCTTCGGTTCACAGTTCAGTTTTGGCGGTTTACAGGTTTGGTCTACAGTTTGGAACTTGCAACTACCGTGTAAATGGAACCAGCCGTCTAGCCTTACCTTTCTGAATATGCAATTATGTAAACGTATATCTATCTAGTAACCATCTTTATCGTATTCAAATTTTAATAAAAACCAGTGATTTTAAAATTTAAAAAAAGTTGGAGAGCAAGAGGCCAACTTTATGCAGGAGGAATGATAAAAGTAAGCAATCCCTGTTACGGCCACCTTGACATCGAGTCCAATAAAGAGCAGAAAACTGTCCGTAAAAAATAAAGATAGAACCACATACCTACTATTACCAAACTTAATAGTGTCTTGCTCCATAAGTTCATAATAGCGTTCAGGTTCAATACGATTATCCTGCAATTGCAAAAGGGTATGATAAACCACACTGAGTAACACCAAGATTCTGTATAATTTTTAAATACTACTATACTGGATGTAGAAAAGAACGGGTCACGTAACAGGTCGGAAAATTTTTGTCCTAATCTGATCAATTTGAATTGGGTTGACCCAGACCACCTGTCCTAAAACCTTCAACTGTTAAAAACATAGATTACTATTCGAAATAATCCAATTTTTTGAATATAATGATTTGGGTAACCGTCAACTCTTTATTTCGAAATTTCAAACCATTTAACCTTAGTTAAGTTATTTTTTTACATGTTTGACCCGTTAACGATAAAACATAACCCGAATAGACACATAAGTAATTAGATAGGTCAAAATGCCCCTCATGACGTGCACTTACGTTTATGAAAGTCCCATTGGTGCTTCCAAGATCCATTATGTACGGCCTATACAAATGAGGACAACACGTGAAATGTGAATACATACATACATATATCTGTAATTCTGTATATATAATTTCATGCACAAAAGAATCCAATTGCCTTTTTACGGTGACACAAAGTTCACTTACTTTACTTCTTTCCCTAACATGCCATCTGGTAGCTCCTTCTCAACTTGCCTGAGAATTAATAGAAATCAGAAACTGCTGAAGATGTTTTTGTCCAGAAACTAAAAGATCAGATCAAATGACTTCACATAGTTACTATATTCATACCGGTACTGAAGAACAGCATGCTGTTTGCTGCATGATGGATGATCTGTGGGGATGTCTGCAACCCTTCTTTCTCTCCCAAATAGATAGCAGGTTTGCCGATGTACATACAAGGGCTCTGTTAAAAACAGAAAGAAAAAGAAATATGACATGAGCATTCGCCGACCTTTAAGAGCCAAATGTATAGTATTATTTATGAGAAAAGAACACATTAAAAAGAATGTTCAAGCCTACCATTAAGCACTTCACCACCCTTGAAAACGTAAAGTCTCCATCTAATATCTGGTTTTCTTGCATCCGGTGGCTCCGTGAACAACAGTGTCACACCTACCATTAAAAATATGCTCTTAAATGCATGAACAGTAATCGACAACTTGTTTGGTTTCTTAAATATGTATGATGATCTCAAAAGACATTGCATAAGAATATTTCTTGTTTTGAGAAAAGCAATGTTCATTAACATAAAAGTATAAAACAAAATAGATATTCATTTATCAATGATGATTTCTTATTTATTAATTAGTTTTTGTGAACCTGCAATGTACCAGATCAAAATCTACATTTTCTCTATACCACAAAAAATCTGAGTAGAAAGAGAGTAAGAGACGTAATAAAAGCCAGAAGAAGATTCACCTTTGACCCGATTGGTCTCAGCAGCAAGCTTTCCAGACAACTCAAACGAAGGCTTTTGCTGTAACTCATGTTGAAATGTCAAGTTAACAGTATAAAAAAGAGATCACAATCTATAACTCAACAGTTGTATTTACACGTGATAACGCTCACACCTCAGAGAAAGGAAAAGAACAAAATGCAAACTAAATTTGAAAGAATAACTTTAAACTTTGTATAAGAATTGAAATAGTAAATAATCTAACCTCATGCTGTAGCTATTTAATGTAAAATAATGGATTACTAAAATTGACTAAAGCACTCATCAAGAAGCAGGAAATACCTTCTCCTTGGTTTCAAGAGCCTCTTCAGCAGCCTTCATACGTGCAACCGAATCATCATCGCCATTCCTGATCACATATATATAACATAGAATCAGAGGATATATAAAATTGGATAAGGACATGGTTTAAAAAGGCTGTCTGAGGCTCGCCTCGAGGCTTACGCCTCGGCCGAGGCTATGAAAAAACGCCTTAGAGGCTTAGCCTCATGGGGGTCAATTGAAACCTAAGCCTCAGCCTATCCGAGGCTTTTTGAGGCTTCCCGAGGCGGTGAGGCTGTGAGGCGAGGCCGTGAGGCTTAAGCCTCACCACCAAAGTCAAAATTGGGTCTAGGTGGTGAAAATTGGTTCAAGTCGGGTCAAAAATTGTACTTGGAACGAGTTCCCACCTCAAAATCCAACCAAAACACACCTGCCCCTCTACCTTATTAACTTTTGGTATTTTTACATTAAACCCCCTCAATGTTCACTAGTTTACATTTGATCTCCAAACTTAAGTTAAAGATTAAAATGCTATTAAAACTATTTTATGATGTTTGTTTCATTACTAAATTAGATTTTATAATATCCATGATGTTTTGTTTTATATTATATTGTATTTTAATGATATTTATATATATATTTTGTTATTTTTAATAATGTTTTGAGGCTTACGCCTCGGTCCGCCTCGAGGCTTACG
The DNA here is from genome assembly GCA_032199755.1 of Ambrosia artemisiifolia. NCBI lineage: Eukaryota > Viridiplantae > Streptophyta > Magnoliopsida > Asterales > Asteraceae > Ambrosia > Ambrosia artemisiifolia. The sequence continues at coordinate 7,126,879 of CM063525.1, read as the reverse complement.
CCTCGTGAGGCTAACGGACAACGCCTCGAGGCCCGTTTCAGCCTTTTTAAACCTTGGATAAGGATACTGAAATGTTTACAAAAATAGCATACTGAAGTACTCAAATGGTACTTCATGTTTACAAAGAATGAAAAAGTGGTAATTAAAAAGGAGATAATCAGATAACGAGGTTCAATATTGTTCACCAATAAGTATCTTCCAAAAATTAATTGGATGATCATATGCCTTTTAATGTAAAATTGGGCGTAACTAAATTATCTGTGTACAAACAAATAGACTAAGTCTTTGCAAAACAAGAGAAGGTAAGTTACTGTAGTAGTGAAGTCATACGATCCCAATAATGTCTTCTTATGACTCAGTGACTCACGATACTGACAAAGAACAATAAGTATGAAAGGAGGGAGGAGGGGGTACAGTGAGTTCAGCAGAAAAGATGGATGCACAATTGCACATACTGACTTAGTGAGTTGGGATAAAAGATACAAAATATATTGGATTCCTATCAAACTACAAAGCTCGTACTTAATAGTTAAAGCATTGTCCCTGAAAATTAAGATGCTAGATAAAGGTGAAGAGTTAAGACGTGCTCACCGATGATCTTCTCTTGAGTTATTTCCCTGGAAAAATAATATAAAACTTAAGTCAATAACGTTATTTACAAGTTTATCTACAGAAAAGAGAAGGATATTGATACAATGAAAGGATGCCAGGGTAACACCTCGTTCAAATTATCATTTAAAAGTAGAGGGGGTATGATTGGGCATGTTATGTTTAAAAATAAGATAAATTTAAGAAACGTAGTCAAAATGAAACGGGTCGAAAGACGCAAAGCGTCAACATATTTGAGATAGTAATCGTTTACTAAAGTTACAGAAAGATTAGATAATGCGTTTCAGGTCAAACATAACCAGTCCATTTTAGATGTGCCCAAAAAAAACTGGTTTTGACCAGACCCGATTTTACCCATTACCAAACAAGCCCACCAGCCCATGTTGCCACGTCCGTATTAAGGCATCAGAAGCAACAAAAGATCTTATGATAATAGATGCATGATAACCAACTGAAAACGCGTTCACAGGAATGGATATCACCAGACACCTCATCACGTGGAGGCGAGCGAGATCTGCGTCTAGTCCTATGATGTTCCACTTGTCTTGATTTGTACGACCCACCACCATCTTCATCCCTTCCAGAACTTCTATCCCTTCTCTCTCTTTCTAAATCCTTCTCCTTCCGTACTCCCCTGTCACTTACTTTCTCACCAGAATCAGGTTGAGCTCTCCTCAACCTTCTCGTCCGTGGCGACGGGGACCGAGATTCAGAGGACCTAGTTTTTCTGTGATTCTTTTCAGGTACTCTTTCACTTGATTTATCATCTTTATGATCAGACCGATCTCTCCTTAATCTTTTACTCCTCGGAGATGGTGACTGGGATCCAGGCGATCTTAAAGCTGGTTCTTTCACAGGTAAACGGTCCGATGGAGACCTTGATCTCGTGTGTCTGGAGGATTTGTTGTGGCTTGAAGGTTTGTCTCTCAACGGTGAATGAGAAATAGGAGATTTTGGACGTTTTGGGGATCTGGTGCGACTTGAAGGCTTTTCTCTAGGTGGTGATTTTGTTGAGTGTGAACTCCTGTGGCGTGCAGGAGATCTTTCTCTTCGGGGTGGGCTCCTATGTGAAGATCTATGATTCCTAACAGGAGATTCTGAACGATCGTAGGATTCTCGCCCCATGAGATATGTCGGACTTGCAGGTTGAATTACCTGAAATAATCATATATGTTTTCAAAAATCCATAAGTAGATGAACATAAGGATATAAACTTATCTGAAAAGCCATATCTAAATAAAAACTGCCACAAACACAAGATATATTTGCATATTACCAATCACCAACTACGATAGTTAGCCCATTGAAGACTAGATTACTAGAACAACACAAACTACACTTAAATATTCAGGAGAAAGCAAATAAAAAAATGTTCCACATCTTATAAACCCTAAATTCAATATCAAACAAAAATATCAACCAACAATTGCGTCGCGCACGAAGAATCCAAATCAACTAACACTTAACCAACAGGGTTGCTTAATGATAAGTTATCGCGGTGAGATATCGGCAATTTTTTATATCATACAAAATCCATACATATAGCAATTTAACACAAACAATTCAATATACTCTCCTACAATTAACAAATTAACCTTTTACAACTTGCAAAACACTAACAATTGTAGCAAGTGGGAACTTGTTAAGACTTAAAACACTAATATTTAACACTAGCTATTAACAATTAAGACTTAAAACAACTACTATAAGAAATAAGACAAATGGAAGAACTAAGAAGAAAAACACCAATATCGGGTGATATATCGGTCAAATATCGCCGATAATGTCGGTACCGATATATCGGTTGATGACCGATAATCAAGATATCGGCGATATATCACCGATATATCGGCTGAGTTAACTACTTAGATGATAAGTGATCTAACAAGTAATAACCCAAACAACACTTAGCACATTCACAATATTATAAAAAAAATTCCTATACAAGTAGAGCAATACCTAATTGGACTAAAATTTCACACTATGAACATATAACTCAACAAAATAATCACATAACTAAAACTTATCAAAACGTAACAAAAACTAAAGTCAATCGAGCTAAAAAGGTTAAACATATTTCAACATTGGAAGCATAATGAAAGATATTTTGAAGCGAATGATTTTTAAAAAAATAATAATAATAAAAAAACCCTAGAAGAATGAGGAGAAGGTTACCTGAAGTAGAGAAAAGAAAAAAATTGTTGAAATAGCGGTAGCTAGGAGGGTTAACGGAGTATATATAATGGCCCTAACAGTGGATTTATGTAGTGAAGTGAAGTGAAGGGTGGTCGTTGAAGATGTTGTGAGCTAATGAGCTCTGGTTTTTGGTGAAGGATTGGGAAGGGAAATGGGGGATATCGTTATGGGTTGGCTTTGTCATAGATTAATGGGCTGGGCTGGATTAGTGGCCTTGGAGTGGAACGTACTAGAGGACTTAGACATGGACAAAAAAAACCGGTTTTTAAAACCGACCCGATATAAAAACCGAAAAACCGATTGCTCAAAAACTGGTTTTTTTAAAACCGGTCCCAACCCGACCTGGCCCATCGATCTGGAATAGGTTTGGGTATCTGGTTCAGAAACTGGGTTGAAAACCGGTTTGATATTGAACCCGGGTGGATCTTAAAAACCGGTCCAGCTGAAAAACCAAAAAAAAAAAAACGGTTTAAAAACCGGTCTGGAAACCGGTTTTTGACCGTTAGGCAACGGTCTTATAGCCGTTTGGAGCCGTTTTTTTGTCTTTTTTTGGTATTTTTAATCCACAATCATAGTATAAATACCCCCTTGTAGTTTAGGATCAATCACACCTTCAAAACACTCTCTAATCTTGCATTATTCATCTAATTTCTCACAAATCACTCTCTACTTTCTAAGAAAAATGGCATCTTCACAACCACCAACTCCTCAAAGCCAAACCGGTTCGCACCAAGTTGGTGCTTCTTCATCCCAAGCCACGGTTGTTAAGGTGGTTCCCAGAAAAGAAACTCACTTGTTTGGAAACACTTTGATTTATGTATTATGAGTTTTGGTCCAAACAAGGCGAGATGCAAATATTGTTCGGCTTTGCTTAAACATGATGCTAACTCGACCTTGAGAGACCATGTGGAAAAACCATATTGTAAAATTTTGAAAGAACAAAAAAAATTCTCAAGGTGGAGCCTCGATCACACAAGAAGGCGACTTGTTTGTGTGCAACTTGGAAGCGGTTTGCGAAGAAATGGGGAATTTTGTCATCCAAGAAACGTTGCCTTTCAATCATTTTGACAACCCACGTTTGACGAGGCTTATTCAACGAACACTTCAACCAAGATACACACATGTAAGTCGTGCTACTCTTAGACGTGATTGTTTAAAAAGATGGAAACAAGCAAAAAATGAATTAATTACTTATTTTGAAAATTTAGAAACCAGTGTTAACTTAACAAGTGATGTTTGGTCTGCACCACACGGTTCACCCGACTCTTATATTTGTGTAACGGCCCATTGGATTGAACCGTCTTCTTGGCAAATGATGAAACGAACTATTGCGTTTCGATTGTTTGATTACCCTCACACCAGTACAAATATTTTTAATATGATTGACAAAGTTATTCAAACGTTTAAGTTAGAAAACAAGATTTTATCAATATCTTTTGATAACGCGTCGAATAATACCGCGTCAATCACACAATTAAAATTAAAATACCAACCTATTTGTGAAGGGGTATTTTTTCATAGTCGTTGTGTCGCACACATAATAAATTTGGCCGTTCAAGATGGTCTAAAACTTATTGAAACACAAAGAGAAGGTTTTCGAATAATGTTACGCGATATATATAGCAACAACACAAGGCATGCTAACTATATAAAATTTTGCAAAAGTGTGAATGCCATTTGTTTGGGTCCGAATTGGGATTGTCCAACAAGATGGAGTTCCACTTGTAACATGTTCGAAAAACACGTTTTGCAAAAAGGTAGTTTAAATGCATTTCATGAAATTTTGGTTAGTCGGGGAAAAGCGGCACCATACCACCATTTGAATTGGAATGTTATTGAAGTTGTTTCGGAAATGTTACAAGTTTTCAAAGCTTCAACCACCACTTTGTCGGGAGTTTATTATCCCACAAGTTGTATAACACTTCACACGTTATATAACATGACTAGAAAATTAGGGGAAATGGAATGTAGAGGTAGTCCATACAAAGAAATGGCGGCAACTATGAAGGAAAAATTTAGAAAATATTTTTTGGAATTACCGGCGGTTTTTACTTGTGCATCCGCTTTAAACCCGTGTTACAATATAGGGGGGGTATAAAATATAATTGAAAAAATTTGTGACGAGTTGGCGTTGAACACGGTAAAAGAACCACTTTTTTCACAAGGTATGGTAGCAAGATTTAACAAACATCTCACGGATATGTATGATGTTTATTTTGAACGTTATGGTCAAATGTCGTCCATTCAAATGCAATTGAGACAAGCTTCTCAAAATGTACTTGATACGAACATGGATTTATACAATTCTTTGTTGGACACATCTAATAAACGTGCACGAGGTAACGCTCCTAGTAGCGAACTTGGGAGGTATGGTGCCGAAAACTATTTAAAAGGTTTGACTCCCGATGAATTTAAAAATTTTGATGTGTTGGCTTGGTGGAAAAGTAAGGAAAATCAATTTCCGGTCTTAGCCGCCATGGCCCGAGATTTACTAACCGTCCAAGCTTCCACGGTAGCTTCGGAATCCGCTTTCTCTATTAGTGGCAGGGTCATTTCGATACGTAGGACGCGACTAACTCCACCTTCGGTAGAGATGGCGATTTGCTTGAAGGATTATTTGGATGCGGCGGAGAGGGTGCAAAACATACGCTCACTTGAGGGAGAACTTGAATATGAAGGCGAAGTGTACGAGGACGAGGTCAACGCGGACATAACCGAACCAATGTCCGAATATGAAGCCGAAATGGATGAATGGATAAGAAGCAACTCCGGTTCGGGTGAAGATTAGACTATGTTTGAAGACTTATTTCCTTTTAAGACTATATTTTTTAAGATTATGTTTTCTATTATGCTTCATGTTATCTTCGGATTCCTTTATGTTTTGATTTTTTTATCGTGTTTTTTAATCAATGAAATCGTATTTTTAAGTTACATTGTGTTTATAAGAATTTGTAGTGTTTAAATTGTTCAAAAAACAAAAAAAAAAAAAATTCTGCAGAACACAGCTGCAAACAGCAGCAAATCAGATACAAAAACCGGTTTTTATACCGGTTTTTTTCCGGTTTAAAAAAAACGGTTTCCAACCCGGTAGGAATCGGTGGGAATACTTGGTAGGTTTGGCCACTAAAAACCGGACCGGTTTCCAAACCGGTTTTTGATAAAAACCGATTGTTTTAAACCTAAAAAACCGAACCGGTTTGAAAAAAAAAACGGTTTGTACATCTCTACTGTAGAGTAGAGGTGCACAAACCGGGTTTTTTCAATACCCAGTTTCGAGTGTGGAACCAGTTCTAGGTAGGGTCGGGTATTACTTCTACCAGGTATTGAAAGAACCGATTCTGGTTCCCGTTCCAGATTTTCAATACCTAGTTCCGGGTTTTTCAATACCCGGTTCCGGGTTTTTCAATACCCGGTTCCGGGTATGGAACCGGGTACGAAACCGGGTATGGAATCTGGCCATATGGATGGCCATATTTTCAAGGAGATTAATCAAAGTATTGATTTTGCAGGTTGGGTGGGAATACAGACGTGATTGTATTGTGCATATTGAGTAATATATATAAGAAGATATAAAACAAAAATTCATGTCTAATTCAAGGTAGCCGATTAAAAGTGTCAAATATTAAGATATCAAATGACAGCATAAATCAATGCAGATCTTAGGCAACAAATGGACAATGCATCTTGATGCAGAATAAGTTAATTGAATCAATTATAAAGATATGTCTACTGTCTAGGACCAAACAAAGTCCATCACGATTCAAGTTTTCAAAGAGTTAAAAGGAGGCACCTCACGAGGCACCAACTGCCGACATGGTCTCTAGTGGCACTAAAGTTCATTTATAAGGTTTGAAATACTACTAAGTAACACATGACATTTAAAAACATAGGTAACACATAAAAAAACATAGAAAACACATAGGTTGGTGTCCATAAATTGGGTTGTTGGCTAAGTCTAAATTGGGTCATGAACGAAGTATTAGGAAAACCCGGTTCCAGGTATTAAGAAAACCCAGTTCTGGGTATTTAAAAACCGGGTACAACCGGTACAAACCGTGTCCGATTCCGAGTACGGTTTTTTACATAGAAATCTATACCCTATGCGTACCCGGCGGGTAGGGTCGGTTCCGGTTCCGGTTTTTTTAATACCCGGTTCCGGGTAATTTTTCTAGTTCCGATTATTTTTGTGTACTTTTAACTAGAGGTGCACCGTCCATAAAGCTGCCCATATCGGGTTTGTTTAAGGAACTGGTTTGGGTGTTGACCGGCTCCAAGTCAAACCGGTTAGCTTATATACTGGTTTGGTTGGCCATAAATCGGTTTTTTTGACCCGGTTTCGATTTGGTTTCGGTTTCGATTTCAGTTTGGTTCACTTACACACTTTTTAAAATCATATAAATTACATAAATTTTAACTTTTGCTACGGTTTCGGTTTTCAACCGGTTTTTAGCGGTAACGGTTTTGGTTCGATTCCGGTTTGTATACCGGTTTAGGTTTGTTTGCCCGGTACAGCATCGGTTTAACCCGTTTTTGGTTTGGTGTGGGATCTTTTGGTGTCGGCGGTTTTGATCGGTATCGGTCCGGGTTGGTTTTACCAGTTTCAGTTCCCGAACTAGTTTTTTTGTGCACCTCTAACCGTGCACATATAGGATGAGTTTGGCTCGCTGGAATTGACTACAATTGTAATCTGAATTCTAGTTCTTGATGTGTTTGGTTCGTAGAATTCGTTGGAATTGGAATTTTGATTCCATGTTAATGTGTTTGGTTATAAAAAGAAATGGAATTGGCAATCAGTCCCCCCAAATTCCACTACGTATAGGGTGCAGCAGATCGACGCAAGTATCAGGATCCCGAGCTTGGTAAAGCTTTCGTCTTTTAGTTGTAATCTTGTGCCAACCCATTTGGTTAATAATCCTTTCTTAATGATGCCGTAAAAACACTGAGCATGGGTGTTCCTACAAAACTTTCACGGCATGCAAGCCATGGAACTTTCGCGGATCAGAAGGAGCAGTAGGGATTGTTCGTTGGATTGAGAAGACAGAATTTGTACTTGATATCAGTGGTTATGCAAAAGACCAGAAAGTCAAGTATGTCACTTGTACCTTTCAGGACGAGGCTCTGACACGGTGGAACCTACAAGTAGGGGTGTTCAAAAACATCCGAATCCGAATTCAAATCCGAAATATCCGATAATCCGTATCCGAAATATCCGAAATTTCGGATATCCGAAATTTTGGATATCCGAAAATCGGATAATCCGAAATTTCGGATTCGGATTTGGATATGACTTTTGCAAATTTTCGGATATCCGAAATATCCGAATCCGAAATCTTAAAATAATAAAATATATATATATATATATAATTATATAAACAAAGTTTTATTCTCATTCCAACCCTAACTCTAATAACAAACATCACCCCCTCCACTCCCCGTCTCCTCCAGGCGCCTTTGAATTGTTTTGAATGTTTGTGGTTGGAAACTTTGAATTATTTAAATGTTTATTCGAGTTTGAATATTTGAATTAAGAAGCATTGGTTTGGTTTTAATATAAGCAGATTTTTTTATAGATTCGGATATCCGATGGATAATCCGCATCCGAATCCGAAATTTTGGATATCCGATTTTCGGATATCCGAAATTTCGGATACGGATTTGGATATCAATATTCACTATCCGAAATTTTTGGATATCCGATTTTTCGGATATCCGAAAACCGGATAATCCGGTTTTGAACACCCCTACCTACAAGTGCAAACCTTGGGGAGAGATGCAGCCTACAATCTCTCATGAACTGAACTAAAAGTGTTGCTAATGGAACAATGTTGTCCCCCCTTTTTGTCTGCTTACAGGATCCCTGCCGCTGCAGTCTCACTATTCTTTGAGGATGGAAGTCGGTTCTCGATTTATTTGAAGAACAAGCTTTGGTGTTGGTTTTCTTGAAGATCTTCTGGCCTGATTCTGTCTTTTAACAAACACACTTTTTTAAACCCTTTATTTTTTTTATGGTCCTTAGTCTACGTTGGTCGCTTTTTGTTATTCATACGACGTCCCGACGTCGTATGCGTTCGGTTTTTTACCGAATAAAAAAACGATAAGCGCGTCTTATTATTGGCAACGAAGTTGGCAATAATCGTTGGTCTTTGGTCTTGGTCTTTTTTCGTCGTCTCCTCCTCTTTCTTGTGACTCGGATTCATCTCTCGTGGCGTTCTACTATCTTCTCCAACATGACCTTTTTTTTGCCTGCTCACGCCGCTGCTGGCGTTGAAGACGCACCATGACCACACGACGACGAGCCAAATACCGAGCTCGAGCACGAGCCCTAACTTGATCTGCCTCCCTATTATTTTTAAGCTTCAGAGCGTCAAAGAGATAGTCAGCCTCGGCCTGCAAGGCATGAGCCCAAGACACCAAAAGACTTGGGTGAAGCAAAGAAAATGAGGAAGTCATTTGCTTTAACAACTCAGTAGGATGGGTCATCTCCAACTTTTCCAAAGCATCCTCACTAAGACCAGCCATCCGAAAGTTCTTGGACTAAAATGGATAAAGAAAACCAAACGCAACTACAACGAGCCTTGTCCTGCAAAAGAAAATGGCCATCGTATTTAAAGGAACCAAAGAACGAAAATTCTACATATAAATGATTACCACGAAAGATTCTACACCGAAATGATTACCAACACAATCATGACTGGCGATGATACGACGTGAAATGACTTGACGAGACTATACTAGACCCACATTCAATCATTATATTCCATAAAATGATTGCCTAAAAGACTAAGTAATTTTTTTATTGTGTAAAAAAATAAAGGCGAGAAAAGTTAAATTTAAAAAAAGAAAAAAAATTAATTAAAAAAAGAAAAAGAAAAAGAAAAATTAAAATAAAAAAAGTTGAAGGACTAAAAGTGCAATTTCTTAAAAGATGAATCGTATTGAACTCGCCATCCAACAGCCAATCAGAGAGAGTCACGTGTTAAAAGCTGATTGGCCAGAATAAAATAATATTTATTAAGGCTTATTCTAGAGTAACACCCTTAGATGCCTGCCACGTGTCAATCATCCAGCGGCTTAAAAATGGACGGTCAGGATAGAGGACCCAATACAATGAACGGCTGAGATTAAAAGGGCTGCCCGCGGTCACGCGTCAAGATTTGGTAGGCTCGGGATGCGATATACGGCCCAGATCAAAAGTTGCACTCCCCCCCGGGTCACCTGTAATATTATAATAGGTGACCCGGGCAACTGGCTCTCCATGGTCTATAAATAAGAAAGTTATACCCAATATAATACACCAAGTTCAATTGGGTCCAACACCTTCAAAAACACACAGTTAACTCTCTAGAAATACACCTTTCTCTCTCTATAAAACCTGCAACAAACCCTAAAATTGACGGAGAAGACGATCAAAGAACACCATATCAGCAATCAATATCGACAATCAACCACCATACGACAAGATCTACAGACGATTACAGAACAAATCGTCGATTATCATCGCCGATTAAAAACCCTAATTTTTTTTTCTTTCTTTACTAAATAATAAATAAATTTATTATCGTCGACAATATTCTGCGAATATCCATTTTATAGATAGGATTTTTTACAGAGATGAAGAACAGGATGAAGAAGATGATGATGATAACAACATAAACATAGACATAATTACTGATTTTTACGAAAAGACTAAAACCCATTACATAGGGAGAGAGGCCAATAAATGATGGCCTCAATATTGTAAAGAACAAAGGACCACACCATAAACAGACAAGGAAGAACAAAATGAAATCAACACCAGACCAGAAACTAGGATCTTCGATCCCAAATCAAAAGGTTGTTCACCTAGCAGCAGAAAGATCAAGAGCTCCAAGGAAACAGAAAATACAATTACACTACGGTTGCTCGATCCACGTCATTAAAAGTTGTGCCGTATCGTGCAATGGATTCACGCACAGGGGAGCCAATTACTACGCTGCAAGCAGAGAATGGAGTACAACTTACTCCACTCGTTTCCACGAACTTTCCAATTAGTTCCGCATATGGTCACTCCTGAGTACAAGCGGGTTAAGAGGTACATCTAGGGACTCTCACCCAAGATCTGAAGCATGGTTACTACTGCTACACCAACATCGATTTATAGCGTTATCACTCTTGCATACACTCTGACCGATGATGCAGTGCGTGTGGGCGCATTATCGCATAAGGAGTCAAAGAAAGGTGAAAGTTATGGTGAGAAGTAAAAGTGGTCAAATTTCAAGAGGGGTAAGAATTCGAGGAATCAGCTTACCAAGAAGCCAGAAGCGGTGAAAGCATTCGTTGCCACTATAACTGAGGCTCGCAATCCGTACAATGGATCCCATCCCCTCTGTGGCAAATACAAGTATCACCACGTGGGATCATGTGACAGCATCAAGTGTGACAAATGCAAGAGGATGGGTCATCCTACTGCCTAGTGTAGAGCTAAGGTTGTTGACAACCCTGGTGCGAAATAGGGATGTTTTAAATGAGGTGTTGCTGGCCACTTCAAGAAAGATTGCCCGAAGCTCAAGGGTCAAGCTCATGGTAGAGCTTTTGTCTTAGGTGCTGATGAGGCTCGTAAAGACCTGAATGTGGTTACCGGTACGTTTCTTGTTAACAACCATTATGCTTCTGTGTTTTTGATACTGGTGCCGATTTAAGTTTTGTGTCGACCGATTTCAAATGATCTTTTGGATTAGAAACCAGTAGGTTGCCCACACCTTACACTATAGAGTTGGCTTATGGCAAGTCAATTTCATCTGTGGAAGTTGTCATAGATTGTGCCTTAAACCTTGGCGATCACGCGTTTCATATTGATTTACTACCAATCCAGTTAGGTAGTTTTGATGTCGTTGGTATAGACTGGTTGTCCAAGAATCACGCTGAAATTGTTTGCCACAAGAAAATGATTCGAATCCCCTTGTCCAATGGAGAAACTCTTTCGATCAGATAAGATCACAGTGGATCTGCACTTCGAAACATATCTTGCTTAAGGGCGCAAAAGTGTTTGAGGAAGGGATGTGTCGCATTCCTGACGTATGTTGTTGAAGAGAAAGCTAAAGAACGGAAACTTGAGGACATGCCGGTAGTGTGGGACTGTCCAGAAGTCTTTCTAGAAAACTTGCCAAGATTGCCGCTGCCAAGACAAGTCGAGTTTCGCATTGACTTGGTCCTAGGAGCTGCCCCAATAGCTCGTACCCCTTATCACCTGGCACCGTCAGATATGCAGGAGTTATCTAACCAGCTGCATGAACTGTTTTTATTCAACCAAGCTTTTCCCCATGGGGAGCCCCGGTTCTGTTCGTAAAAAAGAAGGATGGTAGATTTCGGATGTACATCGATTATCAGGAACTGAACAAGCTAACGATCAAGAATAAGTACCCTTTGCCGAGGATCGACAACCTGTTTGATCAATTGCAAGGTTCCAGTTACTACTCCAAGATTGACTTGAGGTCGGGATACCATCAGTTACGCGTTCAAGAGGAAGATATACCCAAGACTGCATTCAGAACTCGTTATGGGCACTATGAGGTCTTAGTTATGCCTTTTGGTTTGACCAATGCATCTGTTGGATTAAGTTTTGTGTCGATTTAAGTTTTGTGTCGACCGATTTCAAACGATATTTTGGATTAGAAACCAGTAGGTTGCCAACACCTTACACTATAGATCTGGCTTATGGCAAGTCAATTTCATCTGAGGAAGTTGTCCGAGATTGTGCCTTAAACCTTGGCGATCACGCGTTTCATATCGATTTACTACCAATCCAGTTAGGTAGTTTTGATGTCGTTGTTGGTATAGACTGGTTGTCCAAGAATCACGCTGAAATTGTTTGCCACAAGAAAATGATTCGAATCCCCTTGTCCAATGGAGAAACTCTTTCGATCAGATGAGATCAAAATGGATCTGCACTTCGAATCATATCTTGCTTAAGGGCGCAAAAGTGTTTGAGGAAGGGATGTGTCGCATTCCTGGCGCATGTTGTTGAAGAGAAAGCTAAAGAACGGAAACTTGAGGACATGCCGGTAGTGTGGGACTGTCCAGAAGTTTTTCCAGAAGACTTGCCAAGATTGCCGCTGCCAAGACAAGTCGAGTTTCGCATTGACTTGGTCCCAGGAGCTGCCCCAATAGCTCGTACCCCTTATCGCCTGGCACCGTCAGATATGCAGGAGTTATCTAACCAGCTGCATGAACTGTTAGACAATGGTTTTATTAAACCAAGCTTTTCCCCATGGGGAGCCCCAGTTCTGTTCGTAAAAAAGAAGGATGGTAGTTTTCGGATGTGCATCGATTATCAGAACTGAACAAGCTAACGATCAAGAATAAGTACCCTTTGCCGAGGATCGACAACCTGTTTGATCAATTGCAAGGTTCCAGTTACTACTCCAAGATTGACTTGAGGTTGGGATACCATCAGTTACGCGTTCAAGAGGAAGATATACCCAAGACTGCATTCAGAACTCGTTATGGGCACTATGAGTTCTTAGTTATGCCTTTTGGTATGACCAATGCATCTGTTGTGTTTGGGGATTTGACGAATTGCGTCTGCAAGCCCTATCTGGACAAATTTTTGATCGTTTTTATCGATGACATCTTAATATACTCACGAACAAAGGACGTGCACGAACATCATCTTAAGTTGATATTAGAATTGCTCAAGAATGGGAAATTGTTCGCCAAATTCTCAAAATGCGAGTTTTGGATTCGAGAGGTTCACTTCCTTGGTCACGTTGTGAATGAGAAGGGCATACAGGTCGACCCAACTAAGATTGAGGCGATTAAGGATTGGGAAGCGCCTACAACTCCGACTGCCATACGTCAATTTCTAGGTTTGGCTGGTTATTACCGACGATTCATTGAAAATTTCTCGAAGATCGATCAGCCCCTCACAGTTTTGGCGCAGAAAGAAAAGAAGTTTGATTGGGGAATCAAACAAGAGGAGGCATTCCAGACCCTGAAGCACAATCTGTGCAGTGCACCTATTCTTTCGCTTCCGGGGGGAACGAATGATTTTGTAGTTTACTGCGACGCATCACCCCAAGGACTTGGGTGCGTGCTTAAGCAGAGGAATAAGGTTATCGCCTACGCTTCTCATCAACTCAAGGTTCACGAAAGAATTATACGACACATGACTTGGAGCTAGGTGCAGTAATTTTTGCCCTCAAGATCTGAAGACATTATCTGTATGGTACCAAGTGCACTATCTTCACAGATCACAAGAGCCTACAACACATCATCAACCAGAAGGATCTGAACATGAGGTAGCGCATATGGGTGGAACTGCTGAACGACTATGATTGTGAGATCAAGTACCATCCGGGTAAGGCCAACGTTGTGGCGGACGTCCTAAGCCGGAAGGAACGCATCAAAACCATGTGTGTTCATGCACTAGGTTTAACCATTCACACCAATCTCACCACTTGTATTCATGAAGCTTAGCAGGAGGCCATCAAGAGCGAACGTTTGAAGGACGAATCCTTGTTCAAAATGATTGCACGATTGGAACCTAGGTCCCCCGTTTTGGTGAATTACAGAAATTGATTCTTTAGGAGGCCCACAAGTCCAAGTACTCGGTTCACCCTGGAGTCGACAAGATGTATAAGGACGTAAAGGAATTCTATTGGTGGCCCGGCCTCAAGGGAGAGATTGCATCATACGTTAGCCGATGTCTCACGTGTTCGAAGGTCAAAGCCGAGTATCAGAAGCCGTCCGGTATGCTTCAACAACCCGATATTCCCGTTTGGAAATAGGAGCAGATCTCCATGGACTTCATCACCAAGCTACCTAAGACTTCTAATGGTCATGATTCGATTTGGGTAATCGTTGACCGGTTGACCAAGTCTGCACACTTTTTGCCAATCAAAGAAACGGACAAATCGGAAAAGTTGGCAAGATTGTACATCAAGGAGATTGTGACCAGGCATGGAGTGCCTGTCTCAATCATTTCGGACCGCGACAGTCGTTTCACTTCCAGGTTCTGGCAGACTCTTTAGGATGCTCTAGGCACCCGGTTGGACATGAGCACAACCTATCATCCGCAAACAAATGGCAGAGTGAACAGACAATTTAGACACTTGAAGACATGCTTCGCGCCTATGTTATTGATTTTAGTGGAAATTGGGACACACATCTACCGTTAGTTGAGTTCTCCCACAACAACAACTACCACACCAGCATCAAGGCTGCCCCGTTCGAGGCCTTGTATGGACGCAAATGCAGATCTCCATTATGTTGGGCAGAAGTTGGAGACAAATATCTGACTTTGCCTGAGCTGATTTAGGGAACAATAGACAAGATCTTTCAGATCCGAGATCGATCGAAGGCCGCTCGCAACCGACAAAAGTGCTATGCTGATCAAAGGCGCAAGCCGCTAGAGTTTCAAGTTGGTGACATGGTACTACTGAAGGTCTCACCATGGAAAGGTATACCACGTTTTGGTAAACGTGGCAAACTCAACCCTTGCTACATAGATCCATTTGAAATCCTTTCCAGGATTAGTCCCGTGGCCTACAAGCTCAAGTTACCAGAAGAGCTCAGCGGTGTCCATGGCACTTTGCATGTATCCAATCTCAAGGAGTGTCTATCTGACGAGTAATTAATCATTCCTCCCGAGGAAATTCACATCGATGAATAACTCCACTTTATTGAGGAGCCAATCAAGGTGACAGATTGGAAAGTCCAGAAGTTGAGACGAAGCCGAATTAAACTTGTGAAAGTCAGATGGAATTCAAAACGCGGACCCGAATTCACTTGGGAACGTGAAGACCAGATGAGACGCAAGTATCCAGCTCTCTTTCTAGAAGCATCTAGAACCAAGGATTTAACTCAATTTCGCGGACGGAATTCCAAAAACAAGGGGAGAATGTGACACTCGTCGAATTTATAGGTCACGATTCGTACACACACTCACTATCATATCATTTTCAGTTATGCATTAGACATTGTACAGTAAATGTGTCACCCCGAGTCTAGCAAAGCTGAAGATAGTTAAGGAATTCATCATATTTTCCATTTACGTATGCAACACCTGATTAATTCTGGAACAATTGACAATGACAGTCTAGATAATCACAGGCTAACAGAGAGCAACTGAATGTTCAATTATGACGTACAAAACAAAGCATAATCACACATGGCAATACCTAACTTGGGAATTAGTCTATTCCATTATCAATCTGAACAATTCCTAAGGCATACTATGGATATTTGACATAAAATCTATGGAACAATCTCACATATCCAAATCAAGATACAAACTTACATAAACATGAGCTGAAAACTCTCCAACAACATATGTTTATAGATAACTAACATATGGTACTAATAACATGTTAACATTATCTTATAACAATACAATGATATTATTATCAAATTTGATTATATACATCCACATAAACACATAAAAATCGATCCCTATACAAGACTACTAGAAGCTTTCCATAAACAATACAATGATATTACCAAATGTTGGTTAGGCACCACTCAATACACTCACAAATGAACACCCCGAAAGAAAAATTTGTTACTGTGTAATGAAAGAAAAAATGGAGCAAACTTGCGGTATATTATTGAGTAAACATAGGCCAATATATAGCCATGCAAGACATCGTGGGTACCTAAAAAGAAGCATTAAAAATACTAATCCAACTAAAGACTAGATAAACTTATGACTCCTTCCTTTGCTAGCGTTTATAACTTCCTAAACGTTTACCTAAAGATTCGGTCAACCAAAACATCAATATAACATATTAAACTTTAAACTATTAAATAAACCAAAACATAAATGTTTAGCTTCTATTTTCTAGCCATGCACGTGAACTCAATGAAGTTTAACTTATTTCATGCAACTAATTAATTTAACCACCTTATAATTGTACTTGACCCGTTAGCTACCGAAACCATGACCCGCTAACCTGTGAACAAAACCCGATTAACCCAACAATTACCCCCTTAATCGGTTTGTTCACACCACTCGTTCACAGCAGCCAAAACATCGTTTTCTCTCGAACCATCTCGACTTTTCATGAACACCTGAACGTCACCTAGTTCACGTCCAAAGACTTCTCGGTTCAACCCGAATAAAACCGCCACACTTGTAACATATCACATGGCATCACGTTGGAAATCGTTCAGTAACATCTTGACTCATCACGGATTGACGACCTCCTCTGGCCAAATCCAAAGCCACCCGATTTGAACTCCAACGCCATAATGTTCACGCGTGTAGTTTCTCCAATCTCTTCCCATCTTTATATCCCATACCTTTTCCCGATCAAACATGTTCCAAGAGGCCTCTCCACCGACCAAGAAAACAAACTACCCGCTTCTAACGTTTTCTTTCACCTTAACAAACGAGACGATCCAAAGCCACATGCATTGGCAGATACTTCCTGCCGGTTTTTCATGCATACGCCGGTCTCCTCTTATCACGAACAACCTGATCAAGGTACCTGCAAAAACCTTCTGGTGTTGTCACTGGTGGTATAACAGCTACGCAAACCCACAACTACAACCAAACAACCTTGAATCTTCTTTCGTTTCTCACATCTAGCAGCCATGAAACACCAATGTTTATCACCAGTCACCCCTGTCATCCAATATGGCACTTCCACCATGACAACGGTTAACCGAAACACTTAAACGGTGTTCATTTTTCTGCTGTAAAACAACCCAAAAAACAACCCCTTTTTACGCCTGCCCTCCACCAACCGACACACCCGCCGGTGGCGGAGACTTCCCCAGTACGAGCCCTAGCTCTGATACCAAATGTTGGTTTAGGCCCCACTCAATACACTCACAAATGAACACTCCGAAAGAAAAAATTGTTACTGTGTAATGAAAGAAAAAATGTAGTCACAACATGGCTTGGTGGTTGAGTGGTTTGTGTTGCATTTGTATGGTTTGAGGTCTTGGGTTCAAAACAATGGAAGGGCAAGTTTTTTTAAAGGTCCAAACACTTTTTTAGTAATAATTATATATGATTTCATAATAAATAACAACAAGGCTTACATGAGAAGGGCAAGGGCGACTTCTTTTTTTCCCCATTCACAACATGTTATTAAGTAATAAGTACAAATATACTCATGTTTGTGTGAGATGTCGTTTTTAAATTATGGTATGAAAATCGGTAGTTACTTTGTTGATAATAGCTTTTTAGTATTTTGGATACGACAAAATTGTAAGGCGCGCCTTGAAACACACTAGTTATTCAGTAAACATAGGTCAATATATAGCCATGCAAGACTTCGTGGGTACCTATAAAGAAGCATTAAAAATACTAATCCAACTAAAGACTAGATAAACTTATGACTCCTTCCTTTTCTAACGTTTGTAACTTCCTAAACGTTTACCTAAAGATTCGATCAACCAAAACATCAATCTAACATATTAAACTTTAATCTATTAACTATTAAATAAACCAAAACATAAATGTTTAGCTTCTATTTTTTAGTCATGCACGTGAACTCAATGAAGTTTAACTTATTTTGTGCAACTAATTAATTTAACCTCCTTCTAATTGTACTTGACCCGTTAGCTATCGAAACCGTGACCCGCTAACCTGTGAGCAAAACCCGATTAACCCAACACACATTAAATACATATGATCATGCATACACAATCGGCCAAGATATCACACATATGTGTATATATATGTTTTAAACAAGAAACCATATGTATATGTAGTTATATATGTTAAAAGATACAAAACTATACTATCTTGTACACACACACACACCCCCTATGTATGTGTTAAAGGTTAAATAACAAACCAATCTAGATATCTATACCTATGTGCACATACACGACTACACATACGAATTGGACATGGATACATGTATCATCTACACACTAAACATTCATGTATACACACACGGTTCACCTCAACACACACAGACACACATCGATAGATTCAGTAAACATGTGTACATATCCATCAAACACACACCAATTCAACCTATAACTTAGACATTTCACCAACATAGAAACAAGATCCACATACACATCATTCTACACATGTTGGACTATCCAAAACCATAAAAATCCTTCCCAATACCTTCGGCTATGGCCGACCTACACAAACAAACACCACCATCTTCACCCATGATCACTAACATCAAGGAAACTCACAAAATGGCAACATGCTTTTCTTATCTCATGGATCAATGTTGCTTGACTTCCAAAACTCCCAAACAAACCTCTAGAAATCGGCCCTCCCTTTCCCAACACAAACTACACTAAATCCAAGGTCAACTCCTTACACTCTTGTGGAAAGCACCTTTTTATCACTATAATACATGTATGTTGACTAACCACAAATGAACATAACCATCCACACTCCTCTCACTCTCTCTTAACACCTATATAACCAGCCCAAGGGATTCTCAAGTGAATACACAACACAAAACAAAGCTATACGCCTATACATTTACACCTTGAACCATACCTCTCGACTGAACCATAACACACCTAAACCCGACTAGTTTTGATCGTGTCTCACCTCAACCGACCCTCATTGAGCTTTGATCGAACCTAGGGGACGTGAAGTGGAAGGAATCAGCTGGAATAATCCTAATTTCTCTCGGTTTCTCTCTATACAAGTCGTGGTATGGCACATCAATCTCATTTATCTTTTACCTATTATTTTCGGCTAGCACTTGGTCACCCGATCCCTCTAACCTCAATCACACACACATACATTGATAACCATGGGTAGAAATCAGTTAAACACTTACAATATGTGTCAAAGTGATCATGATCACACACGTATATACATACACACCATCTATATGATTGCACGGTTATTTGCATGATCAAACCACACGTACACCCTTACTCACACACCTAGGGGTATATGTGGGTGTGATTAGGGCCGAATACGAACCATACATGTCGTGTTGGTCTCAAATCATAAGCATATACAAAGTGGTGATTTTGTGAACATATGTTAGAAGGCCGAAAACATATGTTAACCAAGCTTAAACACAAAGGTTTAGAAAAAACATGTGTTATTAACCTATGAACGTGTGTTAACTAGAGTAAAAACATGTGAAAAATAACATTTTCTCACAAAAAGGCCTAAAACACATGTTAACATGCCATATTTGGTGCAAATATCTAACATACATATGGTGTGGTAATATATAAGAATACCAAGACACTAGTTTTGCCACAAACGATTAATTATTGTCACACATAGGGACAAAAAACGAGTATTTCTAACACGTACAATGTGTGGCATAAATGGACAAATATACAAAAATACACAGTCCATAGACGTACAAGTCGGGTGAACAATTGCATGATGAATAGTACAACACATAGACTTAAGTTGTCCTTGTTGAATCTAGGGAACCTTTGTTCAGACATTTCCACACCAGATTCAGTCCAGTCTTAGCAGTCAGACATCAAGTGAGTTTTCACGACCCTTTTTTTACTGCTTTCATTCTTTTGGGGGGGGGGGGGGGAACATGCGTACAAATTCAGTTACATTTTAACTATTATGTGAATATGAGACAAAAAGTTTCAGAGTACTCATAAGCCCTCGTCTCATACATTTTACTATAACCATTAGCTATGGACTTAGCCATTAAACACCAGAATAGATCTATTGGGTTGACACCTACACTCTTGGTTAGTCGCTCTAACCGGATTACAGACATCAAAAGAGTGCTTGTATTTCACATTTTATCATTGTTTTAGTGTACAATGGGCGAGGCACAACATTCGTCAAGGTTTGGTTACGGGCTCATGATAGTCACATAATGATTATTGTCTTAGCTAGGCAATAATCCAGTCACCCGTGGTTTACATATATCTCAAACCCCGTGACCTCTCCAACTTAATTGTTGACATATTTTATTTGCATGTTTTTCAGGCAATTAAATGGATTTCATGGAACTTGGAGTCGCGCAAAGGCATATTGGGGATATTATGAACCTACCTTTAGTTGAATGATTTAGACAATATCATGTGAAGTGTGGTTTTTAAAACAATATTTTCTACTACTTTGTTAAACAATGATGTCTTTTAATTTATCTCTTAAATTATGAATTTGATGCTTGCGTGATTTGTGTGCTTGAAAACCTTTCGAAGTTACATCCCATGTTTCCGCCTAGGCGGGGTGTGACACAACGGAAGTTCAAAAGTGAAGACTTTGATGTGGTCAAGGTAGAGGTCAAGGGATAATTATGATTTGGACGATTATCCAAATTGTTTAACTGAGTTAAAGATAATACAAGTGGCTTTATTAGATATGTTTATCTAGGGATGACAATCAAACCCGAACCCGATGGGTAAACCCAAAACCCGACACATTTGGGACGGGTTTGGGGTCAAGTAATCGGGTATGGGATTAGTTTTTATTTTTTTCGCGGGTTTGGGACGGGTTTGGGATTTGATGATATACCCGGTTACCCGACCCGAGTACCCGATAAAGTATACCCGTTTACCCGATTAGTTACCCAATATAATTTATTATATATCTGTTTAAATATGTATGCATAATATATATCTAATTGTCGTTCTAACTTGTCATCTTGTCCTAAAATTTACTAAAAATAGTGTATACTATTTGTTATCTATGTCTTTAAGTGTCTTTATATGATTTAAGTATTTTATATTTATACATTGTAATCATTTACATATACATTTAATAATGCCAAATGTAATTGATTAGTAGTTACCCAATAGATATCCGACGGGTTTTTGGTCGGATATACCTAATTGGTAAGGTTTAAAAATTAATGGGTTTACCCGAAACCCGCGGGTATACCCGTTACCCCGATGGGTAATTACCCGACACAAACTCGACGGGTTTTGGGACGGGTTTGGGACAAGCATACCTAATCGGGTATGTGGTTGGGATTATCTAAACCCGTCCCAAACCCGACCTATTGCCATCCCTATGTTTATCTAGTTGGTTTATTTTATTATTTAAATAGAGTTTGAGTAGGGTTAGAATTAGAACGGGTGTAGTATAAATATATGGTAAGGCTATTATAATTTTTGTGCTTAGGTTGATAATAAAAAGTGACAAACGAATTCGTTCAATCTCGTATCTATATATATAATAAAAGAAAGCCATTTTGATGACATGGCATTCAAGGAGGCATTCTCCCCCTTGAGAGTGCCAAGTGTCATCCTAGGTGTCACATGATATTTAAGCTAAAAAAATAATTAAACATAACACAACACAATCATCGACCCATCTACTCTGTATTCTCTCTACTATTTGAAACCCTAGGTAACTCTTTCTTTCATCTACCTAACTACATCTTCAATTTGTTCATCTTTTAATAACGAATTTCTTCATCTTTTAACAAATCTTTACAACATATTTTGACAATTGAGGTAAGAATTGTTTTATTCATCTTTTCGTTTTGACTTAAAGACTAATTTCCGATCTACTTCTGTTGAGTTTATCTATATTCTAACATTATTTAGGGTTCAGATGTGTTGGTCCATTATTTACACGTTATTGATTTTGATTTAATATATGTTGTTAATCAATTAGGTGTTTTCATTATTTAGGGTTTCAGATCTGTTGGTCGATTATTTACACGTTATTGATTTTGATTTAATATATGTTGTTAATCAATTAGGTGTTTTCATAATTTACGGTTGCAGATGTACGAGGAGGATTACAAACCTCAAATTCTAACAACATTCTTCTTTACCAAGCCCTACTCTTCTCTTCTCTTCAATATCATGAATTCGTCATTCATAACAACAAACTCTGATCGAAGATCTAAACATCTGAAACAATTACCACACGAACGATCTTCACATTCAAATATATATTTATTTACGTTCTAAATCTAAAAATTTCATGTTATAGTATATACAGTTTGGCGTGCTAATTTAATCCAATGGTTTTGAATCCTTCACTATCGATTTACTCCGTTAAGGTAGGGTTCGGGAACTCTCCATCAACGCCGATAAATTGTCGTCAGAATGTGACGTCAACGTTGTTGAAATATGTGTCAGTGAAGGGGAAGGTTAACATGAAGATATATTCTGCGTTTGCGGGTGTAACAGTAACATCATTCCCCTTGAAGACTGAAGAGGATTGTACCTGTTATTGCTTTCTTTCAGATCCTTGTGTTTTAGGTACTCTTTTGTTGATCTTTAGTTACCCTTTTGTTTAGTTGTTCTGTTTAGGTTTTTTTAGGTTATAAATACCCAAATCTGAATTGGGTTTAATTAAATGTTTTGAATTTGCATGTTTCAGGAAGACTGTTTAAAGCAAAATTTGTTTTTCATGATCTTGATTTTTGGCTGTTTATGGAGGTTTTAGCAGACAATTGTGACTTTGGAGGTGTAAAGGTTTAAACTTTAGGTTAAAGCAGAAAGCCTTTGCTTTGCAACCAGTTTGGAAACACTCAACATTGGTATGAACTTTGCTGACATAACAACTTTACCACGGTTAATTGGTAATCTTGAAAACCACCAAGTGCTTGATATAAGCGGTGATCAGATAAGATCTTTACATGAATCTTTTGGGTTGTTGTCAAAGTTGAAAATATTCCAAGCCGAAGAGACCCCACTGGAGGTTCCTCCAAAAGAAATCACCAAGCTCGGTGCTCAGGTAGTAACATGGATACATCATGGACCATGGGTCTGTTATCTATATTATCAGTTTATGTTCTGTTTCTCTTAGGCATTTATACAAAACAGATGGTTGACATTGTTTTATTTTCAGGCTGTGGTTGAATACATGGCTGATTTGGCTGTCAGGATCAATACCAAACCTCAAGAAATGAAGGGAAAGCGCAAAGGATTTTGGTCATGGATTTGCATAATCTTTTCATGCATATCTGGTTTCATTAAAAATCTTGGATATAATATTTTTTCATACTTTGTGAAAAACAATGTACACACATTAAGCCAAGTCTGTATGAAAGATTAAACTGTAATTTTCTTTTACCTTTTGGTGTATATTATGTAAAAGTTTTATTTCCGATCTCAATTATGTAATATTTTTTTTTTGTTTTTGTTTATAGATTTAATTGATTTTTTTAATCACTTTAAAGTTACACCCCCAGTCCCCAACAATCACAAGCTAATTTTTCTATATAAATTTGTTGTATCATTTTAACTATTCTAATTGTTGCTGTTATTCATTTTTATATATGTTTTATAAACTATGACTGTAATTAGTTATATAATATAAACCTTGCTGTCACTTATTTAAATATGCTTTAGACTATGTATATTTAGTTATATATAATCAGTCGTTTTATATAAATAATGCATTTTCAATGAAATGACAGTTTATGGTGGAATTTGTCAATATTTAGGATAAGAGTTAGATAGATGGCAACTCATAGGATAGTGATCAAATTGGTTGACCATTCTAATTTAATCGCTCTTATCCGTAGGTATTTGTGGTGGTTCTGGGTTTGTTTGTTTGAGATTGATCGATGGAATGGAATATAGGTTTAGATTCGATTCGGGCTCCTTCTTTTTATAAAAATAATAATAATAATCCCATCACAATTTAGAGATCGATTTTGACGAGGATAATGATAACGCTGACGGGGGATGATTTTGATATTCATAATAATATTGTTTCGGAGGAGGATAGTTTGTACCAGAAGTTGATTCGGACCGAGCCGAGGATTGATTCGTTTGGTGTCGAGGCTCTTGAGGTTCCTGGCGTTAATAGGAGTGATTTTGAGGTATTATTATGGTTTGATTAATTGTCAGTTCGTTAATTGTTGTTAATGATGATTTGGTTTGGTTTTGAGTGGGTTGGATATTGATATTAGAGTTATGCATTTTTTAGCGTTTGGTATTGCATTTTGATATTAGAGTTATGCATTTTTTAAAGTTTGGTATTGAATATTGATATTAGAGTTATGTATTTTTTAGCCTTTATATATTGTTTTAGGTTCGGTATCAATATTACTTTGTTAAAGTTTTACATTTTTAATATTAAAGTTACATTAGAGTTATACATTGTTTTAGGTTAGGTGTAGCATTGGAGTTGTACACTGTTTTAGGTTAGATGTTAACATTAAAATTATACATTGTTTAAGGTTAAGTATTAACAACGGAGTTATACACAATTTTAGATTAGGGTCTATTTCATATGTAAAGTTAATGTCATATTAGATTTGTCAACCCCGGGACGTTCCCGGGGTATAATCTAGTTTGTTTAGTAAATCAAAGGCCTCGTTTTCAACCATTAGCTATCTCAAAATAAGAAGCTTATGATCAATACATAATACAATTCATCATTTTGGATAAAGTTTGATACCTCGAAATGGTTGGTTTCCATCATTGCAATACCGAATCCGTGTCTATACTTAATTAATATAAAATTTTTAACTTTAATCGTCACCACAATCCTTGTTATTAAAAAGTGTAAAAAGATACTTAAACTATGGAATACTTCAAATCCCTAGATTAAAAATGAAAAAGAAACCATGTCAGACTATTATAACTTTTACGGTGGATATTGTAAGTTCTTATTTATCAAATTTTCATGTTTTCTAACTATTGCTACCCCCACCTTATATTTTCTTTAACAAACATCGTCCTTTGATCGTTCGAAATATTTGGGTTTAGCTTATAAACCGTGTAAGATGCAACTGTTGTTTCATTGTTGTCCCATTGACGGTCGGGTGTGCGAGCATAATGCTTACCCCGACATAGGATCAAAGGCGGATCCAACTAGGGACGAGCTCGGGACGGTATCGGTACCAACCGATACCGATACCGAAAATACCGATACCGAAATCTTACAAAACCCAATACCGATACCGAAAACATACGGTACGGTATCAGTTCGGTATCGGTACGGTACCGGTATGGTATCGGTATTTTACCTTAAAATACCGATACCATACCGATCCCGTACCGATACCGAAAATACCGAAACCGAAAACCTCTAAATGTGAATACCGATATCGATACCGAACACCCTCGGTCGGTACGGTATCGGTTCGGGATCGGGATCGGTATCGGTTCGGTATTCGGTGGTGTATGCTCATCCCTATATCCAACCCTGTTTTGTGAGTTCCCAGGAACCTACTTTTAACAAAAATGAAAGATTTAGCGAGAACCTTGTATGATTTGGAATAAATTAGTAAGAATTCACCAAAAGAAACACATAAGAAAAAAAATCACAGATCTGCCACTGCATACTATATACAAATATATCTTTGTATAAAACTATAAGAACCAGTTAGAGTTTGACACATAACTCTCATTAAGGTAATATAATCATTAGCAACATTAAAAATTTATTTAACATAGCAATTCTAAAAGTGCCAATTAGAATATCCCTATTTTCATGAGATTTAGATTTTTTTATATATTTGATTTTTTTAATAAAATAAATATGTTGATTACACATACTTAGTGTGCTAATAAAAAAAATGTGTTTCTTTATGTAAATTGATGTGTTGATTATACCTACAAGTTTATGCTAACAAACATAATAAACAATTTTAGTTGATTATGTTGATGTGCTGATTAGAACAACATAACCAAAACAAAAAGGTTCGAAATTAGCATAGACAATATTAAAACCATGACATATAGTTTCAAAACCAGCACAGGCAAAACCAATACAAAACAAATTTAAAACTAATACTGCCATAACCAACATGATCAAAACCAGCAGAGACAGTTATGACCAACTTTTTAACATTGTCATTCAAAAAAAACAAAGCTAATTTTATGGAGTATTTTAAAATATATATATATATATATATATATATATATATATATATATATAAATATAAGTTGTTTTATGTTTAAAAATATTGGTGGAACTTGTTGGAAAAGTCAACAGATTTTAGTTTTAATCCTTCTATTTAATAAGGGTAGAACGATTATTTTTAGAAAGAGAGTGTAAAAAGTAAAAAGGAAGAGTGTATTTAGCCTACCTTTGACGTAACTAGTGGGTTATTTGTAATCAATACCATCCATTGAATAAATATTTAGATGACACAAATTTAATCTTATAGTTTTTACAATTAGCATGGTTTTACCGAATCTTAACTCTGATTACCCTTGTCTTTTGTGTTACCTTTTTAGTCATTTTATTATGGGAATATTTTATAGAATGGTAATCAACTTTTACTAGTGTTCCAGTTAGATCACTCATAAAAATATTTGTTTCAATTAAGTCATTAAAGTTTATTTTATGTTCTAATCCTATATAGTTTACCTGAATAGAAGGTATAATATCTATGATTAGAACATAAAATTAAACTTCAGTGACCTGATTAGAACATCAAAGTAAAGTTGACTTATTTAATTGGGAAAAAAATGTTTTATAAAAATTGTGAATATTTAAAAACAATTGCGAAAATTTTAAAAATGTTTACATTTTTTGCCATTTTTAAAAAGTTCGCATTTTTTAATTTTTTTTCATTAGTTTTTACTTTTTTTATAATTATTTAATATTTTTCTTCATATTTTTTTAGTAATTTTCATAATTTTAAAATTTTATTTTTCAATTTTTTAATCCATGTTGTTATTGATAATCCAAGTCAACATTTAGAAAAATAACCAAATAAAAGTCATATGGATTGATGACCTTCTTAATTGGTAAATTATCTATGATTAGAACACTAAAATAACTTTAATTACCTAATTGGAACAATTTTTTTTATGAGTGACTTGATAGAACACTTCTAAAACTATGTTACTATTTAGCAAAGTTACCCCTTTCATTATTATAGTACTTGCAAAATAATGTATTTAAACTTTTTATTTGTTTCTACTTGAATTTGAGTTCTTAGTCTTGATTTGATTTTATTTTTTTTGTCACTCATTATTCTCCCGAGTAAATAGGTTCTAAATGTTTTAGACCCCGTACACCATAATAAACGAAACAAATGAACATCACACTTTAAATTGTGTGGAACACTAATTTGCATGATGTGTAACTAGAACTTTAGGGTATAGGATTTCATTGTTTTGTATTGTATAATGGTTGTTCAAGATCACATTCGATAACTTAACGAAAATTCTAAACCAAACCATTAACTACAGGTCTACAGCACAATGATAACGACCTGAGTTTGTCAAACTTCAATTCCAATAGTCAAACATGATCATATATGTAGTATTACTTCTTTGTTACGATATATAATTGTAATTATATAAGATATATACATAATTCATTGACTTATTAATGATTAATAATTGTGGCAATCCAACTTAATTACCTAGGACAGGGTCATTCTATTCCAACCTTTAAGTTATCAAATGCACAATTTAATCCTAACTAGAGTCGTAGTTACCCGCACGACCCACATTGCAGCAGGACGCAATTCACACACGTGTGTTGTCATGGGCCACGATTGGAACTCTGTACGCATCGAATTTAGTATATAGGAGAATTTTACGAATTCACTTGTATATTATTTTTTTTATTTGGTAATCTTTAATATATAATATATTATATAAACCAAATACACGTACTTTTTACCTATATTCTTTTATATTTGATTACAAGCTGAACCAAAATATAGATAAAATAAATTAAAATACGATTATGTGTGCTAAAAATTATATTGAAATGTAAATAAAAATGAAACATATCATAACGGTGTACTCAAATTTATATAGAAAATTGTATATAAAAAGTTATAAACGATATTATACTTTAAACTAAAGAAATATAATAAAAAAATCATCATCATACTCAGTTTATCCCACCTATAGCAAAGCCAAGGTAGGGTCTGAGGAGGGTAAGATGTAGACAGTCTTACCTCTACCCCTAAGAATAGAGAGACTGCTTCCAGTGAGACCCTCGGCTCAATGTGGTTTGGTATCAAGCCTTGGACATAAGGCACAAAACACTTAGCAATCGGGACAAACCCGATCGGTGCATGTGCCCCTTTGTCTTTTGGCTATCAACGCCACCACGTGATGCATGATTAACCGTCTGTCATTTTTAACGTTATTTTCACGAAATTAGTAAAATAACGTTAAAACTAGTGCAACTTTATTTTTGCCCCCCCGAGGGCCAAAATATAATAAAAAATTATAAAGATCAATTTAAAGAGTGTATTTTTTATCATCTAGTATCTATTTCCCTTTTGCTTTATACAGGTTAAGAAAGCAAAAGAAACGCCAATGATTTGTTGTCTATTATCTTATTTTGTTCTCTCATGTCATGAGTATCATGTGTTTCTTTTTCCATATTTTATTTAACTAGCGTCATGTTGAAATAATCGAACGAGTATGACTGACCTTGGAGATAACTATTTTACATTGGATCATTGGATCTTGATAATTGAACTAACAAGCTGGTTGTAATTGAAATGTCAGCAACTTATAACCTAATTAGGCATATGGCAGCAAGCCAGCAGGACAAGTAAGAGTAACTTATTAGAGAGATAACCATGTTTGAATTACAAGTGTATTCTACTTAAGAGTTAGGTGACAACTTCGACCCATTTGATTACAAATGGATTGATTTGGGTTATGTAAATATGTTTGCCCTAACATGTCAAATAGGTTAGAGAAAGATTTGACTAAAATCAACATGGAATATTGTCAAACGGGTCGAGCATGTTACACATTGAAAATCGTCCAAAATGCAAGTAAACAAAGAGTACCAGTAAAATGTCACTCAAAGCAAGCTATTGGTAGGGTATGGGGAGAAAATCCCGAAAGATAGAGATGTTGCTCCTGCTTAGACCCCTATGATGTCATCTGCGGCCATCTACAGCCTCAACACCGACTCACAATCACGTCTACCTTTTTAGTAGGACTCGCAAATCCACAATCACATCTATATTTCCACTATTCCACATGATCCTAAATTGAAGAAAATAAATATAAAATCCGCATGCATTCACTCCATTTTTATGGATCTTACAGTCATTTCTTCTATACTAAGTAAAAGGACCTACATAAACAAAATGTTGAACTATGCCTAAATCCTAATATGTATAGGGCTCCACCAGCTACAAAATGCTTATCCATAGGAACAGGCTTTACTTTTTAAGGTTTTACACCTACATGCAAGTAAGGTACTTGATCCAATAATAACTTTGAAATATTCCTATCTTTTTTCATCATTATATAATGCTTAGATATCGCGTAATCAGAAAACCACACATCAAACTTAACTTCTTTCTCTATCCTTACCTTTTCGGCTTTGAGCCCATACGGTCCGACAGCAGCCCGAAAATGCAGCAGCAGTTGGTTAAGAAGGATCGCCGAATGTTCAGCTCTTCTGATGACAGTACAATGATGAAGCAGGTTGTGGGGACCCATTCACCCGATGGTCGCGACGTTGAGTTGGAGCCCATTCTTCATGTCATTGAAGAAACACTCCAGCAGGCCATTCCTGCAAATCTTGATGGTGTTATTAATGTATGTACAATTCAATACATCTTATATGCTTATGTTTTGGTAAAAGTGACAATGTTGACCCGTTTGATTGTGAAGGGGTTGGTTTGGGCTATGTTTCATCCCTAACGGGTCAAACGGATAGAACCAGTCAAACATGTCAAAAGTTGCCAAATGTGTATTTTTTATGCATGCAACCTCCTAAGGCGCATTATTTAAAAAAATAGATTTTGAAATCCCATAAATATATCTGAAAGTAATTATCCATTACCATCCGTTACCCATTTGTCACCTCTAGGCTCTAGTTATCAGGATGCTTACCGTGTCATTGCAGGGAACACATAATGGGCATATTGATGCATTGGTTGGACAAGAGAAGGCTGTTTTCTCTAGCTTTGAAGATGTTGATGGGTTTCCAGAAGGATTGGCTCATGTGATCCATAAAATTTCTTGTGAGGTTAGTATGTAAATTACAATATATTGATAATTTAAACGTGGCGATTCTGGCCCATTTACCAACGACGGGGTCAATTCAGGTTGTGTTTTATCTATATGGCTCCACAAGATTGGCAAGTCAACCAAAGTTTATTTTTAATATATAGACACCTCTGAAATGATGTATTGAAATGGTGTCACTTTTCTAAACATTCTTGACACCACAATTTATAATAAAACAGTGTGTTAACGTTAACCCAAATCGTCCGACCGACAACTAAAATAACCCATTTCGACAGAACACTTTTGGACTCTTTACCCAGACCACCCGACCTGCAACTAATATTGCACATTTTGACCAGAAATCAGAATCCTTTTGGACTCGTTACCCAGCCCACCTAACCGCAGCTAATATACACATTTTGATTTCTGACCCGAACCCTTTGGACTCTTTACCCAGCTTGCCTGACCTGCAGGCAGCAACTAATATAACACGTCACGACCCGAACCCATTTGGACTTTT
The DNA here is from genome assembly GCA_032199755.1 of Ambrosia artemisiifolia. Lineage (NCBI taxonomy): Eukaryota > Viridiplantae > Streptophyta > Magnoliopsida > Asterales > Asteraceae > Ambrosia > Ambrosia artemisiifolia. The sequence continues at coordinate 7,095,777 of CM063525.1, read as the reverse complement.
TACCTAGCCTGCCTGACCTGCCACATTTTGACCCAAACCCTTTTGGACTTTTTACATATCCCGCCCGACCTGCCAACTTTTCCACCACTAACTGATATGGTACAGGCTAGTAAAACGTATTAACAGAAGTATAAATGCACAAATTAGCACCTGTCAATACAAGGATAACTAATACTTTTGTTGGCAGTTTTCTTGCAAGTGCTCGGGTGGAGCAGACGCTCATGGATCAACAATGGCAATCCTCAACATACTATCAAGCTACTCATGGGAAGCAAAAGTGGTAATATCATTAGGAGCCTTTGCAGTAAACTTTGGAGAGTTTTGGCTTGTGGCTCAACTATTTGCCACCAACCCACTTGCTAGATCAGTAGCACTGCTTAAACAATTGCCAAACATCATAGAACATTACAAATCGATCAAACCTCGGTTTGATGCTATCAATAACCTCATTAAGGCTATGTTGGATGTAACCAAATGCATCATTGCATTCAAGAACCTGCCCTATCAATATCTCCAAGATGACACACCACCCAAGTCAACAGCATTATCACATATTCCCACTGCGGTGTATTGGTCCATCAAGAGTATGGTGGCTTGTGTCTCTCAGTTAACAAGCCTTTTAGGCATGAACCATGAGTAAGTTTTGATATTATCTCTTTTTTTTAATCATTGATGTAAGTTATATTATTTTCTCCTTTTCAGATCATTTAGGGGTCAAATATATTACTTCGGACATTAATAACATTAACATAAAACTGATTATCAAGAGCTAAAATTAAATGACCTAGCGACCCTTCATTTAACCTAATTTGCGGAACAACTTTTACTCATACTTTTTTCACAAGAATGTGTATTAGAGTACTAATTTATCAGAAATCGCCGCACACTCAAAATAGTTAATTACTTAATTATCTGATTATTATAACTTTGAACAACAGAAACATATCCAAACACCATGTCCTACAACCCCTTCTATTACAAATTTACAATTAATGATCATATATAAGGTTCATTTCCATTTTGTCCAAATTATGAGCAATATCAATATGTCATGTTTTATATGATAAAGCATAAATGTAGGTACATCTCAGCCACCTCCGAGGCATGGGAACTGTCAAGCTTGGCTCACAAGGTTAATAATATCCATGAACACCTTAAAGAACTCCTCCTCCTTTGCATGAAACACATAGGTAAGTTTAACTTTCTTTTTGTAGTTTTAACTAAAAGAATTACACACACACATATGTATATACATTATAGTGTATACGTGTATGCGCGTACGCGCGTACGTACACATACACATACACAAGAAAGAAAGAAGTTAATGTTCATACATTATGTTGCTGCAGAGGAGAAGCAACATGATGAATATTATCTCATGCTTGTGCGAATTTTTGATGTGCCTCACTTGGACAACTTGAAGATTCTCAAGGCTTTGTTCTGTGCCAAGGATGACATTCATCCACTTCTTGATGGCTCATCGAAATCAAGGGTTAATTATAAATAAATTCCTATCTTTTTTCGATCTTTAATTTACTTTCATGAACTAATTAGTTGATTTAACTCCTATCATGATTGAAACAGGTTAATGTGGACGTGCTAAGGAAAAAGACTGTGCTGCTACTCATATCAGACCTAGATATCTCCCATGAAGAGATTCTAGTTCTCACTCAAATCTACAAAGACTCTAGAATACAACCAGATCTTCACTACGAAGTCGTGTGGATCCCCGTTGTGGACAATCTGATGACATGGAATGATTCACATCAACACAAGCTTGAACAGCTTCAATCAATAATGACATGGCATAAGCTGCATCACCCTACATTGCTAGAACCAGCAGTCGTAAAGTATATCAAACAAGTGTGGCACTTTGAAAAAAAGCCAATTTTGGTGGCGTTAGATCCACAGGGGAGAGTAACATCACTAAATGCCCTCCACATGGTCTGGATTTGGAGAAATGATGCTTATCCTTTCACTAGCATGAAAGAGGACGCATTATGGAAGGAAGAATCTTGGACGCTAGAGTTATTGGTTGACAGCATTGATCGATACATCCTACATTGGGTAACTTAATTTACTTTGTAGCATCATAAGTTTAGTTATAATTAATAATAATACCAATTGGTTTCTTCTCAATAATGTGCATTGCTAGATTGCTGAAGAGAAATACATATGCTTGTATGGAGGAGATAACCTTGAATGGATCAGGAAGTTTACAAAGATTGCATCGGATATTGCTACAACTACAGGAATCCCATTGGAGATGATTTATGTGGGTAAGAGTGGAACCAAGGAGAGAATAAGAAAATTAAGTACAACAATCAGTGAGGAGAAACTAAGTCGCACTTGGCCAGACCCCACTTCTGTGTGGTACTTCTGGACCCGCCTTGAGAGCATGTTGCACTCGAAGATTCAACAAGGGAAACGTTTTGACAACGACCCAATTATGAAGGAGGTTATGACCATGATGAGCTTTGATGGGAGTGATGATGGGTGGGCTTTGATATGTAAGGGGTCAAGTGAGATGGCGAGGGCAAATGCAGAATTGGCATTGACCAGTTTAACAGAGTATGGAAACTGGGAAGGGGATGCACAGGAAAACGGTTTTGTCCCGGCATTAAGAGCCTACTTGGCCAAATTGCATAAGCCTCAGCATTGCAACCGACTTATACTTCCCGGGATTAGTGGCGGGATTCCTGAGGTGGTGGTGTGTTCAGAATGTGGTCGGACAATGGAGAAATTCTTCATGTTTCGCTGTTGTACCGATTAAGGAGAATGATCATTGTGTTTCAATTATGTCTAATTTGATGTTTGTTAGTTGTTGACTTGTTTCAGTATTAGGACCAGTGAGGAGGTGCTGTTAGATATGTGATACTGGTTCATTGTTTAAAAAATAAGTATCTCAGTGTGTTATTCTTATTTCTATTTGCAATGTACAAGAGTGGCAGCTTGTTTCTCCTTTATTCAGTTTAAGGAACCGACTTAACTTGAGCATGACTATAGCTACATTCTAATATTGTCCCAGTATATGGAGCATCATATTAAAAAGGTATGGTAAGAATAAACCAGATCAGCATAAAAGTAGAACTTTAATATTCTAATTTCTAGTATAAGCAATATAAGCGTAAGCCTCGAGGCAAACCAAGGCGTAAGCTCGAGGCGTAGTCAAAAAATAAATATAAAAATTATGTGTCTATAAAAAATAAAATACTTGACCTAAAAAAGTCTAAAACATCAAAAATGAAATAATTGACCCCAAAAGTCTAAAACACCAAAAAAAACACGTAACAAACACCCTAAACCACCCGAGGCGCATATTTTCTTAGCGCCTCAGCCCTTAGAGGCGTATGTACAATCTAAACCCCATGAGGCGCGCCTCGGAATCGTTTTCATAGAGTTTCGCCTCGAGGCGTACGCCTCACCCGTTTTTGTAAATCATGTATATGCCTACATATTGCTTATAATAGAATATTGAAGTTCTACTTTTTTTCATATAGAGAACATAACAAGCAGGTAAAACAAGGTTTAAACAAGTGGGCTTACACATTATCAAAAGAGACCTTAGGTTTACCAACAAAAGATGCAATGAGCCAATGGCAAGTACATCGTATTAAGACTGGTAATCATATAAGAAAACTAGTTCGCCATTTACACCTTTTAAGAAGAAAAAAAAACAATATTGAAATCACAGCAATGCCTAATTCCTCTACCTCAAGAGTCTAGTAGTACCTTAAAAATCTAGCAGCAACTGAGGAAGTATCCTTTCCAGGTGAGTCGCTTCAATCTTGGTCCCGCCTTCAGCTTCAGCAATGGTAGCAGCTCGTTGGACTGCTTCTGCACCAACAAGAAAATAGCTTCAGAAATTGCACATAAAATATACATGAAAGCAAATGCAAACATGCAACTTCCTCTATACTAATAATGGCTACAATCATGGTAGATGTACCTGTAACAAATAGCCGAAGTAGTTCACTACTCAGTCTCACAGCATTCGGATTCGCTGCACAAACAATTGCAGATATAAAAATACAAGAACATAAAAAGTATAATGTTACCTGAAACCCTAGGCATGGGAATATATCACCAATACTTATAGCCTAGAAGCAAAATTATGTCATAAAAGAAACAAGTGATGCTGAGTTTTTAATCTAATTTTCAGTCGCATTCGCATCAACAGCTAACCAAAGTTAACCAAGCTCCTTACCGGAAGTAGGCCGGTTTTTCTTAGAGGTTCCTGCTCGTTCCTGCATTGCAAAACCGATAACAGTAAAAAAAACAGAACTGATTGTTCATTTCAAAACCTATAGTAGATTACACGTAACAAATTTTCAACCAAATTAGACACTGAAATCACACAAAATGTTCTCAAAACCATATAATAGATTATACATTACAAATCACACAAAATGTTCTAAAAATCACACAAATTAGACACTGAAGTCACACAAAATGTCCTCAAAAACCTATAGTAGACTGTATGTGGCACATTTTCACACACATTACATGCTGATATCACACAAAATGTTCTCGAAAACGTATAATACAACATACTTAACAAATTTTCACACAAATCAGACACTGAAATCACACAAAATGTTCTCAAAAACGTATAACAGATAATACTTAGTAAATCACACAAACTTATGCACTGAAATCACACAAAATATTCTCAAAAACTTATAATAGATCATACGTACCAAATCACACAAATCAGACACAAAAATCGAACAAAATGTTATTCTAAAAACTATAACAGATTATACTTAACAAATTACACAAATTAGACACTAAAATCACACAAAATATACTAAAAAATCACAGAACAAGACTGACCTCGCCTTTTGAAGTCTCACCGTCTTCAATCTTCACTCGATCTGAAACACAACCGATTCAACGAATGTATTTCAGTAATAACAAAATTTATAAAAATATTAATCTGAAGCAGATTAATTTGATTATGAATAAATCTAACCGATCGCCTTCTTGCTCCAAACGTGTTTAAAAATTGCAGCAATCACATCCTGTAATTAATTAATTATTAATTAATTTCACAGATTAATAGCAAACAAATCAAAAGATTATGTATTGAGTTTACAGATTATTTAAGTTTATACCTACCTGGTCGAAATTAGTATCCATATTTGTGTGTAACAACGAAGGTTTTGGCTTTATAAAGGGTTTTGGTTTTATACGGATTTTAAACTGTTTATGAAATGAGTGTAGTTGTTTGAATTTTATTATTGTTATAAAGAGATTTGGTTGAAGAGAAACACAACGGGGTGGTGGCGCAGTTGGCTAGCGCGTAGGTCTCATAGCAATATAGAGTGATCCTGAGGTCGAGAGTTCGAGCCTCTCTCACCCCAATCTTTTTTGTCATCTTTTTTCTTTGAAAACAAAACAGTTTGTTTATATGTGTTTTTGTAATTTTTTTTTCTTTGAAAATAATTTGTTTGCATGTGGTTTTGTATTTTTTTTTCTTCGGAAACGATTTGTTTACATGTGATTTTTTTCCTTTGAAAATTACATTTGATTTTTTTTTTCTTTGGAAACGATTTGTTTACATGTGATTTTTTTTCCTATGAAAATTACATGTGATTTGGTATGACTTTTTCTTTGAAAAGAATTTGTTGAAATGTGATTTTGTTTTTTTTTTCTTCTAAAACAATATGTTTACATCCATGTGCTTTTATTTGATGATAGTGTATTTCATAAGCATATGGTTAGGATTGTGAATTGTCTACACCTTTGGTTTGGTTCCCACGAAATGGACCTCCACCATCAAAATTTAGGGTTAGACTGTATGTAATTGAGAAATACCTAAGGACGTGATTCGTTTAAATGGCACCAGTGGGAAGTTACAAAGACGTGAAGGGACTAGGCGTTAGTACAGTAACGCTCGAAGGGACAGAGAGAGAGAGAGACGTGAAGGTGTGCTGGCGGGTTTGGTTGACATGGGGGGTACGACATGGCGTGTGGGTAACACCTCGAGTGTTTCTCCACTTAGCTGCACAATGAGTTATATGGTTACATCCCTCTTGCAAGTGGTTACCTATATTGGTCCAAGTATGAGTCGAGCATGGATTTTAACCACATAAAACCGACAACAACTATGATGTCATTTTCACTATGTATGATTCGTGATTGTTTTATGTTATGTTATATCAAGTGGTTACCAGGTAGAGTTCAGTCATTTAAAGAATTAGGGATAGCCACTCACAAAAAGTTCCATGGTTCCATCTTTTTCTGCGAGTTACGACCAACATTAGGCCAAGGACTAATTGAACCCGGATTTGAACCACATAAAACCGACAATAACTATGACATCATTTGCGCTAATGTAGATTGTGTGCCCGTCCAGCCTAATCCAAACCAAACCATGTTTTTTTCTTTTTTTCTTACTTTAATATAACAATATTACTTTGAGAAGAAGTTAGGCTTAAATTGCTTGCCTAAAATTGATTATGATGTATGTGTTTAGGTCCAAACTTGTACCACAAGTCTACACAATACAAAACTTTTACAATACGGTCCAGTTTTTTGATGTATGTAGTTTAGGTCCAAACTTGTACCACAAATCTACAATAATATGAAAAATTCACCATTTGGTCCGGTTTTTGGCATATTCAATTTTTGATACTGATGCGATATGGTTTTGTCGCGTTCCACGCCCCTACATCTAATCATTACTTAGCATATGATATGTGATCATTGTGAAGGTTTGTTGTACCATTCCGATCTCATGTGACATCTAGTGACTCCTTTCTTTATAGTGATCGAAGATAAATTTTATTCATATGGAATTTAAAGGGCCACTTTCCTTTATCTAAAAGCCCAAGTAATATTAACTTTTTGACTCAAATGATATAAAAAAAAAACAGTGATCTCTAAGTCACAATGAAAATATAAAAAGTCTCAAATGCTTTTGATTTTGAGCAATGTAATGTAATGTTTTTTTTAGTTCGTATATTTATAAACGTATTCATGATATGACAAATAATTTTTTTAAAGTAACATGCAGAGAAGACAAGGTGAAACATCTAGATATGTAATAGGATAAAGTGTTTATTTCTAACTTAATAACTATTCAAGCATCTCTTGTAATCAGTTGCAAATTTGTAATGCATGCATTCGTATTTTTTTAACGGCGGAAAGTTTCATGGCATATAGAAAAAACGGGTCAACATTGGCTGTAAAACCCGAAGTACAAAATAAAACCACATGCATTCGTATGTGGTAAATTGTCACACCCTCAAATTATCATATGCGGAGTTTTACCGCGAGGCGAGTGACATACCAGGATCCAAGTCAACGGTCTCAATAAACGACAACGATATGTAAAACGATACGTAAACCAATTCATGCATAATTTAAAAACTATGATCCAAAATGTAGCGGAAGCATTTCGAGTTTACAAAAATCCAAACAAAGACAAAACATAAGTTTAATGTTTGACAACCAAGACATGATCCTAGACGCGAGTGCGACTCCGTGCGCCTAACCCGATTTCTGCTACCTTAGCGACCTGAGAAAAAAATGCTAAAAACGTCAGTACAAAATACTGGTGAGTTCACAGGTTTTTAAGTAAAAAGTTTCCATGAGTTTTGAAATCTGTAACCCCTTACTGATGCGAATACTAGAATACACGGATACCTGAATACACAAATGTATGATTACACGGATACACAATTTTCACGTATACACGAGTACACAAATACACAAATACACAATTACACGAATACACGAATACTCGAATACACAAATACATGAATACACAAAACTACCGTTATCCACGCCCCCCCCCCCCCCCCTTTATGCATCACCGCATGTTCACAGTTTTGCCCAGAACTTAAAACGAGTAGTTTAGTAAACAAGAACACTTTTGTATAACCAAATCATGTTTGTATATAAGTTTTTATGAACACAAGCGTGTAGCATGTTTCTCCCCCGAAAACCAAAACTGATAAAAGGGGGGCCGTGAAACACACCTTAGGTTGTGTCTTCAGTTAAAGAGTAATCCGACGTGTGTGATAGCCCCAACTAGTGGCGACCTATCAATGAGTTTACATAAGTGTGATGACTACTAACCCGAAGGCTAATTAGTCCCCAATTTTCCAGACCATAAATGCTTGCGTTGAAAAACATGTTTGAACGTTAAACCGGCCATACCGGACAAGACCCGACATCCCACGTGTTAGCCAAATGCAAGATATCATGCAATCATATGCAATTATACACTTAACATGCGTAAAAGTTCACTAAGTCTAGCATATAGCTCAAATAACGCATAAACGAGTCTGAACACGTCTTACCAGGTTATTAGACTTGTCACGGGGTTCCTAACATGTTCCTAGGTCTCAAACCATGTTTCGGGATGTCAAAATACACTTACAACAGTAAAACATACGATTAGGAAACAAACATGCAATTAGGAAAGTCAACTGGCAATTAGGAAAGTCAAACAGGCAATTAGGAGTTGTAATCACGTGTTGTACACGCGAGTAGAGCCTACTCGCCTATAATTACATGCGAGTAGGGCCTACTCGCCTATAATTACATGCGAGTAGAGCCTACTCGCCTGTAATCACATGCGAGTAGAATCCTACTCGCCCCCTGCAGCATTAAGTCGTATTTCGCGTGTTTAACCCTCCAAAACAGATCTGAAACATGTGGAAACACCCAATATCAAACCCAAATCATTAAAAAACCTATTCCAAGCAAAAACCCCACAATTTATCATCATTTTAACAGCCCCGAATGCAAGCGTTTCCCAAAAATAGCATTTTATCATGTAAACATCACATCAACATGCAAAACTTACCCTAAATAGAAAATATCCAGATTTCATCACATAACAACGTTATACAATAACATCCTACTGACATGCTCCTAGAACAAACCGTAACCTCATATAATCAACAAAACACATCATATCATCCTTAATCCTTCATAATCATTCAAACGGGTCAAAACGCCTATTATCAACAATACATAACCATGAACCTCCAAACTCATCAACAATCATGCTAACAACCTATTTATCTCAGAAACATATCAAATACACAAGAATCCACATGTTTAAATCATAAAAATCCTATCTTTGCATGATAACATCACATAAAACAAGCATGAAGGTTTAGGTTTATTTAGAAACTATTTTTAATAAGTTTTTAAAGACACAAACACTTAGAAATCAGGTCTGGACCTTTAGGGAGCAAAACAATAACTTTTACAAAGGTTTGGAATGAAGAACACACCTTGGATTTTGCTAAAGAATGATGTATGATCTTGTAAAGGTGATTTCTAGGTCAAAAACATGTTACGGAGGTTGGATATGGTGTGGAATTGCTTTGGGGTGTGTTAGGGTTTCAAAAATGATGTTTTGCAACACAAGGGTGTTATTTATAGGCGTTTCTAGTCGTCCAAGCCATAACATGCGAGTAGGGTCTGCATCAGGCGATTAGGATTCCTACTCGCATGTAAAACTAGCGAGTAGGGCCTAATTGCTAGTTCTAATCGCATGTAAACTAGTGAGTAGGTGTAATTGCATGTTGTAATTGCCTATAAACTAGTGAGTAGGGCGTAATTGCATGTTCTAATCGAACCATCAAAACGACCCAACTGACCTCGTTAAGTGTGATGTACGCATGACTCGCTAAGGTAGGCTTATGTGTTTTATGAAATGTTAACCTGAATGTGCCGAGTGTCACATCATCTCCCTGTTGAAAGAATTTTCCTCCCGAAACTTGCTGGAAGCCAAAAACGAAAGAGACGAAACGGAAGAAAAATTTTCCCGGTCGTCACATCATTCCCCTGTTGAAAGGAATCTCGTCCCGAGATTCACTCAACTCCAACAGTAATGAGTGCCGACCTGAGTTTACGCTTAAGTAACGAATGAGGTTGTCTAGATCCCCCATCTAATCCCCTCGATCCCACGAGAACCCCAGCCCACAGCGCGTACCGAAATGAAATTGAACGACAAGACGAATTACACGCACACGCAACGTTACCCAAAACTCTGAATGAGTAGTAAACCCCAAACTAAGGATAACAAAAACAGACTGCCACAAGATTAATCCTCCCTGATTGAAGACGCACTGAAGACTCTTGTGATCGGTATAAACGACTGATGTGCTCAAAGTGGTTTAATAAAAACTACCTAAATTAACCTAAACTAGACACTCTAAGTTTTAAATTTATAAACTAAGACTCTCTAAACCTAAACCACACAACCGGCAAGTGTACCGGTCAGTGCAGTACAGCTAAAGTAAGTCCGAGTATCGAACCCACGAGACTCTACTGGAAAACGTAAACTAGACTCGATTACTTATCCTAAATACTAACTTAATAATATTTTGTTGCTTAAAGGGGGGCTTTCTAACAAACTAATTGCAAATAAATAAGTAAAACTGAAATAACTTAAAAGAAGAACTGGGAACCGTAACTAGAATCAGGTGATGGGAAGGAACTACCTAGGCTAGAATCCTACACATGAATGATAATCTTCTAACGGCTATGGAACTGGTGTGGAACCGGGATCTTAAAATACTAAACATCAAGAATAAACTAGACACCCTCGACCCTTCTCAAGGGGAAACCCTAGAATATTGTTGTGCTGTTAAACCACCGGTTGAGAGGTTACCCTCACAGGCTTACCTACTCGAATCTTAAAGTACCCGCTAGACAGTCTACCTCACAGCGCGAAAGTCACAATACACCAAGAGTGCAAGGGGTAACTACAATATTTCTGATAAGACTTGGCCTACAAGGAATGCTAGGGAAACTAGGAAGATCTTCTCACAAAGCCTCTAGATCTAGCAATTTAACACCCTAGACAGACCAACAATCTCGCACCTTACAGCTATTGAGAATTGGTAGAACACTTAGAATTATCTAACTAACAATTACAACTCCTATGGATAACCTGCAGAAATTAACCATAAACTAGCTGCTAACACACAGTCCGCAACCTAACCCGCATTCATACATGAAAGACATTCACAAAAACGCAAGTGGAGTTTATAAAAGTTAATTAAACAAAACTAAATACGCATACACATCAAACCAGAAAATAAAAAGTTCTTTACTTTAAAATTCATCCACAACCAAAGGTTCCAAAACCAAAAGAAAATAAATATCAAACAAACATAATCATCATCGCCTAGGTAGCAAAAAGGTCTAGCCTCTAAAAGTCATGATAAAATCAAAACAATAAAAGCAAGACAAAATCATGGTGTTCACAACGGGTTTCAAATAGATAAATAATAAAGAATTGAATTAGAACCGACCCGTGCTCGCACCTATACTTTAACCCTTGACCTCCTTCTCTAAACTCTGCTGCTGCTGTCGAAGAATAACCTTCAATCGCTGCTGCTTCTCCGATCAAAAATCTCCGCCGCTGCTGTTGTGCTTTTGTTAATATTCCTTCGAAAATAATAATTATGCACCTCCCAAAAAACCCTTTAGCGGCTCCCCTCTATCATGAGTTAATGATCCTCCAAATTATTAATACTCTCTTTTTTTTTTTTTCTTCTTTTGGGCTTTGGGCCGTGATCAACATAAGTTCCGTTTTAGTTTTAGTTTTTATTATTATTATTATTATTATTATTATTATTATTATTATTATTATTATTAGTAGTAGTAGTAGTAGTAGTAGTAGTATAACTCCGTGCTCTCGACTCGGGTGTTATTGATTTAATCAAAGTTGCTCGTTTACGCTCTAACGTCAAAGAACACCTACAAAATATATATAAAATAAATAAGTACTAAAAATGACACAAAATTAATAAAAAACTAATAGACGTTAAATAAATAAAATAGAAAACTACAAGCCTAAAACTAATAAAAACACTATCTAAACGACTCGAAAACTGTACAAACTATACACCGGAAACAGATGTATTTTACACTACATCAAATATCCCCACACTTATCTCTTTTTCGTCCCTGAAAAAGAATTATGCTATGGAATCACAGTCAGGCTTACATCCGGTTTCAAAACATAGGTTACTTAATTTATAATCTACTAACGTGTTGATTGCGATTGCAGGTATACTGATCCTCTTAAACCCAAACCGGTTTCCTAGCCCCTTTTTGTTTATGTTAAGTTCATGTTGATTAGTCTATCTAGGGTCTCACTCAAAGGAAGCCACAGTTCCTCCTAATCCCGCCTCAAGCTTATGAAGCTAAAGGAACGATCAATTGACCATTTCCCAACCGTCTTATGCAGACAACCAAGAGAATGCACTTTTTTTTTTTTCGGCATACTTAACTCAGAGGGTGTGACCAATCCAAGTCGCTATCCCAGTGGCCAGGCACCATAAGCTTCAGCATTTTTTTTTCTCATCTCAGCATACTTAACTCAGAGGGTGTGGCCAATCCAAGTCGCTATCCCAGTGACCAGGCACCTTAAGCTTCAGCATTTTTGCTTTGATTTCTATTTTTTTAAGTGATTAGAAATTCTAACGGTTTTCTACTTATAACGGTGCTTCTCATACTATTTTTGGCGGTTTCGGTCTCCCCGTTTCTCCTAGATAAGAACCCACAAAATAGCCTAACATAATTAATTTATTACTTTCCAAAGGAAACCTTTCTACCGGCCGAGCCTACCCACATATCCCAAATCAGACACGTTTTCAATCAATTTTAATCTCTTATTATACATACTATTTGAAAACCGGACACCTAACTTTACCTATCATCTTCCATATTTTATATAATGCAAACTTCAAAATCAGGGACATTTTTTCAATTTTTCGATTTTTTTTTTTGACTCAAACGACTTTATATATAAACTAAACGACAGTTTCCCATCCCCACACTTAAACTCTACATTGCCCTCAATGTAGGAATAGAAAACGACTCAAAACAAAATGAAAAAAAACCCGAATACAAAAAAAAAAACGAGGGCAAATTGGAAAGGACTTAGCTGGTTTATTAACGCGTAAGCTCCAAAACTCTAGTCCAGTCTGGCTCGATCGTATAGCATTTCATTCGCGATCGGCTCTGACACAAGGTATACTCTCGGGTTGCTTCAACATAATGAACAGCTCTGGAATCGCCCGAATAGAGATTGAGTACGGGCGGTACAATCCAAACCTGCACAAGACAAAGCAAACAAAACCCGAGCATAAAACCGAACCACACAAAAATAAAAAGACTCAAACTACTAACTTAGACTCATAATATAACAACAAACAAGAAGACGTACCTGCTTGGGCAAATGGCGGTGAATGGTGGTAGAACCAAATGGGTAGAAGAAAGAAAATTTCAGTTCCCGCTCAACGTGAAGGACACTGGTGATCACAACACGCGTTGCAAGCAAAAAAAAAATAACTTTCCGGGGTAATAGCTGGTCGCATGAGGCGAACAGGTCAGCCCAGACTCCTCACATTACGTGAAAAGTCTTTTTTCAGAGAAAGTTAATTAAAAGAAAAATTTTTAAGAAAAAATCTCTTTTATTACCCAAACGTTTACCAAAACTCCCACTCATAAAATATATATAAAGACAATACATGGGATCCGCACATGGTGAAATTTGCTCTACCTAAGCAAACACGCAAACCTGCTAACAGACTCAAAGACACAAAAACAAAGATAAAGTAGAAAGATAAAAACCTATGAACCACTACCGAATGACGGACCACAAATAAAAAAAATGAAAAGCTAGAAAAAATTTAAATAAGTAAAAATAAAAATTTACAAAATCTACAAAGCCTCCCCACACTTAAACTTTATCAGGGGGCTTCTCTTTTATCTGGACCCGATCTAACCCGTTTAATTCCACCCGACTCTTATTAACAATTGAATATTTATTAGTTGGAGTGAAAAATAATTTAAGAATTTTTAACGGGTCAAACCACCAGAATTTAAACTTACCTGGATTGAACCGGATGCGTGGCATGTAGCAAGAAGACTGATCATGCTTGACTTTCACTGGCTTCTTCTTCTCCCACTCGTGCCAGCCATTGATCCTCTTCCGGTTCTGATCCTTTCTTCTCTTCCTTGCCCTCTCCCGTGGTGCTGTTGATTTTGAAGTTCCATCTATTACCATGGGCCAGCTATGGTGCGCTTCTTTTACCACCATTTCCATGGGATGATCCCCACACTTATTTCTTTCATCTGGTGCAGGTTCAGTCATGTCTGTCGGTTCACCTTCGAGTAGAGCATCTAGGTATGCTATATCCCCCTTGGGATCAGACTCCCCTACTTCTTCATAAACAGGCAAACCCTCTAACTCCAGATCTAAGAACTCATCATCTTCAGACAACAACCTCTCACCCATCTCATTGTCTTCTTCTGCACCAAACATCATATCAATGGAATCTCCCAATTCCACTTCTTCTTCAATCCCTTCTTTCTTCATAAATGACCTCTGATACGCCGCCCACTCTTCTTCGTCGTCCTCTTCATCAGAGTCACTCCCAAAATCATATATAACCTGTGGCACCGGAGGTGGGACTTCAACGTCCATTTTCGTCTCCGTGATTGGGATGATCTCTTCATCTGACTCATCTTCGTATTCCATTATCGGCTCTTTCCCTTCTTCTGGAAACGTTGGGAACAACTCCCCCAGAACATTCATGTAACCGAGGTAGTTGCCCTCCTCATCATATGTATAACCAACTTTAGGCGACTGCTCTTGCTGAACTTTTTCTTCTTCTTCATCTAATCTCCTAGATATGTCTTCTAATGTTCGTTGAAGATCTAAAATAGCTGCCTGTCGGTTTTTCAGGAGGATGTCGTGCTCTGCTAACATTTTCTGGGTATTTTCATCTTTAGCAACTAATAATGTCAACAGACATTTGATTTCACTCCAATCATTACCACTATCCTCACAAGAAGTGCTTCCAGAAAATTGATCAGGATACTGATTATAATGTGGCTGCTGATACGAGCCATCATAATAATTTGTAGGACAACCCTGTGTATAATATGGCTGCGGCTGCACAAAGGAATTAGCACAATAATGTGCAGAGGACCCCGCATTCTGTGGAAATCTAACAGTAAAATAGGGTCCTCCACAAATTTCAAACATATTTACAGACTCGACAGAAATTAAAATACAAAAACAATTAAACTCCTACGACTCACTATACAAAAAGACAGACTCAACACAAAACACAAGTAGCACAGATATAGCAGATATGTGTAATCAAAGCTAGTAAACGCAATCGCCAAGAGTCCCCGGCAACGGCGCCAAAAACTTGATGTGCTCAAAGTGGTTTAATAAAAACTACCTAAATTAACCTAAACTAGACACTCTAAGTTTTAAATTTATAAACTAAGACTCTCTAAACCTAAACCACACAACCGGCAAGTGTACCGGTCAGTGCAGTACAGCTAAAGTAAGTCCGAGTATCGAACCCACGAGACTCTACTGGAAAACGTAAACTAGACTCGATTACTTATCCTAAATACTAACTTAATAATATTTTGTTGCTTAAAGGGGGGCTTTCTAACAAACTAATTGCAAATAAATAAGTAAAACTGAAATAACTTAAAAGAAGAACTGGGAACCGTAACTAGAATCAGGTGATGGGAAGGAACTACCTAGGCTAGAATCCTACACATGAATGATAATCTTCTAACGGCTATGGAACTGGTGTGGAACCGGGATCTTAAAATACTAAACATCAAGAATAAACTAGACACCCTCGACCCTTCTCAAGGGGAAACCCTAGAATATTGTTGTGCTGTTAAACCACCGGTTGAGAGGTTACCCTCACAGGCTTACCTACTCGAATCTTAAAGTACCCGCTAGACAGTCTACCTCACAGCGCGAAAGTCACAATACACCAAGAGTGCAAGGGGTAACTACAATATTTCTGATAAGACTTGGCCTACAAGGAATGCTAGGGAAACTAGGAAGATCTTCTCACAAAGCCTCTAGATCTAGCAATTTAACACCCTAGACAGACCAACAATCTCGCACCTTACAGCTATTGAGAATTGGTAGAACACTTAGAATTATCTAACTAACAATTACAACTCCTATGGATAACCTGCAGAAATTAACCATAAACTAGCTGCTAACACACAGTCCGCAACCTAACCCGCATTCATACATGAAAGACATTCACAAAAACGCAAGTGGAGTTTATAAAAGTTAATTAAACAAAACTAAATACGCATACACATCAAACCAGAAAATAAAAAGTTCTTTACTTTAAAATTCATCCACAACCAAAGGTTCCAAAACCAAAAGAAAATAAATATCAAACAAACATAATCATCATCGCCTAGGTAGCAAAAAGGTCTAGCCTCTAAAAGTCATGATAAAATCAAAACAATAAAAGCAAGACAAAATCATGGTGTTCACAACGGGTTTCAAATAGATAAATAATAAAGAATTGAATTAGAACCGACCCGTGCTCGCACCTATACTTTAACCCTTGACCTCCTTCTCTAAACTCTGCTGCTGCTGTCGAAGAATAACCTTCAATCGCTGCTGCTTCTCCGATCAAAAATCTCCGCCGCTGCTGTTGTGCTTTTGTTAATATTCCTTCGAAAATAATAATTATGCACCTCCCAAAAAACCCTTTAGCGGCTCCCCTCTATCATGAGTTAATGATCCTCCAAATTATTAATACTCTCTTTTTTTTTTTCTTCTTTTGGGCTTTGGGCCGTGATCAACATAAGTTCCGTTTTAGTTTTAGTTTTTATTATTATTATTATTATTATTATTATTATTATTATTATTATTATTATTATTATTATTATTATTATTATTATTAGTAGTAGTAGTAGTAGTAGTAGTAGTATAACTCCGTGCTCTCGACTCGGGTGTTATTGATTTAATCAAAGTTGCTCGTTTACGCTCTAACGTCAAAGAACACCTACAAAATATATATAAAATAAATAAGTACTAAAAATGACACAAAATTAATAAAAAACTAATAGACGTTAAATAAATAAAATAGAAAACTACAAGCCTAAAACTAATAAAAACACTATCTAAACGACTCGAAAACTGTACAAACTATACACTGGAAACAGATGTATTTTACACTACATCAACGACGCGCCTGGTACCCTCCAAGTAGTGTCTCCAGGTCTCCGACATCAAGCCGCCGAACACACGGTAACTAAGTCTAACCACAGACAACACTTAACGGATACGAAGCTTCTAACGGTATAGAATTCAAAATGAAACCAAAGCATAGCGATTAGTAGGAATGAAACATACCGGTAATAGTGTCAGGATCCACCTGGTTCTCCCTTTCATCGATGACGTAAACTCACGCATTCCGACCACCACCATCGTTGTTTCCACCGCCCCCTACTGTCCTTGCTTCCCATTGATTCAACTTTGGGCAGTTCCGCCTGAAATACCCTGCTTCACCGCAATTAAAACACTCTCGATTTCCCCGAGGAGTAGGAGTGGGGACAACCGCTTGAGTCTGCCCTGGTTGCAGATTGACTCTACAGTCCTTAACATGTTGACCAAACTGATGACACCGATGACAGCGGGACTTGCCACAATTACCCGTATGATGGAATCCACACTGATTGCACTTTGGGAGGTTTCCCGCATACCCTCCCTGCTTCTGCCCAGAAGATGGCCTTAATGCTTCAAACCTCATAACATGTTGCTGAGACTGAACCGAGCTTGAACCCTTTCCCGAACTTTCCCATTTCCTCTTGTTATCTACCGGCGCCTTCACAACAGAGCCTCTAGGAGGCTAAACACCCTCAGCTATCTTCATGTTGGTCATCTTGGTAGCCAACCTAACAACCTCAGCAATAGTAGTAGGATCCCTTGCTTCCACCAGTCCTGCAATCTCCGGCACCAACCGGGTAACGTACTGCTCGATCCTCCTGTACTCTGGCGTGGATACTCCGGGCACATCACCGCTAGTTCATTGTGCCTGATAGTGTACTCCTCGATTCCAGAACCCACCATCTTGTGATCCCACCACTCTTGCTCCAACCTCTTAACCTCCTCACATGGACAATACTCAGATTTCAACTTAAACACAAAAACTGCCCAAGGCATGGCGTTGGCCTCCCCTAGACCAAGTGTTTGTGTGGTGGAGTTCCACCACGTCATAGCGGGTCCCTCAAAAGTCCCCGGAGCAAACTTCACCCAATCAGCAACTGGACATTCACACAAGGCAAACACTGATTCGACCTTCTCCAGCCACCTCAACAACTCTACAGCACCTCTAGTACCTCGGAAATTGTGGGGCTGACAGTCCTTAAACCTCTTGTTGGCAGTTCCCGCCGGCACCTGCGTAATGGTATTACCTGCAAAGGTCTGCTGAGCAGCCTGGAAGGCAGCCACTACAACGTTCAACTGTTGCTGCATCATTTGGTTCAACTCATCCTGTGTCAAGGTGATGTTACGACCACCTCTACCCCGCCAGTGCGGCTTGCACGGCGACCCCCAGTGTGTCCTTCGTTACGACCCGACATCTTCTGCTAAGACAAGAACAAAACACTCAAACCATCACCAACGCAAAACCATAGAAATCAAAAGGAGTCAAGAATTGGGTCCAAACGTGATTGTTGATCCCAACACGAAGTCCACCAAGTCTTCCATGCATTTCAACTTATGATTTCGTGTGCACCCAAAATGATAAATTGCTCTACATGGTCCTCTAGGCGTGCCCCGAGTTTGAACCTCAAGCCACTCGACACCCACAACTTAGGAGGAAGATAACCAACTCAAAAGATCACAAACAAGTTTCTTCGACTTCGAACCCGAAGGAAGGATAGAGTAGAGATAGAAATAACCAAAGATAGAATAGATAATACATACTGTGTGATAAGGATACCGACACCCCGACAAGGTTAGTACGGTTACAAAAAGACACGACTCATATGTATGTGACCGTCTAATGTGTGTGAGACTCGGCTATAGACTAGACTCTAAATGCAGTCCTAGTTCACTATAACCATTGGCTCTGACACCAATCTGTCACACCCTCAAATTACCACATGCGGAGTTTTACCGCGAGGCGAGTGACATACCAGGATCCAAGTCAACGGTCACAATAAACGACAACGATATGTAAAACGATACGTCAACCAATTCATGCATAATTTAAAAACTATGATCCAAAATGTAGCGAAAGCATTTCGAGTTTACAAAAATCCAAACAAAGACAAAACATGAGTTTAATGTTTTACAACAAAGACATGATCCTAAACGCGAGTGCGACTCCGTGCGCCTAACCTGATATCTGCTACCTTAGCGACCTGAGAAAACATGCTAAAAACGTCAGTACAAAATACTGGTGAGTTCACAGGTTTTTAAGTAAAACGTTTCCATGAGTTTTGAAATCTGTAAACCCTTACTGATGCGAATACTATAATACACGGATACCTGAATACACAAATGTATGATTACATGGATACACAATTTTCACGTATACATGAGTACACGAATACACAAATACACGTATACACGAATGCACGAATACACAATTACACGAATACTCGAATACACAAATACATGAATACACAAAACTACCATTATCCACGTCCCCCCCCCCCCCCCGTTATGCATCACCGCATGTTCACAGTTTTACCCAGAACTTAAAACAAGTCATTTAGTAAACAAGAACACTTTTGTATACCAAATCATGTTTGTATATAAGTTTTTATGAACACAAGCGTGTAGCATGTTTCTCCCCCGAAAACCAAAACTGATAAAAGTGGGGCCGTGAAACACACCTTAGGTTGCGTCTTCAGTTAAAAAGTAATCCGACACGTGTGTGAAAGCCCCAACTAGTGGCGACCTATCAATGAGTTTACATAAGTGTGATGACTACTAACCCGAAGGCTAATTATTCCCCAATTGTCCAAACCATAAATGTGTGCGTTGAAAATCATGTTTAAACGTTAAACCGACCATACCGGACAAGACCCGACATCCCATTGGTGACCCGACATCCCACGTGTTAGCCAAATGCAAGATATCATGCAATCATATGCAATTATACACTTAACATGCGTAAAAGTTCACTAAGTCTAGCATATAGATCAAATAACGCATAAACAAGTCCGAACACGTGTTACCAGGTTATTAGACTTGTCACGGGGTTCCTAACATGTTCCTAGGTCTCAAACCATGTTTCAGGATGTCAAAAAACACTTACAACAGTAAAACATACGATTAGGAAGCAAACATGCAATTAGCAAAGTCAACTGGCAATTAGGAAAGTCAAACAGGCAATTAGGAGTTGTAATCACGTGTTGTACACGCGAGTAGAGCCTAGTCGCCTATAATTACATGCGAGTAGGGCCTACTCGCCTATAATTACATGCAAGTAGAGCCTACTCGCCTGTAATCACATGCGAGTAGAATCCTACTCGCCCCCTGCAGCATTAAGTCGTATTTCGCGTGTTTAACCTTCCAAAACAGATCCGAAACATGTGGAAACACCCAATATCAAACCCAAATCATTAAACAACCTATTCCAAGCAAAAACCCCCCAATTTATCATCATTTTAACAGCCCCGAATGCAAGCGTTTCCCAAAAATAGCATTTTATCATGTAAACATCACATCAACATGCAAAACTTACCCTAAATAGCAAATATCCAGATTTCATCACATAACAACTTTATACAATAACATCCTACTATTCCTACATGCTCCTAGAACAAACCCTAACCTCATATAATCCACAAAACACATCATATCATCCTTAATCCTTCATAATCATTCAAACGGGTCAAAACGCCTATTGTCAACAATACATAACAATGAACCTCCAAACTCATCAACAATCATGCTAACAACCTATTTATCCCATAAACATATCAAATACACAAGAATCCACATGTTTAAATCATAAAAATCCTATCTTTGCATGATAACATCACATAAAACAAGCATGAAGGTTTAGGTTTATTTAGAAACTGTTTTAATAAGTTTTTAAAGACACAAACACTTAGAAATCAGGTCTGGATCTTTAGGGAGCAAAACAATAACTTTTACAAAGGTTTGGAATGAAGAACACACCTTGGATTTTGCCAAAGAATGATGTATGATCTTGTAAATGTGATTTCTAGGTCAAAAACATGTTACGGAGGTTGGATATGGTGTGGAATAGCATGGGGGTGTGTTAGGGTTTCAAAAATGATGTTTTGCAACACAAGGGTGGTATTTATAGGCGTTTCTAGTCGTCCAAGCCATAACATGCGAGTAGGGTCTGCAACAGGCGATTAGGATTCCTACTCGCATGTAAAACTAGCGAGTAAGGCCTAATTGCTTGTTCTAATCGCATGTAAGCTAGTGAGTAGGTGTAATTGCACGTTGTAATTGCCTATAAACTAGTGAGTAGGGCGTAATTGCATGTTGTAATCAACTATAAACCAATGAGTACGCGTAAATGCATGTTGTAATCACCTATAAACTAGTGAGTAGGCATAAATGCATGTTGTAATCACCAGTATGTGATTTTGGGTTTTTGGCGTGTTAAACACTATTTTAACACATATAAGCACGTATTCACATATCGACAAGTCATATAATGGTTGTAAACACATAATGCACGATAGCTAACCCGTTTACATTCGTTCACCAATCCCCGGGACTCGAGACTCGCGTGTGTGCGTTAAACCCCGGCGATTATATCTATCACCAATCCTTTTACACATGGTTATGTACTGACTCCCAATGATCCCGTGGATCATTGTAATGACTCCCG
Source organism: Ambrosia artemisiifolia (assembly GCA_032199755.1). Taxonomy (NCBI): domain Eukaryota; kingdom Viridiplantae; phylum Streptophyta; class Magnoliopsida; order Asterales; family Asteraceae; genus Ambrosia; species Ambrosia artemisiifolia. The sequence goes on along the minus strand of CM063525.1, from coordinate 7,074,115 downwards.
ATGATTTCCCGAACCATCATAACGACCCAACTGACCTCGTTAAGTGTGATGTACACATGACTCGCCAAGGTAGACTTATGTGTTTTATAAAATGTTAACCTGAATGTGCCGGGTGTCACATCATCCCCTGTTGAAAGAATTTTCGTCCCGAAAATTGCTCGAAGCCAAAAACGAAAGACACGAAAAGGAAGAAAAATTTTCCCGGTCGTCACATAAATTGTCACGTACAAGTAATAAACCGATCATCATCAATGAGTGCTACAAGATTTAGAAAAGGACATGACATTTAGGTCCAATGCACGAATATGTCTCCGAGATGGTTTCATGTTGTGTCAATTCCTTGAAACAAAATGATTTTGACAATGTTACGTTTTATCTTCGTGTTTGGATTTGTTCATTCTATATGATTACTTTCTTTTAACGTAACGTCTTATAACAAATAAAAAATTGAAATTGAAAAGTTACAACCGTTCATCATAATGGTTTTGAGTAAAACGTATTCCAAACAATTCGACTGAAACATCATAATTGTTTCGTATAAACAGTCTTCATTGAAACCAAATTGATTAGGTTTATATGTTATTTGTCTGTTTGACATATTTTTTTTTCAAAAAAATCAATAGTAGTTGGGTTAATGAATTACTCATTTTTTTATTTAAAACATATGATTTTTTGAACTTAAGTTATGTGTATAAGGATAATGTATAAAATTTAAACTTTAAACTAGTAAACTAGCAAAGACGTAAGGATGATAATTTCTTACACGGACCTGTTAACACGACATGAAACGATACGGAGTTAACAAGTTTCATGTCTGACCTTAACAGGTTTCGTGTCTTAAACAAGTCATAACCTTTTCAGACACAATAATTAACGTGTTCATATTTTTAAATATTAAAAAAATATAAATATTTTTTTTTCATAATAGATTTTGTTAATTAAGAAACATAATTTTACTGTGTCACTTAACATATCTTATCATGTAACCTATTTCAAAACAAGTTCGTCTATGTGTCTTGAAAATTGACACGATAAGTTATCATGTTGTGTTCGTATCGAACAATTAAGCCAACCCTAGCAAAACGAATATTTTCGTATTCAAACATAACAAAAAACTTCAATTACCAACTTATTACACAAATAACAAAATTCTATGTTCCCGAGTTTCATTTAAGGATAGAAAAGAAAAGATTTGGAAGGGAGTAAAAATATAATATTGTTCCAGAGTTTTTATACGAAGAGAAGTGGATGGAAAAGAAAAACTATGTTCCGCTTTTTTGGGAAAGAAAAGAAAAGAAAGGGGGTAGTTTGGTATAAATTTCATCATTTCAAATTGAAGAGAAATTAGAAAAAAAATAATAAGAGACAGGATAAATTGTCATTTATGTCCCTATAGTATGAGCTAAAATGCTACTTTATTACAAAAAGTTCTTTTTTTTCTTATTTGGCTCCTCACTTCTGGTCATTTTCATCTTTCTACACATATTTGTTTTTATATTTCTTTTTTTTACTTTATTTGCCATTTTTAATAAAAGAAATTTTTTTATCATATAAAACCCACTCCACCCCACTCTAACCTCTCTATCTACTCTCCCTCTCTCTCCATTCAAACACCCACCACAACAACCGGTTACCACCACCTACCTCCGCCACGTGACCCATCACCAACATCATCAGAAACCACTGCCCTCACCATTTCAACATCTCACTTTATCCCCACACTCATCTACTTTATCAAATCTTTCACTTCTCACCAAAGTTTACCTAGATTACAACAATTTCACTTCCATCCCCTAAGATTGTTTTCTAGGTTTCACAAATCTTCAAATTTTCAACATCACAAATAACGCGAATCTCAAAGCATGGGGAATACCGACCAATCTCATTGAAAGCACAAATTTACAGTCTTTTCAAGCGAGAACGCCAACATCAAAGGCTCGATCCTAGATATTTTATAGTTTTCCTAACTTACAATCACTCAGGTTGTTGTACAATGATCTCACTAGAACTTTGCCGTAGAGTTTTGGTGATTCGGAGATTCAAAACTTGTGACTCAACAATAAGAAAATAGGGCTTTCTGGTAATGTTAATGTGTTGGCTTCCATGACACAGTTGTATCAAGTTTGGTCACAAGCTAAAGATTTTAATATGACAATTCCAGATCTGTCAAATTGATTTGTTCTAATCAAGTCCACCCTATCCCCACAATATTGTATTTGATTCAAGTTTGCCCTAATTTTAGTTTTAGTGAGAAACTTTCAATATTCCCTAAAATATACACATACATTTAGAGAGACAATGACTGGGTATCTGCCTTTTAGTCCAACACTTTGCACAACTACTATTATTATTTATTAAAACAGGGTTGATTAATGGGAGCAAACGCCAATCATGGGTTCAGGTCATAAACACTATTCATGGTAGCAAACGATGTCATAAGGTTTGTACCTGCAAAAAGACAATTCTCAAGGACGGGGGAAAATATAGAGAAGGTAAGCATAAAGTTCTAGAAATACATTGTGGATCTACAAGATAGCTTCGAGTGTACAATCGGGAAAGAGGAGTTTGCAAGTTTCTAGCATGATAAGCGGGTGGCCAGTGGAGCTTTAAACGAAAGGTTTCCTTTAGTGTTTCAACTAGCCAAAAACAGTTTGGTAAAACTAGTGAATTGTTACAAGATGGTACGCCAAGGTGTATGTTGGGAATGGGAATGGAAAAGGGTTCCAGAAAGTAACACGGAGAAGGATAAAGAGGAAGTATTGATGGAAGTTCTTAGTAAACAAAATAAACATAATAGAGAAAACAAATGGGGTTGATTACCAATGGTGGGATGTAGAAATTTTTTGTTAAACAGGTTTGTAAGACAATCGAGGAAGCGACGAGGGAGGATTATGACCCAAACTTTGTGTGGACCAAGATCATCATTCCTAAAATCAACTTTTTCGCTTGGCGGGCTATATACAGGAAGATTCTAACGACAGATGCTTTGATTCTTATAGGGGTTCTAAACGTCATTGCTTTATGTTCCTCTTGTGGTATGTCCTTGGAGTCTTCCCAACACTTATCCGTGGATTGCATTTTAGCTCAAATGGCATATTGGCAAGTATGTGTGTGGGCAAAGGTTCCAGTTCAACCTAATTTTACATCGATAAAACATATTCTAGAATAAGGGAGGGACGCACTTGTCATCTATGTGTTTTTCTTGATGCCTTGGAAGCTATGGAAGAGAAGGAACAACAAACTTTTTAGTGGTTTTGGTGCATCGGCATATCAAATTGTTAAGGAAATCAAAGAAGAAACGTACTAGTGGATTACAAAAAGATCAAGATTGGAAGATATTTCACTTCAACAATGGAGCAGCTTTGAAGACCTAAACATGCCATTTTAATGAGAAAATTGCTCGAATAGTCCTTGTGGTTTTCTTAGATTTCACCTTTAGTCCCCAACTTTTGAAAATTACAAGTATAGTCCCCAAGTTTTGACATTTTATACTCGGATAGTCCCTGGAATGGATGAAGGTTAAATAATCCAGTTAAGTAGGTATGAAATTACTAAACAACCCTTGTTATTAAAAAATATAATAAAAAATTATGTGGGCCCCACCACTTCTTCTTCACTTCATCTTCCTCACCATCACCTCTACAAACCACCACCACAAAAACCTCCCCAAACCACCACTACCACTACCACTGACATCCCAACCACCACAACCACCACCCACTTCATCTTCCCTACCTATCACCTCCACAAACCACCAACACCTCAACCACCGGTCTCCGTCTCCCTTGTTCATCTCGTTCAACCCATTACATCATTGGCTAAACCCATTTCTCACAGAAGGAATTTATTAAACACATGTATGCAAATTTGTTGAAAATATTTTTGTTTAGTGCTTAAACTTTATTGGTAGCGACTGAGTTAGGAAGAGATAGATCTTTTATGTGGCTAAAACGTCACATGTCAATTAATTATTAATATAGATATTATCATTGCCACCGTATCTTCGCTAAAGATTTCTCAATTTCAACTCTTTTTTGGATTTTTTGATGGCCCTTTTCAACATATAACATGTAGTTGGGGATAATTCCAACAGTTAACTTTCTGGGTTAATCAGATTCTCATGAAACCCATCCATCTCCCATGTTTAGACTGAATAACAAATGGAAGCTTTGGATTTGATTCAAAGATTGGAAGAAAACACAAAGATTAAAGAGGGTTGAATGAGATGAACAGGGGAGACCGGTGGTTGAGGTGTTGGTGATTTGTGGAGGTGATGGGTGGGGAAGATGAAGTGGGTGGTGGCTTGGTGGTTTGGATGTCGGTGGTAGTGGTGGTGGTGATGAAAGTGGAGATGGGTGGTGCCGTGGTGGTGGTGGTTTGTGGAGGTGAAGGGTTGGGGAAGATGAAGTGGGTGGGTCTGACATTAATTCTTTTTATATTTTTTAATCACAAGGGTATATTAGTAATTTCATGTGACACCCGCCACTTAATCATGTCAAAATCCGTACACTATCTAGTCAACGTTTAAGTTTACATGCATTATTTATGACATTTTATATGCATAAGTCCCCCGAGATAGTCTAGCAATGTCTGAACGAGTATAATTTCACCCATATCAACGAATCTTGGTGACACAAATTTATATGATTACAAGTGATTTTCCAAAATCATGTATAGATGCCCATTTATTTTATAACACAATGGGAAGCATCATGGATTTTTATGTATAAAGTCTAGTATTTATTCAACTAGCATACTTGCACATATATGAATATGTGTACACGACACACACAAATATGTATATATATATGTATATTTTTGGCCTATATATATGTACAAGAATACAAGAAAACTAGCTAACATATTCATAATTGGCACTACATATTCTTTTGTTACATCTTAAATGAACTAACTAGTTCTTTTATAAACTTTACCATTTTTGGTGAAACAAGTGATCAACACTAGGATTTATGAAAACTACTAGCCAAAAATGACCACCACCATCAATGTAGTGTCATGTCCCAGTATTCTTACTAAGACAATTAAATATAAGATTTGGCGGTTTAACCATATAAGATAATATTCCTTAAACACCTAGGATCAAGGATGTTGGTTTACCGCATTTGTTAAATGTCTACTCTTCATTTCTTTTCTTTTTTCTTTTCGGCCGAGTACCCCCCATATTATAATTATGTTTTTTTTCTAATTAATCACATGTTTGTTTAGGTCCCTAGAAATCCCAATGTGTTGTCACATTAGATCAAGTCTTGTTAAGCATCATCATGGTGATTAGTTAACTTTGAGATTTGATTTAAGACTCTTGATTTGCTTGCAAGATGGGAGACAAAGTAAGATTGTTAACCAAACATAGTAAGCACCTCCCTTTCTTGCATCCTTCCAAACCGTCGCCCCCCTAGTGCCCTCTAATTCTTTTTTTTAATCTAAGTCAACCTCTATATTAACATGTGTTGATTTGTTCCATATCTTGACTCCATGTAGTGTCACTCATGCTTGGAATCTTGCCAACATAATCAAGTGATTAGTGACCTCTTAAAGGTTGATTTGGACCTTGGATATGCTAGGAGGATATGGAACATATGGAGATTTCTAACCATATTAGGAAGGATTCTCTAATCACCCAAATCCATAAGAGTTGACTTACCCTAAGTGTTAACCACTTTCCTTGCACCTTCTCATCTCCACCTCTATATAAGGAGGCCTTGGGTAAGCCTTTCACCACACCACAACTCTCCCTTTCCTCTCTCCCTACTCGACACACACACACACACATCACAAGTTCTAGGAGTAACCAAGGAGTTCTAGCATCTTGCCTTCTATCTTGGATCCACTAGGAGGTATAAACCTTAACATAGTTGCTTCTTTACTTTATTTAATTATCACATGGTTCACCTTAGCTCATAGTTTATCAGTTATAATAAAACATCACCATAGATAATTTCAAGAGATATATATGTATGTGTGGACATACATACACATGTATGTGTGTGCATGGCATGTGTATGCATGTACAAGTGTGTATGTATATGTTTAGACATGTAAGAACCTAAGTTATCATGTTATTTTACATTAATAATGAAAACAAGGTCCATGTGTCTGCATACATACATACGCGTGTATATATATGGAGTATATATATGTGTAAAACAAACTCATAAGTATAGCTAGTAATGTGTATGGACTACCAAGATACATATGTATATGGGTATGTATGTACAAGTGTAGACCCCATAGACATCCCTATCTATGGTTATGTGTGAAAATACACATACAGGTATGAGTATAGATGCACGTATATATAGGTGTGAATACATATGTATATGATGTTTATGTATGGTAAAAACTAAGTATATTTGAACATAATATAACTCATTTTCAAAGAAGGAACACATGTTTTATAATGGAAAACACATGTTGGAAACTAGAACCTATTTTCAAGCAACTAGAATGTCACAAAGAAAGTCTAAATGATTATACCACTAGAGATCGGGTGAACCACGAGTACCATGGATTATTCTTACATGAATATAAGGTACCATGTATGTATATGGGACATATAGGTCGAGATATCTAGTTTCTGACATACACTTTTGCTAGACTACATGCGGACTTGAGGTGGGTTCTCACGACCCCTTTTTACTGTTTTATGTTTTGGGGAAAAACATGCATCATTTACTCGTTTTTAGAATGAATTCCTAGCCGACCAGTGTACATGAGACGATGTGTATAAGACTACTCGCTAAAGCCCTCGTATATTAGTTTATCATAACCATTAACTATGGATTTAGCCTAGAAATGCATGAATAGATCTATTGGGCTGACACCCCCACTCTCGGTTAGTCGCTCTAACCGGTTTATGATATATGAGAGTGCTTGCATTTCTTTTATGACAATTCATTGCATTGTTATGCAATGTGCGAGGCACCACTTGTCGAGGATTGGTTATGAACTCATGATGGTTTATCATCATTGCTCCTAGCTAGGCAATGATGAGTCATTCAAGGAATTCATTAAACTTTTCATTTTACAAAAACCCGTGAACTCACTAACATTTTGTTGACAAAGTTTTCATGCATGTTTTTCAGGTAACTAAAATCATGGATGGAACTTGGGATATGATTGGGCTTACATTCACAACCACCACACAACGTGTCATTAAAACTTTTGACCCCGCTAAGGGTTTTAAACTGTATCTTGTGAAACTTGTTGTCGTTGAACACGTTTGGTACTTTTATAAATAAATAAATATGAATGTTTGCTCATAACTTGTGCTTGAAAACCTTTCGTGGTTACACCTCGTGTTTCCGCCTAGGCGGGGTGTGACATTTCACACCCGTGTAACTGGATTATTTAGCCTCCATCCACTTCAAGGACTATCCGAGTTGAAAATATCAAAAGTTAGGGACTATGCTTGTAATTTTCAAAAGTTTGGGACTAAAGGTGAAATATAAGTAAACCACAAAAAGTATTCGAGCAATTTTCTCCATTTTAATTGGAGTCTTTGTTTATTGTGGTTTTGATAATTAAGTGTACTTGAATGGGTGCTTTGATGGTAGACTTGATTAAGATGTATTTTGGCTTGGCTCTTAGTTTCTTGCTAAGATCAACCTTGGTGATGGTGTTTTTATATAAATAAAATCTCATTGGTTGTTCAAAACATAACAAAATAAAAATTAATAAGCACTCTGATCTACAAACTCTAGTACACATTTAATGAGGAAACTATGGTGATGATATTGGTTGTGGTTTCAAACGGTGGTGGTCTTGAAAGAGAGAGAGAGATGCCCTTGTCTTAACTGAGCGTTAATGAACGTTCTAAGTGAGAAGGACAAAAATGATCAAAGTGTAAACGTTAGGGATCCGTTAGGGATCCAGATGAGAAAAACTAAATCTTACATGGCACTTATATAGCCATTATCCTCTTTGAGAGTGCCATGTAGGATGCCATGTGGCATTAAGATATTTTAGAAAAAAAAAGTTTAAAAATAAAATTGGATTTTTCTCTCTTATTTTTCCTCCCATAATTTTTAAACGTTAATATCTTTTATCTGCGAGATTTTTTAAAGAAAAAAAATTACGCAATTTAACGAGTGTCTTATTATCTTTCCAACGAGTATCATAGTGCTATATAAAAAACGGAAAAATGACTATTTTTTGTGGGGTTTTGTTCATACAGGAAAAAAAACATGTGTTCAGGTAGGGCTGGCATAACAGGTTACACGAACCTGTTAAGACACGAACACGAAACCTGTAAACACGAACACGAGATGAAATCTAATCGTATCATTTTTTCAAACACGAACATGTGTATAGACACGAACATGTAACAGGTAAACACAAACACGAAACGAAAATAAACAGGTCTTAACGTGTCAACCTGTTATAGACACGAAACCCATTAAGGCCAAACACAAAATCTGTTAAATCGTGTAGGTTCGTGTCAGGTTATCGTGTTCGTGACTGAATTGCCAAACCTATGTTCAGGCAATTCATTAATCATGTATAGACAAGTTACTAATTATGTTCAAACCAGTTAATATGAAATCTATTTTTATCTAGAGCAGAATACGTTGCTAGAGTTATACATTGTTTTAGGTTATATATTAATATTAGTATTTTAGAGTTGTACATTTTTTAGCCTTTAGGATATGTGTTATTATTAGAGTTACATTGGAGTTATACATTGTTTTAGATTAGGTGTAGGTATTTGAGTTGTACATTGTTTTTTGTTAGGTATTAATATTAGAGTTTTATAATTTTTAGATTAGATGTTAACATTAGAATTATACATTATTTAAGGTTAGGCGTTAACATTGGAGATACATTTTTAATTATTTTAGGTTAGGTGCTATTTTATATGTAAATTGATATGTCATATTAATTTCTCAACCCCGGGAAGCTCCCAGGGTATTAATTTAGTCTATCATATAATTGAAAGCCGCCACTTAGGTTATAGCCTAGTAGTAGAGAGGAAATCCTCTCTTGGGTGAAGTTGGGAGTTCAACTCCAAGGGTGTGCAAAAAAAAGGTGTAAAAGGTTGTAAAATGTATAAAGAAAAGGGCGTAAAAATTAGCTGTTAAAAAAATATATATATAATTGAAAGCCTCAAATCCTACATGACACTCATATAGTCATTCTTCCCCTTGAGAGTGCCATGTGGCATTAACTAATTTTAGGAAGAAAAAAAGTTTAAAAACAAAATTGGATTTTTCTCTCTTATGTTTCCTCCGATAATTTTTAAACGTTAATATCTTTTATCTACGAGATTTTTTAAAGAAAAAAATCACACCAAATTAACGAGCGTTTTATTATCTTGCCAACGAGTACCAAAGCGCTATATAAAAAAAGGAGAAAAAACGACTATTTTTTGTGGGGTATTGTTCATACAGGAAAAAAACACGTGTTCAGGTAATTCATTATTCATGTATAGGCAAGTCACTAATTATGTTCAAACCAGTAGCCGAATAGGTTAATAGAGTTATACATTGTTTTATGTTAGGTATCAATATTAGTTTGTTAGAGTTGTACATTTGTTTAGTATTGGAATTCTACATTGTTTTAGATTAGGTGTTAGTATTGGAGTTGTACATTGTTTTAGGTTAGATATTAATATTAGAGTTATATACATCAGTCTATTTCATATGTAAAATTAATGTGTCATATTAAATTTCTCAAACCAAGATGCTCCCAGGGTATAATGTAGTAAATTAATATGACATAAAATAGACCAATTAATGTAACGTTTCCTTATAAACATAATCTATATATCTATAATAAACCAAAGCAATTTTAATGACATGACACTTAAAGAGGCATTCTCCCCCTTGAGTATGTCATGTGTCATCCCATGTGGCATTAGAAAAAAATCCTCATATATATTCAAAATAAAACCTTGCATTCGATCCTTCCTTCATTCATCATAATTTTTTTTATCAGACACCACTGATATTCATTTTCTTATCAAACCCTCTTCATTCTTTTCCATTAACACCATATCTCCCGAATCCCCCTACCTAAATTTTGTCTGCTTCAAATCGTCTTCCAAAAATGTCCTATTTAACATACCCGAACACTCGTCATCTGTTCTAAAGGTAATTTTTTTATCGTAATCTTACTGTTAAGATTTCCATCTATGGTTTCTAATCGTTTTTTTTTTTTTTTGAGTTATTAGGTTTTAATGGATTAAATTTATTTAGGGTTTTTAAGATTTGATGTGATTGTATGTACTTGGTGGTTTGGGGTTAATTTACGGTTTCTAATGGTTTTTTAGTTCTTAAGTTTTAATGGTTAGTGGTTATTTAGGGTTTCTGAGATTTGTCATTCAAGAAAGTTATAACCCGAGGACCAGCATGTTACTACTGAGTTACAAACGTGAAAATAATATATCTGACGGCTTTATATGTGTGTCTTTCGGATGATTATTATTTTTAAAATATTGGCGTAATCTTTACAGTCGCTTTCCTGCTAAAGTCTTGTGATATGTAGTGGTTACTTTGATGGTTAAAAAGTATTATGTATGATGTTATGCATAATGCGTCACCCCTGCACGTGCTTTGGCAATGTATGTTCAGTTTCATCTTTTTTAGTTCAAAATTTTCATAAATTTGAGTTTTTTATTATTTTTTTCCTGACAATCCTTTCAGAATCTGATCAGGAGTGTGCCTTTGAAGTTTGTGGATGGCGGTCAATCACAGAGAACCTATGACCCTTCTTTTATATTAAGGATGCTATCAAAGTTGTTCAGTGGATGAATGTATGTCACATACTTGATTTCCTTTTAGCTTTGAAATATATAAAAATTGAATTCTTGTCAGTTGCTGGTGTCATTATCAGGAAATTTTGGTAGAGCTAATGGTCATATCTTCAATTAGAGTAATCCTATGAAGTTACAGTAAGACAACTTGCTAAAATGATGACCATGGTAACATTATCTTTTCACTCAAATATATGATATGCTACTTCAAGGAGTGAGATTTGCTTTCCGCATTCACCAGGTTCGACATATTTACTTGAATAGCAAATTTTCTACGATGTGATCATTCAACAAGTTTTCACAAGATAAAAGCATGCACATTTGATGTTAGTGATGACACCTCTAACCATTTGTTAAAAACAAAATTACTAATATAATATTTGTAATTACATTTGGCAATAAAGTGTTTTGAATCATTCTAACTGGATCAATAATTAGATACTGATTTGAGGTAATGCTATTATTGTTCAGGTGTGTTGCGAAAACCTTTTCCTTACAGTGGTAGAAAATGGAAGTGTCAATTGACACTATTAACATTTACATGTTGTCAGGATGCAAAAGAACATCAAGGAACAAAATGAGGTTCAAAGAAATGCACAATGAAGTGTATGAAATGTTGGAATTTTTTTGTTATCTTTTGTGGTTGTAGCATTCTTATGTAGTAGGTTACGTGTGTGTATAGAACAGTATGATAGAGAACTATATACCATGTTGTGACTGTCCGCAGTAACATACTGCTGCAAGGTGCGGAAAAATGTATATATACACTAACCATGAATAGTACCATTCCCCTCTGATTGGTTCAGAGAGGTGGCGGTGGGTTTTTTTTTTGTATTTTTCACGGACGAAATTATTGTATATATACAATTGTTTCCGAAGTAAAAACACTATAAGAATATATGGTATAATGGTTGGACGCACCCGTTCATATTAATATTTGATTCTATGTTGGATGGAAAATTCATGATTTTTTTTTGCAGTGGGTTTGGTTCCTGTTTCGCAAGTGCGAGAGGATTTGGTGATTGCTTATTGGAAGGAAGTCGAATGTCATTGAGTTCTCTTGCAGGTATGCAAATGACACGTGATTTGGGGGTTATGATTTTCAACATTTTGTGGTACATTGCAGGATTCATGTAACCATTATTCTTTTAATAGGTCCACTAAGTGTTATGTTTAAGTTATTTAGTCTTTTTGTTTGTTAACTAATATTAGATTTTTCAACCTCGAGACGCTCCCGGGGTATAATCTAGTCTACTAAATAATTTAAAACTACTTGCTTTTTTGAAAAACGTTGACGGTACTAAGACATATATATAACAAAATTAAGTTAGAATTAAGAGTATTCGTATCAGGTTCCGATTGTATTTTGGAATGAGCACTCATATAAGGTACCTCATCACGTATATATAATTATACTAACAATTATTTTATATTGTTTTTTTTTCACATTTTAATTAAATAATATTTTTATATATTTAACATAACTTTTTTTTTCTCTACTCCACTCACAACCATTTTCAAAACATATTAAAAAATAACTACGGATAAACAATAAAATATAAGGAACTCATTCACAAATATATACAGAACCTGCTATGAATTTTTTGAGTTCTGCATATTTTAGCAAGTGGTTGTGAGTGGAGTAGAGAAAAAAAGTTATTGTTCATCTATATATTTGTGAAGATACTGTTTCACCACATTTTTTTTATATTTTTTGACAGTTGTGAGCGGGGAGAGAGGAAAATGTAATAATAAAAGTATAAAAAATATTATTCTATTTAAAAGCAAAGAGGTAAGATAGTGATTTTTAATGTAAGATGGAGATGGAAATGCTACTATGAATCCTTTGAGTGAAAAAGGACGAAAGAATAATGACAAAGAAATACCAAATATTATTTAACTGGGAAGGATAGAGAGAACGTAATAATTTTTAGTGTTATTTTGTTAATTTAAATAAAGAACCTACGTTTTTTTGGATTTTTCATGTTTTCGAGGAGTTTGATCCGAGGTAGTTAGACCAAATTTCTTTAATTCTCAAAAGTCGTAAGGGAGAATGGCAGATCAAGACCGAAGACCGGAACAAGGTGGGAGAAATTTTTAAGGTTTTTGGGAATGTTTCCGGGTATATATAGCGAACAAGAGAGATAGAGAAGGAAGACGATTTGGTTTCGCTAGTTTTAAACATGTTAGTGATGCCAAATCATTGGAAAGAAGCATTCCAATGTGAGGATAAGAGACAATCGTTTACGAATCAACCTTGAAAAGTTTGCTGACGAAAATGGTGAGCCAGAAGTTACCAGAAAGAATCAAGGCAACAAAAAGAAACCCGAAGAGAGTAACTCTTTTAAGGACAATCAGCCAAAGGCAGGTTATTCGTTTAAAGTTACTCTTAAAGGGGGTTATTGAAGGTGTTTGAAGATCTGCATGCCAAGGCTCTAGTCATGCGGTTATTGGATGTGAAAGCGTTAAGACTGGTGAATGTAACGGTCAACAAACTAGTACATGGGATCAATCGAATTTGATACCTTGGTGGTTTAAATGTTTTGGTCTCGTGTGGTGATAAAGAAGAAACATAAAAGGCCCGTTTATCAGCGGTACAAATGCGGAAAAAGTTTTCGGCTGTAACACTTTGGGAAGGCCAATCATTTTATTTCAAACGATTGGTTTGGCATAACATAAAAGGTATTCCTCTGCATCTGCTCAGGAATGAAGTCTTTGATTTGGTGGCTGGCCGTTTTGGCACTGTCATGCATAAAGCTCATGTGGATGATTCAGATAAGGACTTTTCTTACGAAATGTGGATGTGTTAGTGGGAGAAGGTAAACGTATTAATGAAGAGGTGGTTATTCAATGAAAAAGGAAGAGATACCAGGTTTGGGTTATGGAAGAGGTGGGGGAATGGTGCCCAGATTTTTTAAAACAATCAGATAATGAGGGTGGTCGCGAAGAAGGGGAGCAGAGTCCGGTCAGTGATGCAGAGTTTAATAACGTGGATGGTAATTCCGGTAATGCGGATGGCTCTCCAGTCGTCAGAAATTGTAAAGTAGGGGAAGAATTTAATTAGGAAACTGTTAGTGAGGAAGGCAAAATTTGTGGAAACGATCTCTATCAAATTAATGGAGTTAATGATAATATTGTTTCCAAGAATATGGAGGAGGAGTTTTGTGGAAATTGAGGGGATTGAAAGTAACGTTTCTGGGGAAAAATCAAATTTGGGAAGTAGTAATGCTGAGTCCTACTATAACAGTTCTAGTAGTAAGATTTATTTTTTTGTTAGGAATTCAAAAAAAAAAGTAAATGGTTTAAAAGAAAAAGAAAACTGGGTCCGCCCAAAGTAAAAAAATACTGAGCCCAATGCAAAAAAGAAGAGGGCCGTAGATAGTGATGACCCGTTTGCCATCAATCGGTTCATAGAAAGGGCTACTCAAAGTGAAGGCAATAATTTATTCAAAAGTCCAAGGGATTTTAGAGTCAACCTACAAAAACAATTTGAAGCCACTATAGAGAATGTTGGAGATAATAATGAAGATACTCTAGTACAAGCAGGGACTATGGGAGAAGAAATAGATGACCACTTCAATCTAAACATGAGACAGGAGGAAAATTTCATTACAGTTGAATTGAAAGAGACCGTGACTTTCGGAAGACAATTGGGAGCTCAACTTCATTCTTTTGAGGAGTTAGTTTGTGATTCGATTATAAAAGAAGGTAAACAATTTTTTCATAAATGAATTTGCTCTCTATAAAACATAAGAGGGATTGGGAAAGATGGGAAAGCAGATTGGATTAAAAGTATAAAAAAGAAGTTTGGGGTGAATTTTCTTGCTATTTAGGAGACATAATCTGGGAATTTGACGAATGTTGATTGGTTCTGGGAGATGGCTGTTCGATTAGATTTTGGCAAGATTATCGGTTAGGAGATTTACCTTTATTTATGAAATGGCCAAGATTAAATGAGCTGGAGTCAAAAAAATTCTGCATTGCTCTTGATCGCTTGGATCTTTCGGAACCACATGTATCTTTTCGACATTTTTTCCAGGTCCGATGACTTTGGAAGCTGCCTAGGAGCTGTCGGAGATGCAAATCACAGTTTCAACTATCAACACTAGGCTTGGTGAAGACAAATGGATATGGCTTGGTAAAGATCTTGAATGCTGTAACATTAAGGAAATAAAGAAGAGCATGCATCAGCATCATGAGGCAGTGAATAACTTTGTTTTATTTTGGACGAGTTGGATTCGCTTAAATGTAATTTGTTTGCGTGGAGGGTGGATTCCAACTCGGACCGATTTAAGTAAACGACATGTGCAGCTAGAAAGTCTTGAGTGTGCTCTTTGTCACACCCCAACCGATGGCGGAATACATCGGGGCGAGACTTGTGGTAGATTGTTCAAAGACTTCATGAAACTAGTTGTGACAATATACTTTAAAGATAAATTTCATTCATAGTAATTCATTGCCTAAAAGAAACGGAAATACAAATTGTTTCATAAAAAGGAAAGTACAACATCAAGAACATGAAAATTAAACTAGCGTGAGTTTCTAGTCCAATCCTAAGTAGTTTTCTTAAGATTCTTGCATCAAACATTTCCTGCAACATGTATAAAATATCCGTCAACACATAAAACATTGATGAGCATACTAGTTTTTGGTCTAAGTACATAGTATAAGAAAGTCTACTCAAATCATCATGTTATAGTCATACGCATGTAGAACCATACAAAAGGCAACAACACTTGAATACACAATTGAGAGAAACTTAACATGACCCATAAATGGGGCGGTGTGTCAATCCTATAGCGCTATACATGTAAGGTGGGCTGTGCTAATAGACATTTGTATGTGATAATAATTCTAGCATAACATAGCATATAAGCATTAGATTGAGCATAAGAGTATGAAATCATTTAAGGTTTTTGTATAGATACATGTTGAGTCCCAAAAAATTAAAGAGTAAAAGGGGACAAGTATGAACTCACATTTGGGTGCGTTTAGTAAAGTTCCAAAAAGTAAGTCTTGGAAGATTAGGTCCTTAGCCTTATTTAACTAGAATTAAAGAATAGAGGAGTCTTAGGTTTGGGTTTTATTATAGGATCAAGAGAATCAAGCAAGCCTTTTAGGCTAACCAAAACACAAATTGCCTTTATGGCAATCCGGATGGTCATGAGATTTAGTTAGACCAAGCACAAAATCATCATAGATGATTCGGATGGTATGAGGTTAGGAATGTGAATCCATTTGATAAGTTCATGTCATAACCACTTCGCTTATGGGATAAACGTGGGTTTTGGACACGGGATTTCCCCTTTCTAGTGTGGACTAATCCATAGCACAAGAAGGGTCAAGAGAGTTGGTAAGGTAGGGTGTAACCACAAACCTTCCTAGAGATTGTTACTAGAGTAATATGATAAAAGATTAAAAAGTATACTTATAATAATACATACTATAACTAGGAGGTTTAAGTAAAATATGGTGACTTGTTTGGATGAGCCTTGATTCTCCTTTATCAACCATTACCATAGCACAAATCCATCCAACATTGGATTGTTGGTGAACTTGGTTGATTTCTTTACAACAAAGATCCTAGGACATAAAAGAATCATAGAAACTAATCACCTTTGATGCCTCTTTTTGGTGCTCTATCCATTATATACTTCTGTGGAGAAGCAAGGGATAGGTCCTAGAGGTTTCTCCAAGGGATTTTAAGAAGAAAAGAAGAAGAAAAATAGAATGACAGTTGAAGTTTTAAACTAAGAAACTCACTATTGAAAAATAGGAAATTGGCTTGAAACTTGAGGATTTGAGAGAGATTTAGAGAGTGATTTAGAGTGAGCAAAGAGTTAAAGGGTGAGGAAGGGGTGTATTTATAGGTGGAGTAAGTTAGTTAGGTATTAAATGGAGTTATTAGGGTGGTTAGGAAGAGATTAGCTGGGAAATAGGAGTTTACTCATAGTTGTTTAATTCTGATGTTGTTCCTCGAGTCCAAAAAGAAACGAACACATAGTGTTCTATTATGTTTTGTTGTTGTTTTGACAAATGTCAAATAGAAAGTTACATCACCACGTTTTCCCTTTTCCTTTTTTTTTAAATTCTAAAAGTGTTATTGAAAGTATATATATATATATATATATTATTTAAAAAAATAAATATATATTAAAATCTTAATTAAATGAGTTTCTGGTTGTAATGCCTAAATTGAATAAGATAAATTATAATGACGACTCGTCATGAATTGGTAGGAAAAAAAAAGAAGCGGATAAAGGCAAACTTGGAATTTGTTAAACATAGAATTTAAAATATATGTAAAAGTAACAAAATTACGCGATGTTACACTCTTTGTGATTGGGGGGATGAAACTGCGAACCATTTATTCTCAAGTTGTAAGATTGTTCATGAAGTTTGGACGGTTATCGGGCAATGGTGCGGCTTAGCTCCTATTTTCGCTTTCGATGTTAGAGATCTTCTGCTGTTACATAAGGAGTCAAAAGGGAACAAATGGAGGAAAAGAATCATCCAAGGCATTGTTTTAGCAGCGATTTGGAGCATTTAGTTAGCTAGAAACGATAAGATCTTCAAGAACAAAGACGTGAAAGGTAAATATGTTGTGGCAAACATTAAGAGTCTTTTGTTTTATTTGTTTTGTAACAGGTCAAAATTCAAAGATTTGTTTTGGGTTGAGTGGCGAAAATCACTGTTGTATATGGTGTAATGTTTCTTGACGGTCCTCGCTTTGAGGACTCGCTAGTGGTTAGTTGAATGAAAGTGAATTTAAAAAAAAAAACCTATTATATTATGAATGCTCTCATTATTTTCATAATTTATAACTGATAAATAATAATAAGGATGCTCACTCTTCTTTAATAGCTAAATAAATCATTATGTCCACAAGGCGTGCTAATTATCAATTGTTATTTTAAAATAGTTGCGAATAACTATAGATAATTTATTAAAATTTGAATTTACTATCCGATAAAGGTGAAGTTGAATTCCCACCCATTTTCATTCTCTTTTCGTATTATCCTTTATCGAGTTTTTAAAATAAAATTCGTTTTTGTTTAATCCTCTCTCTCTCACTCTTTCACACACTTCATTAATCCCAATCACCCAATTTTTCTTTTTGTTAAAACTTAAAACATAAGGTAGCACAAATATTAATTTATTTATAAAATAATGATTTTGCTAACAAACAAAACCCTTTAAATTTATTTTTTAACAACACTTTTTACACATAACAATGATGTGAACTCACACTAGGCTAGGAGGATTAAATTATAATAGGAGACAAGGACATCATAAGTAGAATATTGATTAACTTTTTACATATAAAGATAAAAAAAATCGTGTGTTTTTTTATATAGTGATTAATGAATGTTTTGTAAATGAGTAAGAAATGAAATAATACAAGATGTTTGGTTGATAAATTTCTTATTGAGCTGGAATGTTAAATAAACACATGTGATCATTGTCTGTAGCTCTAAATTCATCTACATCGCTCAACTATCGTCTTCATTATGGATTTTCCAACCAAGTGTTGATTGTTGCTTTCATTGTTTGTCTTCATTGTATGATTGTTTGCAGGTTTAAACCATAAGACGGTGGAGGGGGACACGTGGCACGATATAAGTGGTGGAAGAGGTGGTGACCGTTGGTTTAAAAAAAATTGAAATATTACCGTTTGACCTGTGTAAATTAACCTGTGAATGGATTATATTGAAATTATAAAGTCATTTGAGACATAAAGACTCTAATTAAGTGTCAATATAGTAAATTGAGTCTATAATATTGAACTTTGATCCATTTGAGAAGGTATCTTGAAGATAGATTCATTATCTCTTATGTTCCCTCAATTAACACGAATAACAACTTTTTTAAGTATATAAAACTAGATTATACCTCGGGAACGTCCCGAGATTGAAAAATCTAATATTACATATTAATTTTACATATGAAATAGAATGATGCGCTTTACAGTTACATGCATGAAAGCTTCGGGTAACAACTAACCTAAAACAATTAAAAATATATCTCCAATGTTAACGCCTAACCTTAAACAATGTATGACTCTAATATTAATATCTAACTTAAAACAATGTATTACTCCAATGCTAACGCATGTTGAAAATAGAAATCATATTTACTGATTTGAACATAATTAGTGACTTGCCTATACATATTTAATGATTTACTTGAACACTTTATGTTTTTTTTTCCTGTTTTAACAAAACCCAACAAAAAATAGTCGTTTTTTTCTCCGTTTTTTATATAGCACTATGGTACTCGTTGGAAAAATAATAAAACACTCGTTAATTTGGTGTAATTTTTTTCTTTAAAAAATCTCGTATATAAAAGATATTAACGTTTAAAAATTATGGGAGGAAACATAAGAGAGAAAAATCTAATTTTGTTTTTAAATTATTTTTTTCCTAAAATATCTCAATGCCACATGGGATGACACATGACACATTCAAAGAGGAGAATGCCTCTTTGAGTGCCATGTCATTAAAATGGCTTTCTTTTATTATATGTATAGATTCAAATCATTATAATAATACAGTGGTAATGAGGAAAGATACATAAAGTTTTTCCAATAACTTCATATAATCTAAGTTGCATGGAGTAAGCATTCGCAGTTTTTAAACACGTTATTATTATTATAGATAGAAGCAAACAGTCAACAAAATGGCACTTCAAAAAAGTCAAGTTACGAAGATAAATTTGTGTCTATATGTAATAAGTTAAAATAATTACTTCTTTGTACATAGATAATTATAAATGGAACCATTTTTTCCACAAAAGTGGTATCTCATGGTATTAAATTATGTGAAGAACAACGGGTACAAAGCGTGTGGTATGCGGGGTGGCTATTCGTATTTTCTGCAGGATATAATTCTTTGCTCACACCGTAACTAGATCAGTGGTCCGTAAGAGAAAAGAGAGAAAGAGATACAATTGTATATAAACACACAAAGATGCAAGTGGTTCAGTCTCGTTGACCTACGTCCAGTGTGAAATATGTGATCTTCGTTATTACTAAAAAAGTGTTGCAAATATAAAGAGAGATACAAAGTGTGCTCTAAGCCTATATGTTTTTATCAAGAATGTATGACCCTTTGAAAGGAGGAAGAGCCTCCTTTTATAAGGAACGCATGGGCCAGAAGTTGTAGCCCATGATCGAAGTAACGGGCTTGGGCCTAGTTTTTGAGCCTGTCTTCCTTCGTCCCATCAAGTTGGACTTAGACTAGGAGTTTGCATAAAGCAAACTAGATAAGGAGCGGCGCTCTGTCATTGGTCCACATGACTCGTTGTGATTGGCTATAGGGGCTTCCTTTTCTTCATGCGTCGGAGTGTGTCAGGCGGCTCTGCTCCTTCTGGAAGACTGACTGAAGTGACGCCTGACAACAGGGGAACAGTGCAGCAAGTGGAGCTCAGGGGAGTTGTACCTTTCTTGCTGGAGCGCCAATACAGCGGATCAGGTTGACTTGGGCGCATGGTACCGCGCGGGTGAATTGCACTCCACGTGTGATCTCTATGAGGGTTGAGTTTCGCCAAGGCTGAGGCTTCGCGGAGGTAGCACCACGGAGATGTGTTATCCTATAGCACTTAACCATTTTGAATGGTTTCTTCTCCGCGGGTGTATTATGATGATAATGTTATGGGGTAATGTGCGCCTATATGTTAGGAATTGGTACCCTACTCCTTCATTATGAGACTTCATTCCTGATATAAGAATAATTCAATGTTTGTTTTATAAAATAATTTTCCTAAAATCGTGATACTAAATATAAATATAACCCTTTTACATATGGATTTGAATTTATGAAATAAAACTGATCGCCAATGATGTTGTAGCATAGTGGTTGTAATGGAGGTGGGAAGATTTACCCACTTTGTGGGGTACCTGTCCTGGAAGGTCACAAGTTCGAATCCCACTCATAGTAGGGTCAATGTGATTTAAATCACAAGCTTGGAGTTAATCTTGTGTGGAAATCCAAGAACATAAAAGTGGGTGAATCACTGAAGTGGCATTAGAGGTAATCATAAAGGGGCATGAAAGGGGTGAATCGCTATACCTTTTTTGTGATTAAAGTGATCATGCTGACGTGGTCGACACATGAGAAAAACCCTTCAAGGGGGAGTGAACCGCTACACATGATTTAAAAGCATCAAAAGTGAAAAGAATTCCGTGGTGATTAATGGCCCAGACTCTATTTTCATTAATTTTATAGCATGAGTAACTTTTTTATACGTTACTTTTTAACAATATTATAAATTGAGTAATTTTTATCTTTAATTCGAGTATATATAGGGGATGGTTCATTTTAGAAGAAGTTTTAATGCGAGAAGTGCAAGAAGAAGATTAATAATTCATTTTTATCACTTTTAAAAAAAATAAGAGCATAAGAAAATTATTGAAATGTGTTGTTTATTCATCTATCTTGAAAATAAACCAAATATATAAAGCAATTTCATTAATTTATATAACATACACATGTACAAATTTTGTGTAAGAACATTACCTAGGCATAATATAACACATGTGTAGGAAAAATGTTTAAACCTTAAAAAAACATTTGATTGCATTAATTTAATGAGTTTTTTTTGTATATATAACATAAACAATGATATAAAAAAAGTTTTAACTTAAAAAATATATGAACCATTACTAATGAAAAGTAAAATTTAGGTTTCTTCTCGCACTAAAACACCCTTCTGAAAATAACCTAACACGAGTATAGTATTGTTATATTTAAAAAAAATTAAAGCGTATTAAACTCAAGTGCATGTAAGGTTGCACCAAGGTTTTTTAACGGTCTGTCGGCACGCATAACAGTGCATCAACCTCGTGTGTTTATCAGTACCATAATTTTTGGTTTCATGGGACGCTTCTACCCATGGGCGGATCTTCCTACGGGCCCGAAGGGGCTTCGGCCTACCCAACTTTTTCGTTTCTTAGTGTAGATTTTACTGAAAATTTTTGAAAAAAAAATTATATGTGTTATGTCTGGCCCTACCAGATTGAGTTCAGCTCTACCAGATTTTTCGTTCAATATTCGTC
Organism: Ambrosia artemisiifolia; assembly: GCA_032199755.1. NCBI lineage: Eukaryota > Viridiplantae > Streptophyta > Magnoliopsida > Asterales > Asteraceae > Ambrosia > Ambrosia artemisiifolia. Next base: position 7,052,288 of record CM063525.1, on the reverse strand, counting down.
ATTGCTTTTACCCATGTACCGATTGTACCCTTTGGGGGGGGGGGGGGGACGGGGGTGTATACTATCTACTATACTGCATAAAGAAATCAATTGTAAGACACATGACACCTTATGCAAGATTCCTTTAAATTTTTCCCGTTCATTTTACCGGGCCAATTAAATGGGTCATGGATACTCCATCTATTATTAAATTATTTTTTCTCTCTCATGTGCGTGGCACATGCACTTTCCCCCATGATTTTTAAAAGTTAATAACCTTTTTAAAGAGCATTTTTTTTGAAAAAAAAAATTACACCAAATTAACAAGCGTTTTATTATCTTTCCAACGAGTATCATAGTGCTATACAAAAAAAAAGCGAACGTTTTATTATCTTTCCAACAAGGTTTGTTGATGATTTTTTACTAATGGGTCTGCTATGTTCAATGGGTCTGCTCTGAAATAGACTTCTGATGATAGCATCTGTTGAGTGCAAACCACTGCTGTCATCAGAAGTTTGTTTCATCATCTGTTGCTTGCTTCATCAGTGGATAATCATCAACTGTTTCATTCATTAGTGGTTTTCAATCAGCTATTTCATTCATCAGTGATTACCAAAGGCAGAAACACAACCACCAATTAATGGATTTCCAGCTTTAATTAGATTAAGTTTTCCCGTATTTTCACACGAGATTTCACCTAGTATATATATATATATATATTTATATATATATATATATATATATATTGTAACATACATTTGGCCATTTATACCAACCACATTATTTGTCTTGTCTTGAAAACTCTTTAGGAGATCATCTATTTTTTTTTATAGCCCCTCTCACGCATGCTTACAACTACAACATTCCAAATCGATTAGTTGACGAGACATTATGTTATGAACTAAAACCTCTCATCTCCATATATATCTTTTTTATTTAAGAATACTTTAGAAGTAAAGTATATACAGCTGCCAAAAGAAAGAAAATGTACGGAATAACAAGAGATCTTAACCGCTAAATCATACCCACCATTGTGTTAAAAAATATAAATATAACTTTTGAACTGATTTTTTATTGTATTAAATAATTTTAATATTTGTGTATGTTTTAGACAAAAAGGACGGCCGATAAAATAAGTATATACAAATATTTTTATTTGAGAATAAAAAAAACACAAAAAGGTAAAATAAAAGGACAAACTGATTAGTTTTCATACTATAAAAAAATGAGCCAAAGCACATTTTATTCGTGTATAGTATGGACAAATTGTGTAGACTGTAGAAGATTGTTTTTTTACTTAATTACATTACATATGGTATACAACTACACGAGGGACATGTATACAATTTTTTTTACTGATTTTTATACGAAAGATATTTTAATTACCACACATGTAATTGATAAATACGAAGATAAATATTTTTGGTAAGACCATTAGAAGGCTAAATTAAAATCTGAAAGATTATATAAAAGATAACCAGACTAGTGGTGGGATAAGACTTAGAGACTATAAGGTTTTGGGTTCGAATCTCACAAGGGGTTTTTCTCATTAAGTCTGGTTTATCAGTTAAACAAGTTGGCCCCATAACCCACTTACCCGAATGACGTCGGTTCATATTTGCTCAATCAGATTGTTGTATATGGAGTTTCCGGTGTCATAAATTGTAAGAACTTACTTATGACTTATGGAAGGTAAAGGAGGAAGGCCAATAAAATTTTGGATTCAAATAGTTAAATTTAAACAAATCTATAAAAAAAACATGATTTATGTTTCAGTTAAAAAGTTTATAAATTTTGGAGACTTAGGTCATAATCTTTGATTTTTTTGCATCTTGATGCATCCTAGTGCAATCAACCTTGAAACTGTTAACAATTGTTGGTTGATGAACCACTGATGCAGTAAAACCACTGATGAAGAAATCCTCTGCTGATCTGATGAAACCGCTGCTGATGAAACATCTGATGAGGAAGATGAAACTGCTGATAGATAGTTATACTTCCGTTTATGTCTGTTAGTTAGTTGAGATTCCGTTTACAGTTTCTGTTATTTATCCGTTAAGTTTCTTGTATATATAGGATGTTGTGAATAATAAACATGAATCTTTTCCCGAATTCATTTCTTTTTTTCTAATCAACATGGTATCAGAGCAATAGCTCCGATCTTTTTCCGCTTCTTCTCCGATCATCTTCTCAGGTGATCGTTCTTTTCAGATCATCTTCTCCGGTGAATATTTCTTTTCTTTCTTTTCTTTCATTCGTTCTTTTCTCCTCTTTTCCTTTGTTGTTTCTTTTGTTCTTTCATGGCTGAAACTCGTCCAAATTCTTCTACCATTGATTCTTCAAACCCTTTGTATCTTCATCCTTCTGATCATCTTGGAATGATTCTTGTTTCTAAGCAATTCGATGGTTCAAGTTTTGGATCATGGAAGAGAGCTATGTCTATAGCCCTTTCTGCTAAAAACAAGCTAGGGTTTATAGATGGTTCTGTTACATCAAGTTCTGGAAATCTTGATATATGGAAATGATGCAATGATTTGGTGATTTCATGGATCATCAACACTCTTTCCAAGGAAATTAGTGAGAGTGTTTGTATGTTCAGACTGCTGCACAATTATGGAAAGAATTAAATGATAGATATGGTCAAGCAAGTGGTGCAAAGTTCTATCAGTTGCAGAAAAGTTTGTGTGAAATTTCTCAAGGAAGCAGCAATGTTGCTGTATATTTCGCAAAGATCAAAAGTATTTGGGATGAAATAAGTTCTTTATCTACTCTTTCTGCATGCTCTTGTGGAGCCTCGGCGGAATTAGCCAAAAGAGAAGAAGAACAAAGGCTAATTCAATTTCTTATGGGGTTAAATTCTGCTTATGATAATGTTAGAGGAAGTATCTTGATGATGCAACCTTTACCATCAATCAGTTCAGCATATTCTCTTTTGATTCAAGATGAGAAACAAAGAGAAATTCATCCTTCAACTCAACTATTTCCAGATCTTTCTCATGATCAATCAAGAAATCAAGGTGATGCAAAAAGAATTGTTTGTAGTCATTGCAAGAAACCTGGTCATACTGTGAACAAGTGTTATAGATTGATTGGTTTTCCAAAAGAATTCAAGTTTACAAAACAGAAACATGCAAATGCATGCATGATTAATGACAATGATCAAATCAACAATCCAATTCAGAGTATAGGTTCTGGAAGCAGTTTCACAAAGGAACAATGTCAACAACTTATTCAGTTCCTGTGCAATACTCAGTTGAATAAAGATGATTCTGGAACAATTCAAAACAATCCTGAGGGAGATGTTCAAACAAATGAAATCAAGTATGCCAACTTTGCAGCTATTATGGCATGTTGTCTTTTGGCAGGTATCATTTACACCTGGATCATAGACACAGGTGCAAATGATCACATGTGTTGTGATGAAAGATTATTGACTGACATTAAACCCCTTAAAAGGTTAATTTCCATTCTTCTTCCGAATGGAAATGTTATCATTGCAAGAAAATATGGTACAATGAAGTTATTACCAAATCTTTCTTTGCAAAATGTTTTACTGGTTCCAGAATTCAAACATAATCTTCTTTCTGTTCCAAGATTGTGTATTCAAACTAATAGTCTTGTTTTCTTTTCTAACAAAGCTTGAAGAGGCCAGTGGTTCTTGGTAAACTCATCAATGGGCTTTATCTTCTCAAAAGCAATGAGCTGGCTCATTCTTTTGTGTCTTTAAATTCTGTTTTTTCAAATTCTGGAATAAAAACCAGTTGTAATATTGTTGTAACTGGTAGAACATGGCATAATAGACTTGGTCATTTACCATTGTACAAACTCAAACAGTTGTCTATTTTTTTCTAATGCTAGTGATGAACAAATTACTTGTTGTAATATTTGTCCTATGGCAAGACAACATCGTTTGCCATTTCCACATAGCAAATGAGAGACAACTAAAATTTTTGATCTGATCCATGTAGATGTTTGGGGTCCTTACCATACATCAACCTATAATGGTTTTAGATATTTTCTAACCCACGACCCATGTAACAAGCTACACCAAGTAAGAAGTGTAGAACAATTCATTGTAGATGATTTTAGTAGAGTAACATGGACACATCTTCTATCCACTAAAAGTAATGCTTTTACAGTTCTTCAAAACTTTATTGCAATGGTTGAAACTCAATTTCATACCAAAGTAAAAACTATAAGAACTGATAATGCTTTTGAGTTGGGAACAACAAATGCTCATAGTCAATACTTACTTTCAAAGGGTATTGTACATCAGACTAGTTGTGTTGCTACTCCACAACAAAATGGTATTGTGGAAAGAAAACACAAACATCTGTTAGAAACTGCTAGAGCACTTTTGTTTCAATCCAAGCTTCCTGTCAAGTTTTGGGGTGATTGTGTTTTGACAGCTACTTTTTTAATCAACCTTTTTCCTACTAAACTTTTACAAGGAAAAACACCTCATGAAAATCTTTTTCAAAAACCTCATTCTTACTCACATATTAAGGCTTTTGGTTGTTTATGTTATGCATCTACTCTTTCTCAAGGAAGAGATAAATTTCAACCAAGAGCTGATCCTTGTTTATTCATTGGTTATCCAATGAATAAGAAAGGATACAAGCTTTATAACCTCCATTCTCATCGTACTTTCATTTCCAGAGATGTTGTTTTCTTTGAAACAATATTTCCTTATGTCATATCTACTTCTTCTGTTTTATTTCCTTCAATCAATGTCACTGATGATTTTTTTTATCCTGTTCCTTCTTCATCTCCTACTACTTCTTCTGATTCTGTTCCTTCTGATTCTTCTTCTTATGATTCTTCTATTTCTCAAAATACTAAACAACCAGAATTAAGACGTTCTTCAAGAACCACCACCAAACCAGCCTATCTAGTTGATACCAGTGTAATTCAGCTTCCTCTTGTCCTCATGCTATTACCACTTTTTCTGCTGTTAATCATGTTCTTTCTTCCAATGTTCTCAATCCTTCTCTTTCTTACATTCATGAACCAACTTCTTACAAAGAAGCTGCTGAAAAACCTGAATGGCAACATGCTATGCAGTTAGAACTTGATGCTTTGGCTGCTACTCATACTTGGGTTCCCACTCCCGCTGAATGGCAACATGCTATGCAGTTAGAACTTGATGTTTTGGCTGCTACTCATACTTGGGTTTCCACTCCCTTACCTGAAGGTAAGAAACCAATCAAATGTAAATGGGTTTACAAAGTTAAATATAAAGCCAATGGCACAGTGGAGAGATGCAAGGCAAGACTTGTTTTAAGAGGTGACACCCAGAAAGCTGGGATTGATTATCATGAAACTTTTTCTCCTGTTGTCAAAATGACAACTATCAGATGTCTTGTTGCTACTGCCACAAAGTTAAATTGGCCTTTACACCAATTGGATGTCAACAATGCTTTCTTACATGGAGATTTAGATGAGGATATTTTTATTACACCTCCTCCTAGTATGGATTTACCTGTCACAACTCCTGTTTTGAAACTTCAGAGATCTTTATATGGTCTTAAGCAGGCTTCCAGACAATGGTATGGGAAGCTTTATGATGCTCTTAAGACAAAGGGATACCTCAGGTCTCAAAATGATCACTCTTTATTCACAAAAAGAATGGGGTCTTCTATTGTACATCTTGCTGTATATGTTGATGATATTTTGCTCACTGGTAACAATCTTGAAGCAATGAACGATATCAAGTCCTATCTTGATTCAACATTCAAAATTAAAGATCTTGGTTTTCTCAATTATTTCTTGGGTATTGAAGTTCTTCAAATACCTAAGGGAAGTATTATGACTCAACGAAAGTTTGCCAATGACATGTTACAAGAGTTCAAAGATTTTCTTTCTACACAAAAGTCTTGTCCTCTTCCAGCAAACTTACAATTACTAAAAGATAGTGGTTTTTTGTTTCATGATCCTTTATTGTACCGACGACTGGTGGGAAAATTGAATTATCTCACTCATACTCGACCAGACTTATCTTTTGTTGTACAGTTTTTAAGTCAATTCATGAGTGATCCTCACATTCCTCATTGGGAAGCTACTTTACACACCTTGGGTATGTCCAAGGAACGTCTACTCAAGGCTTGTTTTTCAATAACAATTCTGATGTTAAACTTGAGGCTTATTGTGATTCAGATTGGGCTTCCTGTCCAAACACTCGAAGATCTGTTACTGGATTTTTTATTCTCCTAGGAGAGAGTCCTGTTTCTTGGAAATCCAAGAAACATGCAACTATTTCTTTAAGCTCTGCTGAAGCTGAATACAGATCCATGAGAAGAGTCACTGCTGAGTTGACTTGGTTAACCAGACTTCTTCATGAAATTTCAATTCCTACTACCACTCCTATATCTTTAAAATGTGACAGCCAGGCTGCTATTCACATAGCAAAGAATCCTGTTTATCATGAACGCACTAAACACATTGAGATTGATTGTCATTTTGTAAGGGAAAAATTGCACGAGGGTTTAATATCTTTGATCCATGTGACAACTCAAAATTAACCAGCTGATTTGTTTACTAAAAGCCTTCCTAAGGTCAAAATGGATGATTTAATTTCCAAGTTGGGGATGACGGATCCTCCAACTTGAGGGGGGTGTTGGTTGATAAACCACTGATGCAGTAAAACCACTGATGAAGTAAACCAAACCACTGATGAAGAAATCCTCTGATGATATGATGAAACCGCTGCTGATGAAACATCTGATGAGGAAGATGAAACTGTTGATAGATAGTTATATTCCCGTTTATGTCCGTTAGTTAGTTGAGATTCCGTTTACAGTTTCTGTTATTTATCAGTTAAGTTTCTTGTATATATAGGATGTTGTGAATAATAAACTTGAATCTTTTCCCGAATTCATTTCTTTTTTTCTAATCAACAACAGCAGCAACATTTAACGTAAAACATTTTAATACAGATTTATCAACTTTAGCTAATGTGGGGCTAGCTCAGTTGATAAAGATATATTGATATTAGATGAGAGGTCTATGGTTTAATCATTGGCAAAAGTGTAATTAGATGAGAGGTCTATAACAACAACAACAACCTTACCCAGTAAATCCCACAATTAGCAAAGCTAAGAGTAGGGTCTGGGGAGGGTGGGATGTAGGCAGACCTTACCCCTATCCTAGAGGATAGAGAGGCTGCTTCCAGAGAGACCCCCGGCTCAACAACATATACTCCAAAAAAAAAAAAAAAAACTACTGGATTTAAAGAAACAATAAAAGCGGCCCGTAACAAAGAAAGATATATATATGCCATAAAAAATCAATAAACACCCAAAGACAAGTTACAAGTTCTTTACCAACATCCTACCCGAGTGAGAAAAGGTCTAAGCTCCTATAACCACGTTATGATACAACCAAACCCTCCTTAACAATCCTTAACCTTAATCTTGTGTCTCCACAAACTCCTATCCTCGGCCATGTCCTCAGAGAGGTGCATCTCTAATAGATCATGCTTAATTCGCTCATCCCAAGTCAATTTGGGTCTTCCTCTACACCTTTTCCCCTCTATCGTGAGGGTTTCCACTACTCTAACCGGGGCCGTCATTCCCTCCTCTTTACATGGCCATACCATCTTAATCTACCCTCTTTTATCTTGTCTGATATACTAGCTACCCCTAACCTATCCCTAATAACCTCATTTCTTATACGATCTGCCCTAGTGTGCCCGCACATCCACCTTAGCATTCTCATTTCCGCTACCTCCATCTTGCGAGCTTGCGTCTTTTTGATGGCCCAACAGTCTGTCCCATATAACATAGCAGGTCTCACTGCGACCTTATAGAATTTTCCCTTTAATTTAGTTGGGAACCTTTTGTCACATAAAACCCCACTGGCGGCCCTCCACCGACACCAACCCGCTTGTATGCGATGAGTGACATCACTATCTAGCTCCCCATCCATCTGAACAAAATATCCTAAGTACTTGAACTTAGTTACCTGCGGGACAACTTGACATTCAATAAAAACTTGAGTATTTTCCTCATGACTTGCACCACTGAAACCACAATACAAGTACTCAGTTTTAGAACGACTTATCCTTAAACCCCTGTCCTCCAAAGCTGCACGCCAACTCTCTAGCTTCTCATTCAGACTCTGTTTGGACTCTGCAACTAACACAATATCGTCTGCAAAAAGCATGCACCACGGCACCGTTAAAAATGACATTCTATATATAACCTTATTTGCTTCTAAATTAATATTTTAAATTAATTCTATATTTTTAATTATTATTTGATATGACTGATATGACAATTAATCATTGGATCCGTTAAAAATGACATTCTAGAAATTTAAGCCTGGTGGTGAAGTAAAAACAATAACAGTAGAATTCCCGAGACATAATGTCTCACATGAGCATTATTATAATCGTATCAATTATTAATTTGATATTGTCTTCTATATCATAATTCAAACATGATTCTCATGATCGGTTGGAGTTGGAAGATAAGCCATGATTCGTGACTCGAGGATGTATCCTCAGTTGTGAATTGAGAACGAATCGTGATCGATAAGGTTTTTCGAGCAAGAGGATTAAGTGAATAGAAGGTGTAGTATATTATTATTAAAATTATGACTAATGAGTTAAAGTCTCTAGCTAACTTGTTTTCATTCACTAAAAAAAATATATGGCACTAGTTCAACCTGACAGGAATGTCCTAACCACGAGATTCCTACTTAGGACTTGGGTGATCAAAGGCATAACCGGATGATCTAGCCGTCCAAAAAAAGATATAGTTGCATTTAACAAGTATTATATCCTCTTACAATTTATTTTCAATTTTTGTTTTACTCGTAAATAATGATTAAGTTCATATAATAAATAAGATAACAATAATAATAATACAAAATACGAAAGTTACATCATAATAGCAGGTAGACGGGCAACAAGCTGCGCCGCCACCCCTTTTTGAATTGCAAACCCTAGTCTACTAAAGACAAAACCTTGCCCCCTGGGGATGAAACATTGTTGTGGACGACCCGTTGGACCCTGGTCAAGAAACGAATAGCTTCTGGCGCCAGGGAGCCAAAGGTGTCGAAGGCCAGAGGGATAAAGACATGTTGGTTATCTGCACAAGCTTTAGCGTGTTTATCTACTTTCTTTGATTCCGCCTTTCTTGATGCTTGCCCAGCTACGAACCCTGTTTCCCTTAACCCAACCAGCGGAGATACCCCGGTGAGGTCCACACAGGCATGTTTCCCCCTCTCCCAACCAAAGACAAGCAGATCTGCGGGTCGCAGGGTGGATCTCCCTTCCGTGGGGTCTGTGAGGACGTTTACAGGGGCCTCCTTTTTGGCAGAGATCCCAGCTCTTCTCAAGATATCCCACAAAACGTCCCTCACCCAGTCATGCCGATATTTGAAACCAGGGAGCTCCTTGCAATGAATTGCATGCTCCCCGTATTTATCCATGCAAGTTTTACGGCAGATGGGGCATGTTTCATCTTCCGGGTACATAGGGATCATCAATCGGTACTTGAGTATAGCCCTGTACTCTACTGCAGACATGCATTGACCCAAACCCTCAATCGGGATAACGGTCAAAAAATCCTGAGCATGAGGGCCCTTTAGGCATTCAATCACCGCCTTCTGGCGAGAGGACAACTCAAAAACTTCTCCCAGGCTCTGAGCAGTTTTGCTAAAAAGAGTATTCGCCAAAGTTTTTTGTGGCTTTGAGGGGGCGGTGTCCTTGTTAGAAAAACCGCCAATATCAAAGTTCGGGAGATAGACATTTAAGTGTTCGAGCGCCTGTTGATAGTCTGGGTCTAGTCCAATGACCCCACTGTTTCGGAGGATATGATCCTGAAGTTCCCAAGACTGAGCTCTGGACGCCACAGAGGCATAGACCCCAACATCTTGAGCTGAAAGGAGGCCCAAACCACCTAAACGCATCGGCAAGGATGCCAAGTGCCACTGGAGGTCCCCGAAGAAGGGGCCGCCACACACAACTATATCTTCAATAGCTTCGCGGAGACCATCATCGAAAAGGGATACCGCATCCACCATGAAGTGGGGTTGGCAAGTTCGTAACCCAAAAAGTAACTTAGCGACCCCCATGCATGACCTGCGCAGCAAGAGTTCACTTTGGGGATCTCTAAGGCGGGGCAGTAGTTTCATAAGGGCAACCGCACTCGTAGCCCGCCGCCCTGTCAAACCCCAAATAAAGGTAGGGTCTCGGCTAACAGTCCCACCAAGGAGCTTAACCCCTTTCTCAGGTCTACCAATCCCTGTCGGGAAAAGCCCTCCCTGACTTTTCAACCCGTCACACGTCGGCCAAAAGACCTCTGTTTTCTTAATATTGAGATGAAGCCCCAGAGATGGCCCATGCACATTGATAATGTCTAAAACCTTAGCAACCTCCACTGCGTTGCCTGTAGTCGTCCCATCATCCAAATACCAGGCATGAAACGGTAGGTTACAGTGTTCCTGAATCCGCATGATAAGGGGATGTAAGGCAAGGGCAAAGAGAAGGGGCCCCAAAGGATCTTCTTGCTGCACTCCGGTGGTAGCCCCAATACAATCATTGCCCACATACAGCCTAGCCGGCTGGGCATAAAGGAACTGGACCCATGGATATATGGACGGGCATCGCTGGTGAACCTCTTGGAGAAAAACTGTACGGTCGACCATGTTGAAGGCATTGGAGAAGTCTACTGTAAGCATAGCCAGAGACCCATCCGCATGAAAAGAGTTGAGGAACCTGTTGGCACTGTGAAGCACCGCCTCTGCCCCATTTGGTACCCCTACTCCAAATTGAAAGTCCCCCAGGTACTGGCAATGTCTTTCCCAACCTTCTTCATTGCCACCTTAGAAACTAGCCTTCGCCAAATGCCCCCCACAGCAATAGGCCGAATTCCATTATCGGGCTTCAAAAAGGGGGTGAGGGGGGCCGATGCAATGAACTCGGCAAGCGTCTTAGGCAGGCCCCCCTAAGCCATAGGTTGACAACTTCAGTGATGGCCGCGAGCAAACCCGAGGAAGTCATTGAGCCTTCACCCCCAATAGCATCCAACAGGTGTTGGGCACGTATCCCGTCCCTACCACAAGATGTCCCTTTAGGGAAAGATCGGATACATTTAAGCACACAACCCTCATCTACTGATAGAGCGGGTTGGGCGATAGGGTTAGAAGGAAAGGATGGAGGCGGCACCACTGGGTGTTTATCAATGAGGGCCTTCATGGTCGATTCACATAGGGGGGCGACTCCACTAGAGCACAACTGACAACACCTTTACCGCCGCCGTGAAATGACCATCCCTGACTTTTCGAAGACATTGTTTTATATTAGGTTCGTTTGCATTGTCCTCTCCCATTTTGGCTTCTCCCCTAGATACCGAGACCTCCCCTGCGCTATCCAAAAGGGAAGAGACCAAGACCGCAAACCCAGACCCATCTTTCCATTCTCCAAGCGCTTGCATGATGCTACTACACTGCAGAGATTTCCTGTTCCCTGATCTTCGCTCTTGCCTGGAGGACGGTCTGATCACCCTTAGGGTTAACCGTGGAAGCAATAACAATTGGACCCAATTGTCAACCGAGCTTGGCGACGCCACTACTTTGCGTAAAGCACCTGTTAACGCTTGAGCAAACATCAGACGGCAACTAGGGGGATGCTTTCGATTACATTTTTGTATAACTTATTTAACACACTCTCCACTTTTATGTGATCTTGAGCTAACATGAGGTTGGTTGTCATTTATATTGATCTTGAGTGTAATCTAGTTTGAGTGTTATGGCTTTTTGGATTTGGTAGATGACATTAGTCTTAGGTGGTTAATAACTTACCTTAAGCTAATACGGTAGATTCTAAGATAATAATAATTATATAGTATATAATATTTATAGATTAAAACATTATTAACTCAAGGTAAACTAGTGATTAACAATTTAGGCTTGACATCATCTATCAGGTAAAATAAAATATCATAAAACTCAGTTCAAGAGAACTTTTTTTTTTTTTGGGTATAAGAGATCTTGTATTCATCACACATCTATCATTGTTGACCAACACCTCCACCTACAATCTCAATCCTTTAAACCATAAACCAAATTGCTAATCAATCTCCTAAACCAAATTGCATACACGAGTACAAAACTAGACATAAAAGTTAACCTAATTCATAGATCACACACATGCATACAATTCAAAACGGTGGCGGAACTTGATTTTTTTTCCGAGTGTGTGTGTGTGTGGGGGGGGGGGGGTGGGGGGGGAGTCACAGAACCCATAAAGTCCTTAAAACGTAGGGGAACGGATAGGGGCGGATTTAGTAAGAGAGAAACGGGTTCAGACGAACCCATTCGGTTTTCAATTTTTAGTAGAAATCTATCTATATAATAATTGAGGTCACTTGGGTTGAATCAAGGCCTTAGAGAGGGTTTGAGGTATCCAACAACTAATATGGAGCTCCAAATTATGACTATAAAAACCTTTTTTTTTCATTCTCCATATCAAAACTCTCATATTCTTCCTAATTCCTAACAAATCTTTCAATCTTTCTTCTTCACCTTGCATCATTTGCTGATTATCCACAACTGATTAAAGGTAAACATCCAAACTACTCTTCTAATGTTGATTCCTATTATTATTTTGACTTTTTTTATTGTTAACATTATTAAGAACAAATCAAACCGATTGAAATTTCTTATTCTTTTACGTGGAAATCATTCTTCTTAAACACATGTTCTAATGAAACGGATTTATGATAAATGGATTTGTGATAAACGGATTTGTGATAAACACATATTCAATCGGATTTATTATAAAGTGATAACAAAGATACTATCAATTCCTATTGTTATTTTTTTTCTTTTTAAGATTTCTTAATCTAATAACCATTTGAAATCAGTCTGGTGTTTATCACATGTTCTAATGAAACGGATTTGTGATAAACAAAATATTCAATCGAATTTGTGATAAAGGGATAACAAAGATACTATCGATTCCTATTGTTACTTTTTTTTATTCTTTTTAATATTTCATAATCTAATTACTATTTGAAATCATTCTTGTGTTTATCACATGTTCTAATGAAATGGATTTGTGATGAACGTATTTGTGATAAACACATATTCAATCGGATTTGTGATAAAGGGATAATAAGGATTGCGCTCAATCAGATTTATGTTAATTTTATTATTGTCATCACGGTTTTTTAGACATATATTGAATCGGATTTACAATTCGATCGGATTTAGTAATGCTATGTTTTAACATTTGAAAAACAGTATTTGATCCGAAGACACAAACGCTATTATGTGTTATCATAATGGTTCTCAATTCTTCAAGATATTGCATGACCCTTCGGCAACAGTTTTGGTATATTTGTTATTTTTATGTATATATGCCTATTTAATTTTCAAAAATGATTCTTTATTTTTCAATGTTGTTTTTTAACGTGTCAATTCAGAATGTGCTGAAGACCATGAACAAATTTCTGTTGTCTAAAAACATACACAACAGAAACGTTACAGTTAATCACATTTATTTATATTACTGTTTTTCGAAATTATGTTTAATATTATTGTAATATTAGACCGAATTTAATATCATTAATTCTGAATTATTGTTATTTATTTACATTAATAATAATTGACCGAATTTAATGTCATTTAATCTAAAATTTGAATCTGAAATATTGTTATTTATTTACATTAATAATAATTGACTGAATTTAATGTTATTTATTACTATCTTTTAATAATTGACCGAATTTATATTAATATTAATATGAATTTCAGTTTACCATAATAAGCCTCATTTATTTTTGATTATGAATGATTGATTATTAATCAATTTAACATTTATTTATGAACGAAATAACTGTCATTTATTTTTAATATTACGATTTTAGTTTTACTATTCGTAAAAATAGTATTATTGACCGAATATATTACTAATACTAATTGACATTAATAATAATTGACCGAATTGAAATGTTATTTATTACGATTTTTAATCACATTATTTATATTAATATTACTACGAAATTATGTTTAAACCATCTTTATGAATTATTATTGGTCTTACCTGCAATTAATAGGATTTATTTTATTTTTTAATGTTATTTACTATCAGTTTTAATGACATTAATAATAATTGACCAAATTTAGTGTTATATGTTACAATTTTTAAGCTCATTTATTTATTATTGACCGAATTAAATTACGAATATACTACTAATACTAAAACTAATATTACGAATATTATTGGTCTTGCCTGCAATTAATAAAATTTATTCATTTTTTAATGTTATTCAGTATGAGTTTTAATGACATTAATAATAATTGACCGAATTTAGTGTTATATATTACGATTTTTAAGCTCATTTATTTATTACTAATACTAATACTAATATTACGATTTTTAATTTTAATCTGATTTATTTATTATTGACCGAATTAATTTACGAATATATTACTAATACTAATACTAATATTACGTTTTTTAATTTTAATCTGATTTATTTATTATTGACCGAATTAAATTATGAATATATTACTAATACTAAAACTAATATTACGATTTTTAATTTTAATCTCATTTATATCTTATTGACCGAATTAAAATTTTCTATTACTATTTTTACGAATATATTACTAATTACTAATCTAACTAATACTAATACTAATATTACGATTTTAGTTTGCTTCAATTAGAAGATATTTCCATTGGCGCATATTGTGCCTTTAAATGGTGTTCAATCCAACACAGGCTGTTTGTTACAAAGGTTCCACCACAAGAAGTAATTGATTTTCAAATTAAAATTACGATTTTTTATGTTTGTAATGTAATTTATTTGAATTATTGATTATGATTTTGAGTTTATTTATTAAGATTTATAATCTCATTTATTTATATTACTATGTTTACGAATTATGATTAGTCTTGATTGCAATTAATAAGATTTATTCATTTTTACTGATATTTATTAAGATGTTTAATATTATTTATTGACATTAATAATAATTAACAGAATTTAATGTTATTTATTAAAATTATTAATCTCATTTATTTATATTACTTTTTTTGAATATTTGTTTAATAAGATTTAATTATTTTTAATGTATTTTTAGTATGTTTGAATTAATGTTATTTATTGACATTAATAATAAATGACCGAGTTGAATGTTATTTATTATGATTTTTTAATCTCATTTATTTATATTAATATTACTACGAAATTATGTTTAATTTATCTTTATGAAAGTATGTTTAGTATTATTTATATTACTATTCATTCGAATTATTATTGGTCTTGTCTGCAATTAATAGGATTTATTTATTTTTTAATGATATTTATTATGAGTTTTAATGACATTAATAATAGTTGACCGAATTTAATGTTATATATTACGATTTTTAAGTTCATTTATTTATTATTGACCGAATTGACCGAATTAATTTACGAATATATTACTAATACAAATACTAATATGACGATTTTTAATTTTAATATGATTTATTTATTATTGACCGAATTAAATTAGGAATATATTACTAATACTACAACTAATATTACGATTTTTAATTTTACATTTTTGTTAAATTGATGGAGGTCAATTCTTTGACTATATGTTTTTGAATTTGATTGTGCTAATTTTAAGCGTTGTTGACCAATTCACGTCAATTACCAATCCTTCCCTTTTTTATAATTCAAAGACTTTCATTTAATCAATTGTCATGTAACGATATTCTTTTAAACATATACGACTTTCCTTTAAACATTTATTTAAATCTATTTAACAATGTTAAATCTATTTAACAGTTTATAATTTAAATATAATCCGAAGATAGGAGTGTACATTTATTTTCCTACACTTTTATTATTCTTTTAATAATAAATATAATTTAAATCTATTTAACAGTTTCCTAAAATATATAATGTATTCAAGATAATTTTCATTGCTATTACTAATATTACGACCTTAATTTTAATATTGTTGACTAAATCTGAGTAAAAACTTTTTACGTTTTTGTTAATTTGATGGAGGTCAATTCTTTGACTTTATGTCTTTGAGTTTGATTGTGCTAATTTTAAGCGTTGTTGACCAATTCACGTCAATTACCAATCCTTCCATTTTTATAATTCAAATATATAAATAAATATTCCTACTCGATCACGTCAATCGAGGCACAATATTTCCAATTTTGCAGAATTGTTCGAGACACAACAATACTATTTAAACTTTAACAAATAATAAAATCATTTAATCGTCATACCAAATTTAACAATGAAATTAAATGATAATATAAATTTTCAAAATGTTACTTTCTGTACAACTAATAATGATTACTAAAGATGTCAATAATAAATTGTATATAATGGGTAAGGCAATTTGAGACGCGGATGATTTTAATGTCATTTATTTGAATGATTGATTACGATTTTGATGTTATTTATTAAGATTTTTAATCTTATTTATTGATGTTACTAATATTACGAATTTCATTTTAACATTGTTGACCGACTTTCATTTTGATATTATGACTTTCTTTTAATCAATTGTAACTAAACGATAATCATCATCTTGATTTCAATAAGTGTGCTAATTTTAAGATGTTAATAATAATTTGTATATAATGGGTAAGTCAATTTCAGACACGGATTATTTTAATGTCATTGATTTGAATGATTGATTATGATTTTGATGTTATTTATTAAGATTTTTAATTGTTAAGTACTATATTTACACAGTTTAAATAATGACATTTTTTTGGCGGCTTTTTTTAACATGTCAAAAGTTGCCTAAAGTGTGTGTACAATGGGTCCTTTTGGCTACATGTTGAAATGGGTCTGAGTTGATCCTTTTGGTGTCTATTTTTTAATAAAATATAGGAAATTTATATTACAGCATGTGACATCGGACCCATTTTCTTATTAGTTGTTTTTTAGCTATGTAATCGGTTTGAACCATTTGAGAGATAACATGAAAATTTAAGCTACCCATTCAAGTAAGTGGGTTAAGGATTGTTTCTTGATTTACTTATCACCGTATCCATATCTTTACAACAACTATATTTTATGTAGAACACAAATATGGAATACAATAGTGGAGGTTTTCATAAATTATTGAAAATGAGCTGCACTCCGAAGATCGTGATGACAATGATAACAACTTCGAAGGTGAAAAATCAGCTATCAATGAGCAAGAGTTGGAAGATTTTGATTGAAGTAATGAAAATGGACCATTGGTTGAAGTTCGTTAAGCCCCAACTAAATGATAAGTGTTTTATGCTTAAGCTTAGTTATGATTATAATATAGATATTACCCTTACACAAATGATGTAATGTGTGATATTGGTTGAAGTTCGTTAAGCCCCAACTAAATGATAAGTGTTCTATGCTTAAGCTTAATTATGATTAGAATATAGATATTACCCAAATGATGTAATGTGTGATATTGTGATAGTATGCTATGTAGTTTGCAGTTGTCAAATTAAACTTAACTTACTCGATATATCTATCATTTCGTTACATTAAACTATTAGATGACATTTTGCATTTAACATCAAAATTCATACATATTGCATTATCGAACATTTAGTAACCAAAACAAATTGCATAATACAATTCTTATTTTCCTACTTTTTTTTTCATTTTACTTTCGAGTGAACCGTGGGTCCCCACGGGACTCTAACCTAGTATATATGAAAAATGGGCCATGAACCCATAAGAAAAATTGGGATGAACCCATTGACAAATCTGATCAGTGACCCAACTTCCACCTTACAAATGATAGGTCCCAAGTTCGAAACTCATTCTAACACGTTTTGTTTTATTTTTTTTAATGGGCAAACTTAGGGTTTTAAAACCTAAATAAACAAACATGTGCCTTCCTTTATACCCCTGCCCAGCCTCCATCCTCTCCTTCCCCTCAACTCCTCAAGTGCTGAAATAATTAGCACCAGTATGTTCATATAAACATTGTTCAGCTGAAATAATCAGTCGCTTCCTCATTGGATCCATTATAATTAAGAGAATCTCAACAGAGCCTGAGGTTCGATTTTTTGTGGCTGGATTAGTTTGTGCATATTAAAAAAGTTTGCTATTGGTTATGTTACTTCAGAATGACTTTTATTTTATTTAGTTTGATTTTGGTGTTGTTGAGAACTTGAGATTAGTATTGCCCTGATGTTAATTTCGCTTAACTGTTTAAAACTTTTTAATCTAGGTCATCAGTTTGGTGGAAAGAAGAAACCAATTTATATTCAATTATTTTTACATCTGTCTTTGCGTGAAGGTTTTTGCAAGTTTGGTTTAGATTTAGTTTGTTCATGTGCTAGGAGAGAGTGTAATTCAAAGTTTGGTTTAGTTATGTTAACACTAAAAAATGGGTTTATTTCTTTTCGAATTGGAACATAAATGATAGACTTCAGCAAGTTTGGCTCAAAATTAGCTTATTACTAAGTAGTGTTTTCTGAATTGTAAGTAGTTTTTTTATTATTATATCATATTTTTATTATCTGGTGAACCATACGTCGATACCCGACCAGTCAAACCGACCCGAATTTTTTAATGTCCGATCCAATAAGATTAGACCATCTATAACAACGAACCCATTGGAAAAAAATTCTGGATCCGCCACCCGAACGGACTAAATACGTATAAAATTTTCGGATGAAAACGCGTAAATGTTGGCGATGGTTGGCAAAGGGGAGGTCGACATGTGAAGATGATAACAAGTGACGATATAAGATGGTGGTAGACTTGTGTACATGTGTGTTTAATAAGCCTATTATGTGATGTGTGTTTGACATGTGAGAAAGTAGTGTGTGAGAGTAGGAGTATGTTTAGTTTCTTAACAATGATATAATATCTTATATTAAGTTTACATATTAATTATATAAAACAAAAATAAAATGTAAAAAGACCTCAAATCACATGTCACACATGGAAAATTAACAAACACGAAAAAAAATGTTTTAGGGTTAAAATAACTTTGTGATAGTAGGTCGACACGTTGGTTTTTTTTAACAAGTCAACAAAAGCTTACACTAAAACTACAATAAAAAGGAATTTAAGGCTAGAAATATCACAATTATAAAAGTTACATGTTTAGGTTTAAGTTTAGGTTTATATCATCATTTTAATGAGAATTTCATATATACACTCCTAGACTTTGAAAACCACCGTATATACGTATATTGTGAGTGTTAGTATGATATTCAATGTATTGGAGGATACATATAAAAGTATCCTTTCATTCATATCTTAACTCTATAAATCTATTTTTAATACTTTTTCAATATAAGCATGATGAAACAAGACTAAGGATGAAAAGTGAACTCAAACTCAGTCGATAAACACGAAAAATAAAACATTTGAGATGAGTATTCTGATATACGATATGACATTTGATTAGTTTTAAAATTTCATAGGCATTAGATGCACGAGTATGATATACAGAGGTGTCCTCGAAAATTTACGTGCCATATCCGAGCTGTTAAAAATATGCCTCTTAATCTTTAATAAATTAAATAATTTAACTAAATGTTACGAGGATCAATAGTATAGCAATAAACATAAAAATTGCAAAATACATGAGTAAAATTACATACCGTAATAGACTAGTATTTAACCGACGATTCGTTAAGTTCTCCTGGTATTTTTGCTAGCAAATTGGTGGACCAACTCTTCGCACTTTATACAATCTATGATTTCGTTCTTGATAACTATCATCGCTAACCCGCTAAGTCTTTCTTAGGACATTGTGGATCGTAAGTATGATTTCAACAACTTTAATTTTGAAAAGCTCATTTCTATAGATATCATCATAATTGGAATGATAATAACATTCTATATGCAATGCACGCATTTGGGAAATAACATTCTTTTTTCATATGCTTCAAAACATCTATAAGGTCGATAAATTTTTGTGATGTGTCAAATAAGTTCAACTCTGAACAGAAAAAAAAACATTGTTTTTTATTTAGTAGGCTAAAAAGGTATTGGCCTTATAATGTAATGGGCTTTGAGTTAATAATATTTTTAAATTGATTATTATTAGGCCCAACGTTTAAGTGTACAATGGGGTCTCTATTTTAAAAATACACACACATATATATAGGAATTTTATAAAAGAAATTATGTCCTTAATAAAAATGGGCCCAAGCCTGATGGTCTCCCTGGCTTGGGCCAAAGCCGGCTATGTGCATATATGTTTACCTGAAGCATAACATAAAAGTAATATGCTAATCCACTACTAACTCCACTAATGGCAAAGTGGTGGTGGCGGTTTAAGATTGATTCAAATGCTCTTTGGCGTAAGGTGATTTGGACTATTCATAGTTCGAATCGGGATTGGAATCCTATTCCATCAAAGCTTTCGATTTCTGGTCCATGGAAACAAATACACTCGGCTATGCAATTGATTAAACGGTGTGGGTTGGATGTGGGTTGGGCAATAAAAGGGGTGGTTGGGAACGGGTTGGACAACTCGTTTTGGTTGGACAGCTGGGCCACAGACACTCCGCTGGCTGTGGAATATCCAGATCTGTTCGCAATTGAGAAAAATAAATCGGTGACAGTACATGAGCGGGTCTCTGTGACCGGCGTGGATTGGGTATGGGACTAGGTTGGGGTGCTAAATGGTACTAATCTGGCCGCTTTGCAGCAGCTTTGTGGAAGCTTACAGGTGCCTGCTCTCACCGGGAATACGGATGGGTGGGGTTGGGGTCCGAATTTTGGGGCTGGATTTACGGTTGCTGATGTAAAGAACAGGCTGCACTCATCACGGTTCGCTCAAGTTGAGTTCATTGTGCTGAGAAACTCATGGGTTCCGCTGAAATGTTGGGTCCTGGCGTGGCGCGCTGAATTGGGAAGGCTACCTACAAGAGATAATTTGCGTAGGAGGAATATTATTAATGGGGCTGCTGAATGTCCGTTTTGTGGAGATTTCGAGGAGTCGTCGGAGCATCTTTTCGTCTCATGTGGCTTCGCGCAGATAATTTGGCAACTTGTCGCTCAATGGTGCAATATCGGCTCGTTCTTTGCTTTTCAGTTCAGGGATTTGCTTAAAATGCAGCTATATATTCGAGGTTCAACCAACAAAAAAAGGCGTTTTATGCTATTTGTCTATCTACTATATGGTGTATATGGAAGCATAGGAATGAGGTGGTTTTCCATAATAAACAGGTTCATATTCAGAAGGTTTTTGGGGACATCAAAGCAATTAGTTTATTTTGGGTCAAATCTAGGGTGAAACAAACGGCTTTAGATTGGAACATTTGGCGAAACTTTAACATGTCTAGAATAGGTTGGTGATTTTGTATTGTTTGGTGTATCCTTGTATGTTAGGCGGATTACTAGTATCCCGCTAGCTTTGGTGAATAAAATCTTTCGTTGATCGTTAAAAAAAAAAACTCCACTAATCTACTAATCCCGGTAAGTGATATACACATTTATTAGATATTTATTGACGAATAGACATTTGTCGTTGTCTAACAATAATCCAATATATTGATACTTTATATATCAATAATATATAAAAAAATCTAATCATCAACTGATAAAAGAAATACATCGTATCCTAGACATTATATATGTTGCAACTTATTTAATTAAGTGATTATTTAGTCGATTAGGTTTTAGATATTATTGCAACTTAAGTGATTGTTTAGTTGATTAAGTTTTATGTTAGGTTAGGTTTAAGGTTATAGGAGTGATTAGAATGCCATAAACATGCACTAATTAAATACAAGGGATTTGAGAAATGTGATAAGTGTTTGAAATCTTGCAACTTAGTTTAGTGATTGTTTAGTTTATTAGGTTATAGGTGAGGGAATATGAGAGTGGTTATAATCCTATAAACATGCAATTATTGAATGGGAGAGATTATTTATCTCTATAAGTGATTGTTTAGTCGATTAGGTTTTAAATTTTTCAACTCCGGGACTTTCCCGGGGTAATCAGCTAGTGTGTGTGTATATATATATATATATCAAAATAAATATCAACAATGAGAATATAATCTTAACATAAATTTCTTGAAATAGATAAAAGTTTTATATGTATACATATCAACACTACTTAACTTGCATAACCCAACCATTTGGTGTCCATAATGAAACATCCAAAGGCATAGCGTGGCAAGCCGAGGTTGTACTCGGGAACAACATAGTCAAAATCAAAAAGCTTCATAAAGTAAAAGTGACAAAAAAAAAAAGAAATATTAAAATAAAACTACCCCCCTAATTTATCGAGGGAAATCCCCAAAATCATGGGTCAAAATTATGTATCGAGTTATCATATCTTGATCAGCAACGAGAGCCCTTTTTGCAATGGAGAGCTCCTGCATTGGTCGTGAGGGCAGAAACAATCGACGAGGGCCTAGCTCCGAGGCTTGAAGCCCTTGAATAACTAGATGAAGCCCCAGCACCCGATGCCACAAAAAATGCACCGTTCAACATCAAGTCCCCTTCGGACCTCCAGTTCCAGTTTTTCCAATCGCTTTGCGGCGCATCCTCATGCTTAGTCACCTACATCATTTTACATTTATATAAATACTTTTTTAACTTTTAACTAAATGATAGTAACATAATTCAAATTGTCTATATTTATATCTATATATAAAGCGCTTGCCGTAAAAAAAATATAATTAAAATTGTTGTTTGGACGATATAGTTTTGACAATATTAGGAGTGGTACACCATGCATTAAAAGTTGTACATTATAGTGAAAAAATGGTCAAAATCTTATGTACCTCTTTGCTAAATCTTCTATCAGGTGCTAGGAATCTATTCCCTTGGCTATTGATGGTAGGATTTGCACTACCTCCAATTGCGTACATCTCCCAATGTGTGTAGTCATTGTTAACCACATGAAAGTAACCATGTCGGCATCTACAATTGACAATAGACAAAACACATAATTTTAAAAATTATTTACTTTTTCTACATGTAAAAAATATGTAAGTCGTTATTTAGACTGCGCCACACCTGCATTTTGCATTTTAGGCTTGAACTGTATAACTGTATACAATGCATTATACAGTACAGGCCTTGCAGGTGGGACACAGTATGACAACGACTACAAATATGATGTCTTTGAAAGTATACCTTGGCATTCTTTGGACCAATCCTTCACCGAAGTGATTAAAAGCAATGGTGACTTGCATGTTCTTGTCTTTCTCATACGAATCACTATGGCCTAAAAGCATAACTTTATCATGGTGGGTCATGTAATTGTTCGATATCGTAATGGCAGTGGACCCCATGATCGCATCGATCAGTCCATCAGCGCAATTCGATAGCGAACAATGATCGACCCACACATGACTTCCTCCAAATATCGACACACCATCACCATCCGATATAGTCCTCCACCCGAAATGCCTTGGGGAACTGCGAACCATCGCGTTCCCACCCGGCTTACAATCATGAATATTAATCCCATGGATGATAATGTTGGTAACATATTGTATCGTAATGCACGGTCCACCAGCTATGTGCACGCTCGCGCCACGCCCATCGATTGTTTTAAAACTATTCATGATCAACTCTTCTTTGAGCCTAATCACCATGTCGCGCTGGAAAATAATCCAGAGTGGCTCGTCTTGGATGACAGCGTGCCGTAAAGTCCCAGGCTTGGGATTTACGGCATCATTGTCACTCGAGTCAGTAACTACATAAATCTTCCCATCCCTACCACCCACAGCTCCCTTCCCAAACCCAATGGCGCAGTCCGCCAGACGCTGGCGGTTTTTCTCCCAATTGGGGTCACACCGCCAGCAGTCGTCAATTGGGTTTCCTGTCCCGCAGGACAGGAAACCTAAATTCCGCCTTGTTTCATTCAAACTCCTACACAAAACACAAAGTTAAAATTAGCCAAAAGGTAAGAGAAAAAAGTAACCAAATGGTGAGTGATGCTACATAAATGAGAATGTACCTTTGTACTTGTTGTACAGTGTGCTCAGGATGTTGTACAGTGGCAGAGATGAAGGTTGAAGAGAAGAGAGAGAGTAAGATGAGAGAGAGAAAGAATAGTGCCATTGGTGTGTTTGTATGTTTTTTTGTGGGGTAATGTGTGGGTGTAGTGATTAATGTGGAGAAGAGAGGGGATATTTATAAAGAAGAAATTGGCGTAAGTAATGGCGTGATTAACTGAATTTACAGAGGATCTTCTTTTTCTATTTTATTGGTAGGTTTGGACGTTTGGTCGTTAAAATTTTTGTCACTCTCTCTCTCACGTTTTCTCTCTCACACACATATATACGTATCTATATCCTAGTATCCCACATGCATGTGTGTATATATTACACTCATGTAAGCACATGTTTTGAGAAACTTTAGTGTCTAGGTACCTAATTTTTTATCAGATATATTAAACTAATAATTATATATGTGTGGGTGTGTATGTATTTATTTATTTATGTATAATATATGTATTAAAATACTCAATAAAAAGACTATATACTTGGGCAATTCAACAAAAGTCATGTTTTAGAAAACAAACTTAAGACTGTGCGTTGCGATAGGAGTTTTATTTTCAGTAAAATATTAGCACTTAGTATAACAATCGAAAGATGTAACGTAAAACCATTAGAAAAGTTGTTGCGGTTGTCAGTACAATATTAGCACTCAATGTAACAACCAAAAAGATAACTTAAAACCATGGGTAAAAGTTGGGGTGACGGGAGAATTAAACTGAACGAAAAATAGATGTAAAAACGTTTAAGAATTAGACTGAAACGTAAAACATAAAAAAAAAACTTAGTTGATCTTCGTATGAAAACTCTACTAAGTTTGGGAGGTTAGAAGCGTATTAAATAAAAACATAAAACAAAATAGATAACATAAAACAATTGGAAAAACGTTACGGTCGTAGGGCATTGGGACCATTTAATCAGATGAAAAGTAAAAGTAGCATGGTCGTTATGGTGTGTTAACGCGCAAAAAGCTAGACGGAAATGTAACACACAGAAGAATAACTAATTTGACCTCTGTATCACTGTATGATAACTCTATTAGGGCTATTGGAGCTTAGGGATATTAACAAAAGTGAGTTAAGACCATACGGATTACGGAGTGGAAGGGGGAAAGATAGGCATGAAGCGTCATGTGGCACTTGTGGGGCCAATGTATGAAGGGTGAAAACTGTGGGGAGTGGAAGGGGAAAAAGGGGAGGATAATATTATTGTGTGTAAGATTTAAAAAAAAAACCCAATCAAAACCCTCCACCTCATTCCACCCCCGCCCCACGCCGGTGGGATTTCTCCCGCCCAAGGGGCTTCCCCCTATACCGGGATGGTGTATTGGGCTTGAAGCCTCCCCCCCCCCCCCCCCCCCCCCCCCGAACTGTCTAAAGTAGAAAAAAGGTAAAGAAAAAAAAAGCATGTTGATTAAGGTTAGGGTGGTGAAATGTAAATAACACATATAAAAACATAATAAAACACGGTTAAGGGGCAAACAAAATGTTTGTGTATATCTATACTATATTATAAAGTATTTCTAGGGATGACAATCAAACCCGAACCTGATGGGTAAACCCGAAACCCGACACATTTAGGACGGGTTTGGGGTCGGGTAATCGGGTATGGGTCTGGGTATGGGTATGGGTATGGGATTAGTTTTTGTTTTTTTCGCGGGTTTGGGATTTGATGATATACCCTTTTACCCGACCCGATTACCCGATAAAGTATAACCGTTTACCCGATTAGATACCCAATATAATTTCTAATATATTTTTTTAAATATGTATGCATTATCTAATTGTCCATCTACATTGTCATCTTGTGCTAAAATTACCAAAAAGTTAGTGTATACTATTTGTTATCTGTCTTTGATTGTGTTTATATTATTTAAGTATTTTATATTTATACATTGTAATCATTTACATATATATTTAATAATGGTAAATGTAATTAGTTAATAGTTACCTAATAGATGTCAGTCGGGTTTTTGGTCGGATATACTCAATGAGTAAGTTTTAAAAATTAATGGGTTTACCCAAAACCCGCGGGTATACCCGATACCCGATGGGTAATTACCCGACACAAATCCGACGGGTTTTGGGCCGGGTTTGGGATAAGCATACCTAATCAGGTATGGGGCTGGGATTACCTAAACCCGTCCCAAACCCGACCCATTGCCATCCCTAAGCATTTCCCAAGGACTTCTTAAAAAATAAGCGGTACAAGTATATTTGTTTATCATACAATAGATAATGCACGTCTTAACTACTTTTTAGGGGTAAATTTGTCTTTTAAACTTGTCTTTAATTACACCACATTATAGTTAATGAACAATAATAATGTCAAAAACTTTACATTAATCTTTTATAATTAATCCATTAGTAATATTAAATGTTTGTACATGATAATATTAATAATTTTATAAGTAATTATTATTTAAAATCATCTTATTTAGATACGGTAGTGGTGGTACCCAAATATAATTAGTGTTTAAGACAGATCAAGTTAGAAAATACTTTATAAATGAGACTTGGCGACACCCGCCACATTGCGCGGACTAACCCACTAGTATAACTATATATATTCAGACTATTGGGTCAAACAGGCTTAGATGAAAACAGTCGTTAAAAATGTAGTGGTTTTGAGGTAAAGAACTAACTGTGATGAGTCGAGTGTTTGATCTGACTGGCTAGTCGAATCCGATTATGAAAATGCTGTAATTATATTATATTTTTTATAGGCTTTATAGCAATATATAATGGATTGAATATATTTACATGCCAAGTTTGTTTATAAGGACAATCTTTATTTGATTTAATGTTAGTTTTTGTATCGGATGTGTTAGCGTGAATGTGTTGGCGTGAGTGTGGTTACGTAGAAAGGGGCGCAGATTTCAAATGTTTTTTTTTCCATCTAACCAAAATACATCATAGTTCACATTCACAATACATCATAACACTCTTTTCATAAGTGAGTGTGGATACCGCCATACCGGTCATGCTTATATGCAGGGCCGGCTCAATGTTTATCGGGGCCTAAAGCGAACAATAAAATGGAGGCCTTTTTACTATACATATTTTTGGAGCGTTGCAGTTTCTTTTTTTTTTCTTTCTTTACAAGAGCGTGCACTTCTCTAAATAACACGTCAACACACACGCAAAAAAAAAAAGAATAAAAGAAAAAACTCCTTCACGTCTATGATGAACATCTATCTAGTGTGAAATTAAAGAAAAAAAAATTCCGAAAAACACTGCATTGGGAAAGTAAAAAAGACAAGTAATAAAATATATTAACTTATTTTTAATTGTTTCTTATGTTCTTTTTGTTTTCCTCTGCAATGCTTCTTCTAGCTATCAATGACCGGAGTTTTCACAGGCAAAAAAAAATTCAAATTAAACTTTGTCCACTTTTCTCGCTTTATTTTATATGGTTTACCAACAATTTGAAGGGTCAAACGCCAAAAAAAAAAACTCCAAGAAATCAGTCAAACGTTTGGATCTCCGGTGAAGAAAAGTTTGCCGGACGGAGTGTCAGACCCCTCTGGTTCCGCGATTATTGGGGCCTTCAAAATTTTGGGGCCTAAAGCCCTAGCTTCATTTGAATTATGCTAGAGCCGGCCTTGCTTATATGGACTTGAGGTGTCGCTCAGTTTTCATTCACATCCACACATCCGTGGCAGATGGTATTAGTTGCAAAGCTCGAAAGCAGAGAGAAATTTCTTTGGTATGTTTTCTTTCATATCACTTTATTTTCCTAATAACTTAGGATGGTGGCATATAGTAACACATGTGTGGTAATAATTGTGTTAAGTCCATCGATTTGATCACTGATCATTTTTAATATATTCTTTACAAAATGTCTACTTTTATAATTATCCTATTATTCTATATATTAAAAATTATACTATTAAAAATTATACTATATATTAAAAATTAAACATAGAAGGGGATGAATAATGGTGATAATTCTATTTTTTTTATTTTTACTAGTTTTATCCCATATGCTTCGCTGAGAGAAAATATGTTAAAAATACTGCCAGCATCCAAAGGTAACGTAACAACTAAAAAAAATCTTGTCAAAAAAGTGTTGCAAGTGATAAAAGGCGTTATGAGGCTTAGGGTATGTTTGGGGAAACTAGCTGTTGGCTAGTAGCTGGTAGCTCTGGCTTTTTAAATATATTTTGGTGTTTGGTAGAATAGCTGAAGCTTTTAATAAAATGTATAAAATGACCAAAAATGAGAATAATTAAAAGTTTGTAAGGAAACTTTCTATTTTGTTTTTATAATAGAATGGGTATTTGTGTCATTTACCCATTAAAAACTTGTAGCTATTAAAGTTTTTTCTTAAACGCTAGTACTACTAGCTTTTCAATGTAGAACTTTTTCTCCTAACCTAAAAGCTTCAAGCTCTTTCAACCAAACAAGGTTTTTTATTAAGTAGGAGATTTTTCTTAAAACCTTGAAGCTTAAAGCTTTTTGCCAAACATGCCATTAGTAGCAAGACGTTGCTGCAAAGGTTGAGTTCACATCAACACGTTAATTGCCATGCCAAACAACAAACGTTTATTTTATTTTTCACATCATCACCTCATAAACAAATTTTAAATAGAAAGATTTTCAACTGACACAAAATACCCATACTCACCTGATCGACACTAACCAAAACCCTACAGCTATTCATAAATGGTGGAGAATCAAAAACCAAACACGAGAATTGCCACTCCAAATTATATAGCTAGCATTGTTTTTCCGCATGACGACAACCCATAATGATTGACATTGAATTACTTGCAACACCATAGATAATTTTAGATCGAATTATTGACGTGAAACGTACAAAAACATTAAGTAAGCCGGTGGCTGAAAACAACACGATTGCCACGCCAAAACAAAACAAAACAAATATAGCATTTTTTTCATCATCACGACTTGTAAGTCGTTGGGATTGAACTAATACAACCAACATTTCATAGTGTTCAAATCAGCTGTAAACCATCATCATACACCCTTAGATAATGACATATATAGCATCAAACCACACATTCAAGAAGCCCTCAGTTGAGCATCTGTCCGCCATCATGGAGCTTACAACACTATCAAAATAACCCAAAAGAATACCTTAGGTTCGCACTCATTTGGAATAATAGTTCAGAATGGAACACCATGAGTGAATGCTTGATTCATGAGTAGCGCCATAGTCTCAAAGACACCAATAAGATTAGGGTTTTTAGTCATCGGTATCGTATCACAGTTTCAAGAACCTCTCAGATGAGCCTAGGCTCAGCATCATCAAGCCAAGCGTATAAATAAGCAATATCAGCAAACTAAAAGTAGGGCTTATAATATCAAGATTCTGACACAAATATAAACAACTCAAAATGTTGAAAAACAATACAGGCACCAGATACTTTGTGTTCCTCTTTCTAAGGCTATCCGGTGTGGGGGACATCCTCGGTCTGTCTTGGTTTGTTAAGGATGGAGCACACCGACCCTAGGGCTGTCTCCGTATTAAACGTCCTGCAGAGAACATAAAGGACGAACCACTTTTATTGTTTTTTTTAAATATATAGTCCAATGGGAAGAGGTGTTTTGGGTTGTCTTGGTCTGTTAAGGATGGAGCACACCGTCCCCTTGGATTGTCCCAAAAAGAAGTCATAGGCTCAAATCTACGCATAACTGAGATTAGCCGTAAAAAGATTTTTTTAACGGTGACTTTCTTATGAGTGACTCATTGTCACATCGCCTAACAACGACCCTAGCCAGTCTGCCCAGACTACGTTGTCTTAACCGGATCCGCGTTGGTTATCAGACTGGTTATGGCGTTCCCCTCAAAAATTTTCCGCCACGTGCCACTTGACAGATGTTGCACCCTTCACAAGACGCAAGTATCTCTGGAGTAAATGCACGGTAATAGAAAACCAAGGGTGCTTCAGGAGTCGAACTCGGGACCTGCAAGCATAGTTGCAAAAGTCGTTCGAGTTGACCGATTACTCGCCGAGTACTCGCTATAGGGTGGGTCACCGAGTATAGCCGAGTTGGCCGAATATTCCGAGTACTCACCGCATAGGCCAATTCGACCACCGAATACTCGCATGACTAGGCCGAGTACTCGCAACTCCCCAGTCGGCCGAGTTGGTAGCGCCTAACGAGTTCTGCAACCATGCCTGCAAGGATCCTCCGCTCTAACCATCATTAGCAGTACCACTACACCATAAGGTGAAGGATTTTGAGTTATGATATAAGCTTGAGTTTGACAAAATGGGCAGATCTTATATAAATTATATTTTGACAGTCAATAACATCTTAATGACATTTAGGGTTAGGATTAAACGGACACCGATTGAACTCATTCAATTGGCATTAGAACCATCTCATCGAACCCTATGATTTATGTTTTTAGGTTTTCGCTTTCTTTTTTGGGATTTTTAGCTTGTAGTTTTTGGAATTTGTGTTAAATCATTATGTCTTTTATGTAACATTGTGTTTTTTTGTTTCTTATTTTCTTCAATGTGTCTTATTTTTTATTCATTGTGTCTTTTTACTCAACATTGTGTTATATTTTGTGGCTCATTGTGTTATATTTCGTTATCTATTATGTTTTTTTGTAACCTTCTCATTTATTTTACACTATGCAAGATTACTTGATCCATGACACTTAGGTAGCGTTTGGTATTATGGAATGGAAAGGGGAATGGAATCACCCATTCCACAAGGCATTCCATTCCCTCAAAACCATTCCATCCATCCCCCATTTTTTTTTTCAATTCCATCCCTCATTATTCTTTACTAACAATACCATAACCCACCAACCACCACCACCCACCACCATCGTCACCACCCACCGCTGTCGCCCACCACCTACCATCGTCGCCCACAACCCACCACCACCACCACCGCCACCACCCACCACCGCCGCCACCGCCACCACCGCCGTCACCACCCACCACCGTCGTCGTTGCCGCCACCAGCCACCACCACACACTACCTTCACCCACCCACCGCCACCCATCCACCATCATCGCCATCCACCTCCACCCATCGCCATCTTTGCCACCACCAACCACCGTCACCCACCCACCATCACCACCATCCACCTCCACCCATCGTCATCTTCGCCACCACCCACCACCGCTGTCGCCACCCACCACCACGCTACCGCCACACATCACCACATACCATCACCGCCACCAACCACCACCCACCACTACTCACCATCGTTGCCCACCCACCATCACGGCCATCCCCCTCCACCTTCCACTGTCGCCACTAGTGCTGCCGCCACCCACCAACACCGCTACCCGCCACCCACCATCACCGCCACTGACCACCACCCACCACAACCACTCACCACCGATTTTATTCATTCGTCTTTTCCTGCCTATCCAACAACATAAAGTAATGTTTTGTTTCATTCCTACTTGGCAACCAAACAAGACATGGAATGGTAATGATCAATTCTATTACCTTGTCCATTCCATTACCTCGTCCATTCCATTCCCTCATCCATTCCATTACCCCATACCATATAGACCCTTAATCATTCATAAAAAAACCCAATATATCAAATTTGACCAATTTCACTTGAGTGTTTATATAATGATTGCAATCGTAGATTTTGTGTTTCATTATGGAATGTTAAATTTAACCCTTAGAATCGATTTTGAGTGTTTGGATTACAATATCTAAACTAGCAACTAGGAATTTTACAAAAGTTCATGTCGTATTGAAAACTAAGTTGAATCTATAATTTAACTTCGAAGCTAGAGGATTTAAGCAAGAACTCATCCCCTCCCCCAGTTAGCATAAAAGCTAGTACTCTTATATAGTTCCTTAAGACTTTATAAATAAAATGGAAAGAACTATATTTCCCATCAAAAGTATCACAAAGCCTATCTGTACACCCTTTCACGCAATTCCTTTAACAAATCGTTATAAGGGGGAGGGGTGCTTGTAGCGTTTGTTTTTTTTTTTCCACTGATTTTAACCAATTCTACACTGCCACATCACTTTATTGATTCACTTTACTGAAACACTTTTTTGGAGACAACAATCACTGATTCTTTTATTTATTTTAATTTAAATATCCAAACTTTTTTTGTTTTTTAAATTTCACACGCTTTCAATTTTTAAACCGGTTATTAACATTTAATTCACACTATTACAACCGTCTCACCAAACTAAGTTGTAATTCTTGGAAACCGTCGATTGAATTTAATTGAATTCACCAAAACAGTCAGTAAACCTTAAATTTTAACAGTGCAACCGTTCAATTTTTTTTGTATATAAATAGATCAAACCGTGGGGGTTAAAACTCATATTTTACCACGGTTTAGAAAAACAAACACCCACAAAGATGAATCCATGGATCCAGGAAGAAAAGATGGCGTTAATGGTGTGCTACAAGGACACCACAAACGACCCAGCCATACAACAACTCCCATGGGACGAGGGGTCGGTCTATCCCACGAAGGGGTTTTGGGCTTGCGTGTTGAGCGACTTCTACCAACACGTTGGCACCAACAACAAGACCCCCCAGACATCCAATTGAAGTGGGCCGATCTTAATATCAAGTGTGAGAGGTGGACCACCCCTCTACGAGTAAACGATGAGGGTCGATCCGGACCTCGATCACGAGTTGACTATCGACTTCACCAGGGCCAGCTGAAGCCCAAGCAAAATGAAGTTGCTGCTTTGGGCCCCAAAATCTTGAGGCCCCATTTTATTCTCTGACTTGAATTTGTGTTGGGCCCTGTTATCTTGCATATGGGGTTTAGTTTAGGAATTTGTGTTGTGTTAATAATGAGTTTAATATACCCAACATTTATTTAAAAAAATTGTTTATATGCTCTCGGTTTGATGTTTTAATTTTTTTTTTTAAATTTAATCTTTTCTATTCTTTGCATAAGGTTTCAAAAATCTGATCAGCTTCGTCTGTTATGCAACAACTTATAACAGTTGTTGTCGTAGTTTATTCAAGATGAAGGTTTGCAGCATTTATCAGTCTTAGTTATACTATCTTGATTAATTCGTAAGTAAAACAATAAAAAAGTTTTCACCAAGCCCCCATTTTAGATTTCGCTTTAGGCCACAAAAACCCCGGCCCTGGACTTCACTCACTATGAGTATGAGGCTCGTTACGACAACAATTTCGACCATGTCGAGGCATGGCAATTGTTGCACCAACCTTAAGTTTATTTTTCTTTATTTTAATTTATTTTTATTTTATGTTTAATATTATAATGTTTTAATTTTATGTTTCAATGAAATGTTCTTATTTATGTTTTTTTATTCAGTTATATTTTAATGTAAAACGGTTAAAACAATATAAACAAACGGTTAAAACAAATACTAAACAAACGGTTAAAAAATAAAATAATACTAAAAAACAAACAGTTAAAATACAAAAAAAAAGTGTATTTATTTAAGTAAAAAATAAAAATAGACGGTTACCAGCACGGTAAACAGAACCAGCAAAACGGTTCACGAAACCACTACCAGCATGGGTGACGGCGGTGTTACTATGCTGGTAGTGAGTACCCGTGACCGATTCGAGTGACGCCCCGTTCCCTCTAAACTTTAGGCCATATGAAAATCACCTAACTTATGGATTAGCTTACACCTCGCAATCTTTACTCGTCTAATTAAGTTTGAGTAGTTTTGGGCTTAAAAATCAAAATTGTGGGTTATGATGGGTTTACTATAGTTTTCAAGAGGGTTAGGTGGGTGGGTAATTTTAGCTATTAGAAATAAGTGAGTCAGGATGAGTAGGTCATAAAAAGAAAACGAGTCAGGATGGGTATTTTCAGATAAACTATTTGTAATCTGAATTAAAAACTTACCCAACATTAAAAGCTCTGATACCCGATAGAGATTTATGGCATTAATAACGGACGATTGTATGTTTTGCATTTGTTGACGGACCTGGTCGGTTTCAAAACCATCAAGGTCGTTAATAGGCCAAATCGGACCAACGGTTCGAGTCGTTACCGGGCCGTTTTGGGTCAAAACGGTCCAGCAAGTTAACGGATCTGGCCCGATCAAACCGGTCCGAGCCTTTAAGGGGCCTCTTCGGGTCAAAACCGTTTGGGTCGTTAACGGGCCCGTTAGAATCGAAACGGTCCATGTCATTAACGAGCCCCATCAAGTTGAAACGATTGGATCGTTAACAGGCCGGCCAGGTCGAAATAGTCTGGGTCATTAACAGGCCCGTTCAAGTCGAATCGATTTGGTTTGTTAATGAGTCTGGTTTTGTCCAAACGGTCCTGGTCACTAACGTGCCCGTTTGAATCGAAACAAGCCGGGCTGGGCTGATAAGGGGATCGGTCGAGTCAAAATGGTCTGAGACACTAAACGGCCCGGTCGGTTCAAAACGAACTGGTTTGCTAAATGGGCCATTCGGATCGTAACGATCCGGGTCGTTAACGAGCCCTGTCGGGTCAAAACAGTCCAGGTCATTAATGGGCCAGTCGGGTCGAAACCGTCTGAGCCATTAATAGGCCCTTCAGGTTGTAACAATCTAGGGTGTTAACAAGCAAGGTCAGGTCAAAACAGTCTGGGTTGTTTAACAAGTCCGTTCGATTCAAAACGGTTTGGTTGTTAAACTGGAGGGTAGGGTCAAAATTGTATGGGTCGTTAAACGGGCTGGTTGGGTTGAAATGATCTGGATCATTAACAAGTCATGTCGGGTCGTTAACGAGTCGATCGGGTTAAAACAGTTTGGGTTGTTAACGGGGACGTTTTGGTCAAAACGGTCTAGCGCGTTTGGGTCGAAACGGTGCGAGTCAATAAAGGACCGGGGTCGGGTTATTCCGAGACTTTAACGGGTCCAGTTTGATCGAAATGGTCTGGGTCGTTGATGTGTCTATGGGACGAAATGGTCCAAGGCGATGACGGGCCCGATCCGGTTGGAACGGTCCATGTCGTTAACAAGCCCGATCGGGTTATGAAACAGTCTGGGGCGTTATCAGGCCAGGTCTGGTCAAAAGGGTCTAGGTCATTAACGAGTCGACCGGGTCAAAATTTCTTCGGGTCTATAACGAGCTCGATCGGGTCAAAATGGTCTAGTCATTAACTGTCCTGGTTTGGTTGAAACTGTTCGAGTCTGTAACGAGCGTGGTCAGGTCGAAACAATCTAGGTCGTTTAAGGGCTGCATCGTTAACTGATCCGCTCTGGTTGATTTTAATTTAGTTTTTATTTTTTCTATTATTTTTAATATATTTTTTAATTTTATTATTTTTGTTTTCATTTTTTAGTTTGATATTTTAAGCCATTCTAATCCAAACCCATTCTGATATGAAACCATCCTAACCCATACTCATTCTAACCATTTTTGTATACTAGTAGGGTGCCCACACGATACTGCGGGAAACACAAACACTCCTAATTAAAGGTGTGTATGGTTCAGCTCAGTTAGATTATTAGCCTCAACCAAAACTAACACCAAAGTCATCAGTTAATCGATCTTATTAACAATTGGTTGCTTGGTTTGATTTATATGGTTAGATTATCGATTTTTAGTCCACTTTAGTTAATTTTGGTTAAAAACAAAAACCAAACTTTAGCAAAAAATTTTGTTAGATATTTAGCAATCACGTGTGTAAGATTACTATTCAATAGAATCTATGAGCTTTATAACGAGGCATAGGGTTTGCGTGAAGCCATAAACAAAGAAGATGCTATCGAAGGAATAGAGAGAAAAGACAAAACAAGTGACGAGGATAAATGATTCAAATTTCAAATTTTAAAATATCAAAACCCCCTCTATTTCTTCCACCACTACAATTCAAAAACCTCTCTACTCAGTTTCAAACCATATTATGAGTATAATTTGCTATGTACTTTTAATTAAAAATGGATATTTTACGTGATTAACAATATCTTGTGATGAACAATAATTGAACCCTCAACCAAAATCGAACAAAAAACATACAAAACCGAACCGAAAATTAACCAAAACCGAGTTAACCTAATATCGGTTTTTATTTACCCTAAGTTAACCAAAATTAACAAACCGAAACTGAACCATTCATATATTTATATCTTTTATACATTCATTTCATGTATTTATACCTCCATTTCATATACTTCTAAGCAAAAATTTTAACAAAAGTTTGGTTTTGGTTATTAACCAAAATTAACTAAACCGAACTAAAAACGACAATCTAACCAAATAGACTGAGCCAATTAACTAATTGGTTAATAAGAACGATAAACCGATAATGTCGACTTTTGTTTCGATTAAGGCTAATAACCGAACTGAACCAAACCCAACCATGCACCATTAGAAGTGTCAGTGTTCCTTATTGCATCGCGTGGGCACGGTGTTATGAATACGTAAATGGTTCCGTCTGACTTATTCAGTTAAATAAAGGTACAAAAAGAAAAGGGAAATGATAACTGATTTAAAGTTTAATCGGATGTTGGTTAATTCAGTTTTCAATTAAATTTGGTTGTCTGTTTTTTGGTTTGGCTTCAGTGAACGGTTTTAGTATTGCTCACTCCTTGATATTATTAATCATGTAGCACATAAAAAATTTTAAATTAAAAAAATTAGCAATATTATACTCAAATTAAAGATAATAAAATGCTCATTATTATGATGTAATTTTTTTTATAAAGTATCAATGTATGAAATAAATATGACTATTTAAAAATCATGGGGGATAGTTTAGTTAAAATAAGGAAAATAAGTTTAAATAAGCAAAAGTTAAGTAAGTTTAACGGATTAAAATGTACAGGTATTAAAGTGTAAAAATATTTGAATGACTATATTACCTCAAGTTTAGGGTTGTTAATGAAAATATAGTTCTTAATTTTTGGGAATCATAAACTACTCTTGGCTCATGCATTACAATATAGTATAGATTACGCATCTTGACCTAAATCATGGTAATCCAACAACCATCCTAACTCATATGCCAATTGATGTTACAACCGTCTTATTCTATCTTCTCATACAAGTATTACTACTTCCATACACATTCATGTTGGTGACAAACATAAACTTGACATAAGATGTATATTCTTTCTTTTTCCCCTTTTGTAATTGCCGTTGTCTATAAATGTGAGTAAAAAGTCACAAAAAGAAACTTATCTCTCTTGCATGTGGTGATGATAGTGTGCGTGACTTGTTGCTTCAGACAAAAGTAAAGATTTTGTTGATTGTATCCCACTAAAACACAATTTATGCAATCAACTCCATTTCCCTTTTTATTGCACTCATTTTATTGAGTTCTTATATTATATTTTATATTTACATGTTATATTATCTTTTTGCAACTAAATTTACATGAGGCGAATGAGGTAGTGCTGAAGTGGTTGGAAAAAGACTTGGTGCATCTTGTGACCTAGGTTTAATTCCCACAATTTTCATTATTTTCTATGGCATTTAGGCAATGATGGTGACAAACGCACCGAGGAGCGTTCGATCCTGAGCCGCACCCCGGTTTTCATCCGATTGTTACTCCAGTGAGGAAACTCGTGTGGAGGCAGTACGGTTTCCGGGGAAACACCGTAACCAAGTCTAATACACCAGCGTGGGCCAAGTTAAGACAACTTAGTCTGGGGCAGACCTTGATTAGGGCTGCCAATTAGACAGTGTGACAATGGATCACTCATATGAAAGTCACCTTTTAAAAAAATTTACATACTTTACAAGATGACATTTTAAGTCTTTAATTGAGACTTTAAAAGTTTTTTTTTTTTGAACGGCCAACGAATCAATTTCCAAGCACTCTCGGGCACCCTTTTGGCGAATCAAGTACTCGAGAGTACCCGGGCCACCAATTGCCACCAATTCCCGGAAAAACCCGACCACTCACCCGCTCGAAGGCACGACAGTGAAATAATCGGTAAAACCGGTCAGGATCAGGACTCGAACCTAAGCCAATGGCCGGGTCATCCCTCATTTCCCCTCCACCAATGTCCTCCAAATGTAGCTAGTGGGAATTGAACCCAAGCCTCCCATAGAAAACTTTAGGCCTTCAACCAACTGGGCTACAAGTGTTGGAGAGACTTAAAAAGTT
This sequence comes from Ambrosia artemisiifolia, assembly GCA_032199755.1. Lineage (NCBI taxonomy): Eukaryota > Viridiplantae > Streptophyta > Magnoliopsida > Asterales > Asteraceae > Ambrosia > Ambrosia artemisiifolia. The sequence goes on along the minus strand of CM063525.1, from coordinate 7,014,348 downwards.
TTAATGAGTTGATTGGAATCAATTACACTATACATACTTCATAATTATAATTTTTAAAAATATTTCAACATCTAATTTTTTTAAAGTAAATACATTATTTTTAGTTGGATCCACATTTGTTTTTTAAACGATCAAATATGAAAACATTAAATGAAAATGTTACATCATAACTTTTAGGGTAAGCAACTTAACTACACAAACCTTGAAAGAACGTTTCAAGCCTTTTTATTTAAACACATAAACTTTTGAAAGACTTTTGTAAGTAGAATTATTATGTAGAAGGCAGTCATTAGACTGTCAGAACTCGTTTGATTTACAATACCTTTGGATTTAATTTAGAGTTAAGGGATGGGGCACCACCCGAATTGGTCACGGGTACACACTATTAACACGGTAACACCGCCCTCACTTATGTTGGTAGAGGTCATGTGAACCAAATACGGGTTTTTCTTACCGTGCTGGTTTCAGAGGAGAGAGAAAGTGGGAAAGGTATTATTAAAAAAATGAGTGGTGTAGGTGATTTTAGAGGAGAAAGAGAGTGAGAAAGGTATTATTAATCTATATTTCTATATTACATTATAAAGGAGGAGGCATGGGCAAATATGTCCAAATTGTCCAAAGTTAAGATGGTATACCGAGGGTCTCTTTACAATTTTCTAACTTTTACCACTTGTCTTTCCTAAATACCCCTAGAAGATAGGTATTTTAATGTATAAAACCTTCTAATTATTATATTTAAAAAATAACATAATATTCATAAACATATTTGGCACCCTCATGATTTGATAATAAATTTCAATAATGGAAAAAAAGTGATTTGTGCCAAAGCAGACCGTCCAGCCCACATCAATAAGTAGCTTTCAGAGATGTGAGAACCGTTATAGCTGTCGTCGATGTCGTCGAAAATGTTCCAAGACATCGTACTACGTTAAATTTGGTGATTAAAAGGTGAGTTTTCGAATGATATTTTTTGACTTTGAATAAAACTTGGAAGAACAGACGGGTGCTCATGCAATGAAATACTACAACCATATGGGGCGTATGGCTACATACTCCACGTATGGATACAATGTCACCTCCCAAGAAACACGAGTTTTTGTCGACGAAACAAGCCAAAAAGGGCATATGCGTCGCGTATGGTATCATAGGAGGCGTATACAAGTACGAGGTCACATATCTGACATAAGAAGTTGTGCCTATATGCCTCATATGGGATCATATGAGGCATATGACCAACATATGGGGCGTATGGTGTCACAGGAGGCGTATATAGGTACGAGGTGGCATCTCTAACATAAAAAGTTGTGCCTAGTACTTCTATATGCCTCGTATGAGTTCATATGAGACGTATATAAAAACATATGGGGTGTATGGTATCATACGCCCCATATAGACCCTTTCTTACCACACATATTCCAATGTTGACTACATTTAATACTTAAAGTTAAAGTATATGTGGCGTATGGTTCCATACGCCCCATATAAGTGGCGTATGGTACCATACGCCTCATATAGGGGGTGTGTGGATAAAAATGGGGGGTGTGTAGTTACCATGACCCATTATGAATACTCTTACGCATATAAAAATAAAATACATTTGTTTATTTAAATAACGTCTAAGAAGTTACAAACTTTTTAAAAGAAAGTGTTAGAGATATTATTGGGTAATGATTGAAGACGTAGGGGATTCTGGGTTTTATTCTTGAGCTAGACGGGTTTTACCGGTAATCTCATCGTCGTGCTTAAGGGCGGGTGGGATACCGGGTTTTCCCTGAAATTGGTGTTTGACAACTCGGGTATTCTCGGAGTAGTTGAAGTTGTCAAAAGAGTGCCCTGAGACTGTTCGGGTTTGATTAGTTAGTCGCAGGTAATTTCTCGTTTCCACTCTTTTTCAACTCTTTAGTTGTGATGTGACTTGTTTAAAATCAACAGCCAACGTCACTTCCTACTCTTCATGTTATTTTTAGTTTTTTTACCCATACTCAAAACTATATGTGTAAATACGTCACTTGGGTTGTAGTAATGCTATAACTAAGAGGCAAAGCCTCTTTGGAAAATACACAATAATAGCAATTATATTTAGTATATATTGTATGTCATTATTATTTAACTTTGTAATTATCAGTATCCATAAATAGTGGAACCGAATTGTATTATATATTGGAATGATGAATGGAGATAGGGCAAGGATCCTAAACTTTCATAATGAATGAATTGTATTTATTGATTTTGACATTCCTTTGAATAATGTTTGTCAGTCTTGTGTTTATGGAAAAAGTATTCGTTTACCTTTTTCGCATCGCATTCTTTTACTTTTCAACCTTTTGATATTGTGCATAGTTATGTGTGGAAATCGCCCATTATTAGCTCATCGGGTCACAAATACTATGTCCTATTTTTAGATGACTATTCTAATTTTTTGTGGACATTTCCCATAGCCAATAAATCCCAAGTCTTCCCCTCATTTACCACCTCTGCTTCACAAATAAAAACTCAATTTGAACGAACAATTAAAAATTTCCAATGTGACAATGGTCGTGGGTATGTGAATAATGCTTTTAATACATTTTTTTTACCACAACTGGCATCCTTTACCGCCTATCTTGCCCCTACACCTCCTCACAAAACGGTAAAGCCGAACATAAGATCCGAACCATAAACAACATGATTCGCACCTTACTTGCCCATGCCTCATTACCCAGCCATTTCTGGCACTTTGCCCTTGAAACCACCACATACTTACTCAACATCCTACCCACCAAAGCAACCCACAATAAAACTCCAACCGAACTCCTTTACCTTACCAACCCCACCTACGGCCACCTCCGAGTGTTCGGTTGCCTATGCTACCCCCTCACCCCATCCACCACCATTCATAAACTTAACCACCGCTCCCACCCATGTGTTTTTCTTGGTTACCTAACCTCTCATCGAGGTTACCGATGCCTAGACCTTAACACCAAACAAATCTTTATCTCACGACATGTCACATTCGATGAAACCATTTTTCCGTTCAAACAAACCATCGGTCCCGCACCCTCATATGAGTTTTTAACAGAAGCATTTCCGCTTCACGCTTGTCCACACATTGCTACAAACAACTCCTCTGGCCCACCCTCTATCCCTACTTTACCAAATTAGCCTACCCACACTCCAGGCCCAACTCCCACTTCGGCCCAAACACTCCACCCTACACCTTTGGCCCATCCGATGCCCTCCAACCAAACTGCCAGCCAACATACCAACCCCACTACGGCCCAACCTCACCAGCCTGGCCCATCTCAGCCCGCCACCCAACCGACCAACCATACCAGCTCACCGCAACACCCACCCGCTCCACAATCAAATACCCGTACCATGCACACCCGCTCCATGAGTGAGATCTTTAAACCCAAACATCCGCTAAACCTTAACACCACCACCACACCCTCCATCATACCCGTCCCCAAAAACCCACTTGATGCCTTGGCTATACCGGAATGGCATTCCGCCATGCTTACCGAGTACAATGCTTTACTTAGAAATGGTACTTGGGAGTTAGTTCCTCGCACCCCTAACATGAATATTGTACGTAGCATGTGGTTGTTTAAACATAAATACAAGTCGGATGGCACGTTAGAGCGATACAAAGCTCGTTTGGTTTGTGATGGGCGGTCACAACAGGTTGGGGTTGACTGCGGGGAGACATTCAGTCCGGTTGTTAAACCAGCTACTATACGGACCGTGCTCTCTATTGCTCTATCTAAAAATTGGCCCGTACATCAATTGGAAGTGACTAATGCATTCTTACACGGGGATCTTCACGAAACCATCTACATGTATCAACCAATGGGGTTTCGCAGCAAACAGTTACCGGATCACGTTTGTCTTCTCAAGAAATCTTTATATAGGTTAAAACAGGCACCACGGGCATGGTACCAGCGGTTCACAGAGTATGTTCTCAGCTTGGGCTTTCTTAATAATCGCTGCGACGCGTCTCTCTTTACTTTCCATCAGGGTCATGATACCGCCTACTTACTTCTCTATGTGGATGACATTCTCCTTGTTACATCCTCCACAACTCTCAGACATCGACTTCTTCAGAGTCTGTCAACAGAATTTTCCATGAAGGATCTCGGGCCTCTTAGTTACTTCTTGGGCATTTCAATCACTCGCACTCGCAACTCCATGTTTCTTAGTCAGCAGTCTTATGCTCATGACATTATTGCACGTGCGCGTATGCAAGCGTGCAACCCTGTCATCACACTAGTTGATACAAATGGTAAACTTAGTGCTACTTCCAATGATTTATTTCATGACCCGACCCTTTACCGCAGTCTGGCAGGTGCTCTTCAGTACCTGACTTTCACCCGCCCAGACATCACCTACGCTGTACAGCAGATTTGCATGTACATGCATGCTCCACGGATCGACCATTGGAATGCCCTTAAGCGCATCATTCGGTACCTTAAAGGCACTGCCACACTTGGCCTCACTCTATGCGCTTCCACGTCCCAACCATCTTTGGTCTCCTACACTGATGCAGATTGGGCTGGCTGTCCTGACACGCGCCGTTCTACCACTGGTTATTGTGTATATTTTGGCGATAATCTCATATCTTGGTCCTCTAAACGCCAAAGTACCGTTTCCCACTCCAGTGCCGATGCTAAATACCGGGGAGTTGCTAATGTCGTTGCAGAAATTTGTTGGTTACGCAACCTTCTCCTAGAGCTATCGGTTCCTCTTTCTCATGCCACACTGGTATAATGTGATAATGTCAGGGCAATCTATCTTTCACGCAATCCAGTCCAGCACCAGCGCACCAAGCACATCGAGCTAGATATTCACTTTGTCAGGGAGCAGGTTCAGCGTGGTTGGGTCTGCGTCCTTCACATGCCATCTCGTTACAAGATTGCGGACATCTTTACCAAAGGTCTACCTCGGATACTTTTTGAAGATTTTCGCTCCAGTCTCAGCATCCGGTCACCTCCTGCTTCGACTGCGGGGGTGTAATAGCAATTATATTTAGTATATATTGTATGTCATTATTATTTAACTTTGTAATTATCGGTATCCATAAATAGTGGAAGCGAATTGTATTATATATTGGAATGACGAATGGAGAGAGGGCAAGGACCCTAAACTTTCACACAAGATAAAATCTAACAAGACGGAAAACTGGAAATTAGCCGTTAAAAAGAAAATATTATTTTAAGCTAAAATTGTAAATATACTATAGTTCTCTCTCCTGCTTAATTAATAATAATTAGCCGAATTTTACGCACTTTTTTAGCCTGGTTTTAGCCGGTTATGTGACATAAAAACAAAAGATATTCTTTCATGTAATACTATGAACTATATATAATATTAAATTAATTTAATGACCTATGATCAATAACACAATAATTTTGGAGATCCTATGGGACCTCATCACTTTGTTTTCTATATTATGAGGGTGAAAAGTAAAAGGTTGAATCAATTGCATAATGTTCACCCTCGAATTAATTATTATTATTATTATTATTAAAAGAGAAAAATAATCAACAGGGCTGTCCCTAAAAATTCAGGTGCGCTAGCCGGGCTGTAAAAATTGTGCCCCTTAGCCTTAGCTTTAGGCCTTAACGAAATAAATAATGTAAACTATTTTTTAAGCTACGATTAAAGAAATATCAAATTGATGGATCATATTTTGGTTTTTACTTAGATTGTAGTCTAATGGTAGAGGGAACAAACCCTATTGGGGAGGTTGGGTGTTCGAATCCCACAAATGGTGAAAATATAAATGGAGGAAAGTTTGGCTGTTAAAAGAAAATTTTTATTTCATAATAAAAATAAAAGTTAAAAAGAAGTAAAAAATAAAAGGTAAAAAGCAAAAACAACTAAGTGCAGGCCTTTTTTCATTTCATCTTCTTCATCCTCTCTAGTCCTACACCCATTAATAAACCTGTATTTTTTTCCTCAAACCATTTCATTTCTTATTTAAGTCTTAACATCTCTTAACATTTCTTCAGTTTCTGTTTTATATAAACTACCATTCTCTTTGATTAATAATTGATTAACAATTTTTGGTCTCAAACATACAAAAATCCATTGAAATTAAGGACATCATTGTAAGAAAACTTGGATTGCGGAAAGGTTAATGTGCCCCCTAAAAATTGGGCACGGGCCGGAAGTCCCACCCCCCCCCCCCCCAGCCCCACCCCCACCCCTTAAGGGCCAACCCTGATAATCGGTGTTCCACTAAACTTATTTAAATATATAATATGACTATTGTTTAGACATTTTATAACGGCGAAATGTTACTCTTCCTTAGGGGTGTAAACGAGTCGAGCTGCTTGTGAGCTATTTGAGTTCGGCTCAGTAAAAGGATTGAAATGAGCTGAGTCTTATCATGCCTGAGTCGAGCTTGAGCCTTAGTGTAATAATAGTTTTATTAATATTTAATAATACTTACTACTCATTTAAAGTTGTCTAGTAAACGAGCCAACGAGCTTCACTTATTGAGCACGTGAGCCTAAACGAACCTATTGTTTATAATATTTTATTTGATATATTAACTAATAGATAATTAGCGAGCTAAGCCCTGAGTCGAGCTCGAGCTTGAAAAACTACTAACGAACCAAGTTTGAGCTTTGAAAACAAAGCTTGAACCGAAAACCTCTTATTTTGATGTATTGCATATTTGTCACATTTATTTTTTAAAAGTTTATACCTTAAAACATAATTTTACACTTCAAAAGTAGGTTGTTTCACAAATAATCTAGGATTACTCTATGATTATTTTTGGAACTAATAACAATTAGATATTTATAGATTATTAATTGTGTCTATTAAATTGCAGAATTTACACAACAAAATCATTATAGGTATGTAAAACCCCGAAATCATTTTATTAAATCTTTCCAACTTATATATATTTTAGAATGAAAAAAAAAAATACATTACAATATCACTAATTAAATGGCGTTGATTATGTGCTGTGTGTGATCAAAATTCAACACTTGTGATTATGATGCTTTGATCAAGCAGTTTCAACTCCCTTTAGACGGGCACATGCTTAATGCTTTCCCTCAATTAATCAAAACTTTAATGGGCCCATATAACCACCATTTTGCTCTCAATTTTCTTCATATGGTAAAATTTGGTAACACAATTTTAATAATTTTTAGACATTGGCACAACTTCTTTGGATCAAAATTTAGCAAATGTAACATGACAATTCCCTGGATTATAATATGCACTTGCATTTGCTTGTAAGACACTAAGCCTTGGAGACATGTGTGATGACCAGTGACCACCACCCTCACATGCATGTTCGCCCAAGCCGGACCCTTCCACCAAATTGTCAATCAAGATAATCCGAGCCGTCGATTGTGGATATGGGGATGAAGCATAACCGTTGATAGAATCTCAATTAGATTTTGAATTATACTGATTTAAGCTGACTGCTTTCATTCTCTTGCAATTGTGTGGTTGCTACCGGTCAATGTAAGCTCTTAATGTGATGGATGATATTCATAATTAAAAAGGTGCACATCATTTTCCAATTTGGCATTAATTTTTTAATAAAGTGTTTTAGCCATGTTAGTTGATGGACCAAGATGGGGAGTCTTTAGATGCTGATTGATGGCCCATGGCATTATAGCCTAGTGACAACTTAGAGGTAAGGTAAGGTTTAGGGACTATTTGGTTATAGGTTCGTTTCCCACGAGGGGGTTGAATTGGTGTATAAGCATTATTGTCAAATAGAGATGAATATGACCGAGCGGTTCAGTTGGTGACACAATAATACTTTAGTGGTCTGTCAATAATCCAAATTTGTCCTTATACAAATACTGATCGGTGAATTGGTGATTGTGACATGGCAACAAATTCATCAACTGTAAACAACAAGTGTCATCCACATGTTTATGCCACATGGAAGTCACTCTCCACCAATAGTTATCCTTCAATTGCACATGGGCTTACATTGATGTCTTCACATCATACACTTAATTTGAAGGGTTTGAAAAATCAAGATTTTCAACATGAAAATTTTTCCTCATTTTAGTGCATAATTTATGGCAAATTTAGGCTGTTCCCATCGTACATGATGTTATAATAAACATACATTTTCTACGTAAGATGAACCTAACATGAAGAAGTGATGAACACAGAATTATTTTAAACCAACAGCTTTCAATTTAATTTTTGTCAAACGTGCGAACATGTCTAACTAAACAAGTCGGTCCAAAGTAAATCAATTACGGATTGACTTGATTAATTTTGTAAGTTTAGAGAGGATCTTTCTATCTCAAAACTAAAACGGATATGATATATTATGACAAGATCTAAAAGTTAAAAAGAGATATCAACATCACATAATGTAGCTTAAACACAATAATTTTATAAAATTTGTTTCTTCTTTGTGTAAATTTGTTTAACTTTATCTAGCTAAACAAGTCGATCCGATAATTAGCTTGTTTGGCTCTCCTTATTTTCATCTCCTTATAATTTATTACTTTTGCAAAAAGTTAATAAGTTAAAAAAAATTATTTGGCAAATGACAAGGACTTGATGTTTTTAACTTTTCATTTCCCTATAATAAGTTATTTTGAAATGCGTGACTTTTGAACCTCCTTGTAACTTATTGATGGATATTTAACTATATGCCCTCCTTATATCCTTATACATACCCTCATATTTTTTGTCATTTTACCTGAATAAGTTAAACCAAACACTTTTTTACAAATAACTTCTCGAGTTATTGTTTTTTGCCAACACATAAGCTAATTCAAACACTTTTCTAAAAAATTTATTTTTAAAAAGTCATAAGTTAATAAGTCTTTTTAACCAAAAGCATTTTTAGACTCAAATAAATTTATCCAAACATTATACGACCCTCTACTCATATGTGCAAAACCAATTTTGTATTTCGGTACTTCAACAATGTATTCACTATTTATTCACTATATGTATTAAATTATTAAAATTAGTTAATTAATATATTTAAAAGACATAGCTATATAGTCTTTGCTTATAGTTTCCATACAAACTCTTAAGTATCTTTTAAATGTATGAATCACTATAATATTTGTTTTTATTCAAACTATAATTATCTTCTAAATTAATGAATCACTATAATATTTGTTTTTATTGCGTATTTGTGTTTATGATAGAACCCAACCATAAGCACAAAAAATGAACCATATCAATTGTTGACGAAGTAAACACCACCAATATGTTTGAAATTAAGTTCCAAACAAAACTCAACCGACCCTAACAACCCTACAGCCGTCACATGCTTAGTTCGTCAATGTTAACCACCAGATTTCTTTCACATATCTAATCTATTTGATTGAAGTCGCGTTAGATTACATCAGCGGTTGGCTCATAAGACCATCTCCATCGCTAGAAAGTGGATGAAAACGTGACATGCCTGGACAAGAGAAATAGGATGACACCATTAGAAGAGGCGTTTGAAAGGAAACGTTTTGTTGTTCCTTTGGAAATTTGAATTGGAGCGGGCGAGAAATAGTTAACCATTTCTCCTTTAATTATTAATAATACGATAATTTTTTGTTTAATTATTAATAATATGATTAATTATTAAGATTAATAAATTAGAGTATATCTTTTTTTTGGAAGGTGTGCTTCAGCGGTAAACCCAATCGACAGATAACCCCTCGACTCGAGTTCGAATCTCTACCCACGCACCGGTGTCCACTTTGAAGTTATCTCAAACCGTTGCAGGGAATTTTTTCATGGTGTGCAGGATTCGAACTCAAGACCAAGCCCGGGCGGGAACCCTCTTAAGAGGTAAACCCTCCCACCTCTCCCCAGCTGGGCTGGAGGTCATTGGCAAATCTATAACTTATAATAAAAGAATTGAACTTTGATGATGTGGCATTCAATGGAGGCTTCAACCCCTCCTTGAATGTGCCACATGGCATCATGTAGGGTTTTTTAATTTTTAAGTTTTTTTAATAAATCTATATATATTATAATTATTTTAGGAAAAGATAAGAATTTAAAAACAAAATTAATTTTTCTCTCTAATGTTTCCTCCCATAACTTTTAAACGTTAATATCTTTTATATACGAGATTTTTAACAGAAAAAAAATTACACCAAATTAACGAGCGTTTTATTATCTTTCCAACGAGTACCATAGTGCTATATAAAAAACGGAGAAAAAGAACAACTATTTTTGTGGGGTTTTGTTTTCAAATATATTTTACTCTACTAATAAATCACAAACGATAAACATAACTTAATAGGCAGAGATTCATTTTTTTATATTTGAATATGATAACTTATGGCAGAAATTTGTTTAAAATAAATAATAAGAATAATAATAATAATAATAATAATATTCATTAATCATGTATTGGCAAATCATTAATTATGTTGTCATATTAGATATTTTATTATGTTATATTAGATATTTCAACCCCGGGACACTCCCGGGATAAAAGCTAGTTAGAGTATATCTAACTAATATTATTCATATCTAAATCTAATCATCTTTATCTTTTTGTCTATAGTACTAAGTAATAATACTAAATCATAGTTATCTCACCTCTTTCGTCTAAAATAATATTTTCGCACTCATCTCTTACTTATTTAATATGTATTTTCTTAACTAATTAATTTTACATTGATCTAACCATATACAATACACAAGTTTTCAATTAAGTAATAAATAAAAAAACAAAATAAAATGTTATAACTCGTGTAATACACAAGTTCCTAACCTAATAATAAATAAAAAAACAAAGTAAAATATCATAATAAGTAAATAGTACATCACAAATTATTATTTTTCTCAAAAATATTTCTTGACGACTGTAAGTGTTAACATAATACTTTGTATTTGTTCACATGTGCAATACACGTATTTATTAAACACATGCAATACACGTATCTATTCAACACATGCAAATATGCAATACACATGTTTTTAAAGATATAGCTTTCTTATTACTTAACATATAAAATTATATTTATTCAACCTGTGTAATAAACGAGGTTCTCACCTAGTTTTATAGTATGTGTGCATATATCTTATTTTATTTTAAGAAAAAAGTGACATTTGATGGGGGCTTAGCGTTGAAGAGAAAATTGATGTTCTTGAAGTATGAGTAGAAATATGATAGTGATGCGTTTGTAGGCATTTTTAAAGGAAATGCATTGGAGTTGATCTAAATGCAATCCACACCAACATCAACCCCTTTGCTAGCTAGTTTTATATACCATAACCCTATTTATCAGCCTCCTAGCATTGGTCCTCCCCTTTACTAGCCCAATTTCCACATACACACTATTATATTTGCTAGCTTGTTATCTTGAATATAGCCCTCTACTAGCCCGGTATCCTTACCCTGACCATTTTTTAGCCTAATCTCATTAACACTAGGCCTTAGAAGGGCCTCTTGACACAGACCCTCAGTTGGCTCAATCATCTTACGTTTAGTTGTCTATTAGACCAATTTCTTGCACTTCTTAAAAAAGGATTATCATCGATCTGAAAATTACCGAAAAATAATATTCGTCTGAGGGATCTCCAATGGAAAGAAATTACACAACAGAAGAATATGTAAATAAAAGAAAAGTCGGTAATCCGTTGTTTCACCAAAAACTTTTGGTTCTCACTTCCTATTGTGGTCATTTTTTTGATGTAACAATTTACCTACAAAATAGATGTCAATAATCTGTCAATATATTTGAGGAAAAAATTTTGGATTAGATTTCCGTACAGGCTTTTTATTCATTTTTCGGTGTGGGTCTGTCATAGACAGACCGTCCGACAGTGATCCGTCACAGACAGACCGTCCAAGCCTAAAATTGGCAACCTCCCAAAATTTTGAAGTTTATTTATTTTTTTGGTACTTTGTGTAAATTAAAGTTTTCGGTTTATAATTAATTTTTATTTTCCACAAATATATATATAAAAGTTTAAATTATTTTCTTGAAGAAATTATATTATGGACGAATTACGGAGTGTCGCATCCGTTGCTACATTGTTTGCGGCAATTAGTTGGAAACACGGACCGAAGACAAATGCTTATCGGTGATCCCTCATATATTTCTTTCGGCCTGTCACAAATGAAATTATGTTATGAGAGTCAAGTTATTTCACATAGTGTAATAAAAATTAGAAGAGTGAGAATGATACAAAAAACACAATAGATCATGAAATATGACACAATGAGCCACAAATATAACACAGTGCAAAAAAAAATATAACACAATGCTGAAGAAAAAAGACACAATGATGAAAATAAGAAAAAGACAATCGTACATAAAAAACACAATGATATAATGCATATTCTAAAAATTACAAGCTAAAACCCCAAAAAACGAAGACCTAAAAACTAATGTCGTAGGGTTCGATAAGACGGTTCCAATGCCGCTTGAATGAGTTCAATCGGAGTTCGTTTAATACCCTTCCTACAACTTCCTATTTTTCTTTCACTGTGTATTTGATCATAACCCTATGTTATGGACCTGTGTCATCAAACCCAATTAAGCTGGCCAACTCATGACGCCCAACAAATTGAACCAACCTATGAAAATGGTGAAAGAAATATTAATATCTCTCTCTATCTATATTAAAGAGAGAGGAAGAAAGGTTGTATAAATAGTTCAAAAAATGATGCCTGCATATTAATTCTTAATTATTTTCACACTTTTCACGAAATATTGCATTTGTTACCCTAACCTCACCATATATATATAGGAATTGGTTCAAATGAGAACCTTTGGCCAAATTGAGAACTGAGAGAACCATTCTGGACCACACATTTCTCTAAGACAAAATATTTTTTTTGCTTTAATCGCTGTTTTTTATTCAGGAATTTTTTTTTATTTTTTTTCAATATACACATGTGTATAATTGCAATATACACATATGTATAATGCAATATACACATGTATAACTGAAATATACATATATGTATAATTGTTATATACACATACGTATAAATGAAAAAAATAAAAAAATTCTTGCATAAAAACGTGCGATTAAAGCAAAAAAAAAAGAATTTTTTTTTCTTTATAAGAAATGTGTGGTTCAGAATGGTTCTCTCAGTTCTCAAATAGGGGTTGGTTCTCTTAGGATCCCTACCATATGTATATATATATAGGCGAAAACCCTCCTTAGAGTGAAAACCGTGGAAAATCTGACTTCTCGAGCTTTTTTTTATGAAAATTTTAGTGCATGTAATATACATGATTCTAAGCATTTTGAGCAAAAAAAATTCAAAAAGCGATGAGCGCTTTTTAAAAAAAAAACATTTTCGGGGAACACATGTTACACGAAAATAACATGTGTAATTTCCGTGTAACATGTGTTACCCGAAAACGTTTTTTTTAAAACACTCGGCGTTTTTTTGATTTTTTTGGCTCAAAATGCTTAGAATCATGTATGTTACATGCCCTAAAATTTTCAGGCCCTAAAAAGCTCGGGAAGTCAGAATTTCCACGATTTTCACTCTAAGAGTGACTTTTCACCAGATCCATCACCTATATATATATATATATATATATGTATATATATATGTATAGATAGAGGTTCGGGTACAAAGGCTAGGTTTTGTAAGAAGGATAAGAAGGCTTCACATATTGACACGTAGCATTAGCTTAAATTAATCTTAAGGTTAATTATATAATTGTACACGTGGGTTAGAATCAAATACACAAGACACTTTTTCTAGGAAGGGTGAGAAGGATTGTGATCCATTGATCATATATTTGAAGGGTTGAGATTAGTTTGTTTGAAAAAATAAATAATAAATTAGAGTAAGGGCACAAACGGAAAACCACATTTGTTGACTTTTTCTCTCCACATGCAATGCACATGTCAATTTCCCCCATCATTTTAAAACGTCTATAACTTTTTCATACGATATTTTTTTTTCAAAAAAATTTCACCATATTAACGAGCGTTTTTTTATCTTTAATATGAGTACCACATTGCTACATTAAAATTGAAAAAAATTCGTGTTAAATGGGTTTTCTTCTCCGTTGTGTCTTCTGCTCGTTCATTGTGTTATATTATGCACATGTGCTTTATAAATATGTTATTTATGTTTTTTAGTCTACACATTATTTAACTTTGTCCATTGTGTTTTTAGTATGCTTTTCATTGTGTTTTACGCAAATGAGTTTTGTATTTATGTGTACATTATGTTTTATTATGTTGTTTATTGTGTTTAAGTCTATTTTTCATTGTGTTTTAGTCTTCTGCTCATTGTGTCTTTAGTATGTCGTCCATTGTGTTTTATTAGACTGTTCATTGTGTTTTATACCTTATTGTTCATTGCATATTTAATTGGTACTCATTGTGTTTTACGTTATCTCCATTGTGTCTTACGCAACAGGGTTTTCAACTTTTTTTTTTTCAAAAGTATTCATTGTGTTTTAGTCTTCTATTCATTGTGTCCTTATTATGTCATCCATTGTGTTTTACACAACTGGGTTTTTGACCTTTTTTTGAAAAGTATTCATTGTGTTTTAGTCTTCTATTCATTGTGTCTTTAGCATGTCATCCATTGTGTCTTACGCAACTGGGTTTTCAACTTTTTTTTCAAAAGTAGTCATTGTGTTTTAGTTTTTTATTCATTGTGTCTTTAGTATGTCGTTCATTGTATTTTATTAGATTGTTGATTATTTTTTATACCCTATATTTAATTGGTGCTCATTGTGTTTTACACTCCATTGTGTCTTACGTAAGTGGGTTTTTGACTTTTTTTTTTTCAAAAGTATAACAATATGGTACTCATATTAAAGATAAAAAGACGCTCGATTTTATGGTATAATTTTTTTAAAAAAACAATGACGTATAAAAAAGTTATGGACATTTAAAAATGAAGGTGGAAATGGCATGTGACTTGCATGTGCATATTTTTTTGACCAAATTACCCCTCTCACTTGTTTAATCCTTTGACACATGTCATTTTCTAGTGACTTCTCACCCTTTGCATTTTTTGTAGACTTTATAGAATAACCCAACCCTTGTACACATAACAATCAATATTTTATTTTTAGTTAGTTTTAATGTAGGAAAGATTTTAGGGATTTAATTTCAAATTTTTAACAGATTAAACATTCATATCTATAAAAGACTTATAGTCTCTTTCTATATTAACACATATTCTCTAAGAAAATAAGAAATTGCCAAGTCTGATGTGTTTTAACCCCATAAAACAAGTATGCTAATGTGTTTTAACAATGCTATATACTACGTATAGTCTCATGTGTTTTAACCCCTAAAGTATTCTAACTCCATAAAATCCATAGCCTAATGTGATTTTAAACCCATAAAAACCCATAGCCTTATGTGTTTTAACATAAATAGAGTAACATAAACCATAAACATATAGAACCCATATTCTAATGTGTTTTAAGCATCAAACCCATTTGAGAATCAAACCAATATAAACCCATAAAACCATAACCTTGTGTGTTTTAAAACAAAACTAAAAAACAATTACCTGTTGTGTTTTAACCACACTAGAGTAACATAAACTTATAAAACCATAAAATCATAACCTTGTGTGTTTTAACACCAAATCAAATACAGTTACATGTTGTGTTTTAAAACCAACCCCAAATCAGTTACCTAACGTGTTTTGACGCTAACCCAATAAACATTAAACCTAATGTCTATATTGTGTTATAACACCATTAGATTAACATAAAACCCATCATCATAAACAATCAACTACATTATAAATGTAAAACCCATCAATCGGTTAAACAACAACAACCTAAATTATAAAACACACAATATAATCACCTAAAAAAAACTATAACCGAGTCAAACCTAATAGGTCAAATGTAGAAACTTACGATTGTATTTCATTGAGAATCATTTACCATAATCCAAGTATTTCGCAAATTTGGTTTCCATATTGTCGACAGTTATTGATGGATCCCCGATAATCTCTCTCAATTATTGATAGATTTGTGTGTTTGATTGTTTTGCTTTAATTTAAATGAGGGTGTTTTTAAATATATACCCTCATACCATTAATTTAGTTATTAAAATTATAACATAATTTACAAATTTGTCAATCCTTTAATCTCATCCATCCATTTACATGATCTAATGGACACATTTATTTCTTATCATTCTCACAAACACATCCTTCATTTTCTAACTTTACCCTATATATAGGGGAATATTCAATAGAAAACTCATTGTTAGAGAGAAAACTCAAGAACTTCTATTTAAAACTAAAAAAAATCATAACTCAGAATTTAAGTTAAAAACTAAAAAAATGGTTCTGGGCTTCTTTTTCCCACATCATCCCCGTTCAGAAAAAAAAAGAATAAATGTAATGCACATGTGTAGTAAATGTCTAGTTATGTTTTAGGGTTTAGTTTAGTTTAGCTTTTAGGGTTAGTTTTTTTTAGTTTAGCTTGCAAGGTTTAGGTTTTGGGGGTGGGGGTAGGTAGGTAGGGTGTGTTTTGGTTTTTGGGTAGGGGGTTAGGTTTTTGGTTGTAGTAGGTGAGGGTTAGCTTTTTTGGTAGGCGGTGGGTAGGGTGGGTTTAGGTTTTTTGGTGGGGGTGGATTAGGTTTTTGAGTAAGCAATTTAAGTTTTTTGGTAAGGGTGGGGGTGGAATCAGGTTTTTGGGTGGGGGTAAGTTAGGGGTGGATGGTTTGGGTTATACTACACATATGCAGTAGTGTTTTTTTTAGGTTTTTTTTATTTTTTTTTTATTTTTTTTTCTAAACGGACATGATTTGGGAAAGAGAAGCTCTAAACTAATTTTCTATTTTTTTACTTAAATTTTGAGTTATAATTTTATTTTATTTTTGCATTTAATTAGAAGTTCTCAGGTTCTCTCAATAAAATGAGTTTTTTTATTGAACCATCCCATACCCTATATATATGTGTGTGTAAGGTAGGGATTATAAGAGAACCAAATGGCAATTAAGAATTGTGAAAACCATTTTAGACCACTCGTTTTTCTTAGCAAACAAGACATTTGCTTAATTGCTCCTTTATAAGGGTTTTTTTCCAATTATACACGTGTGTGTATAGTTAATTTTTTATTATATTTATGTATATATTGTCAAACATATACGTACGATATTTATTTTTCAAAATTAAACACGTATGTAGACTACAAAAACATGTTCAGAACCATAATCTTTTTTATATACATGTATGTGCAATCAATTGTATACGTTTACACATATATATATAATACTTATTTTTAGTTATAGACATATATATTATATATATATATATATATATATAGGGGAAAGTTCAATTGAGAACTCATAGTTAGGGAGAGAACTCGAGAACTCCTACTTAAATTAAGAAAAAAAAATCATAACTCAAAATTTAAGTCAAAAACAAAAAATGTGGTTCGGAGCTTCTCTTTCCCACCTCATCCCCGTTCAGAAAAAAAATAATAAAAAATAAAAAATAGGCGACTTCTAATGCACGTGTGTAGTAAATATCCGGTTAGCTTTAGGGTTTAGTTTTTGGGTTTAGTTTAGCTTTTAGGGTTAGTTTTTTTTTTTAAGTTTAGCTTGTAAGGTTTAGGTTTTTGGGGGTGGGGTGGGGGTGGGGGTGGGTAGGGTGGGTTTAGGTTTTTGAGTAGGGGTTAGGTTTTTTGGTGGGGGTTAGGTTTTTGGTTGTGGCGGGTGGGGCTTAGGTTTTTGGTAGGCGGTGGGTGGGGTGAGTTTAGGTTTTTGGGTGCGGAGTGGATGGGTGGTTTAGGTTTTTGGATAGGCGATTTAGGTTTTTTGGTAAGGGTGGGGTGGAATTAGGTTTTTGGGTGGGGGGTTTAGGCTTTTGGATTATACTACACATGTGCAATAGCATTTTTTAGGTGTGTTTTTTTTATTTTTTTATTTTTTTTTCTGAATGGGTATGACGTAGGAAAGAGAAGCTCCGAACTAGTTTTCTATTTTTTTACTTAAATTTTCAGTTATGATTTTTTTATTATTATTATTTTTTTGTATTTAGTTAGGAGTTCTCGAGTTCTCTCCCTAAAATGAGTTCTCTATTGAACCATCCCCTATATATATATATATATATATATATGCACACACACATACATAGAGTGTAAGGATCAAATACAAATTAGCTCAACCTACTAAACATGAGAAGTGAATAGGCTACTTAAACATGCTTTCTAGAGGAATAATATAAAAAAATCAGCATAATTATGTTATTAGGGTAATTACAGTAGTTTACACTAAAGTAATTATGTAAATACTCTAACAGAGAAATGACTCTATTTTTTTTAGATTTCAGTATTAAAAGACATGTTTAACAAGATGGGGCAAAAATTCGAAAAAAATCTCTCATTCACTTATCACGTTAAAACTTATTTGTAGAATTAAACTTATTTGTACAAGAACCCTACTCTATATATACAGCGTGACATTTGGGCTTCCTTCAACAGCTTCCTCTTCTCCCACCCCCTGCTTGAAAAACACACCACCCTTCAGATTATCAGAAAGGGAAGGGACCAAATCTGTGAACCCAAATCCGTCTTTCCACACCGCAAGCGCATGCAAAATACTGCTATTCTGCGAAGATTTCCTATTTCTGGACCTGCGCTCCTGTCTAGTGGAAGGTTTTACCACTTGCATGGGTACAACGCGGCAACAATAGGAGTTTTACCCAATTTTCCACCGAGCCTGGCGAGGCCACAACCTTGCGTAAAGCACCTGCCAAGGCCTGCGCAAACGCAAACCGACAGCTAGGGGGAACGCTCATAACATTATGAATGGGAAGGGAGAAAACCTTTTTAATAAGTGATATATCCCCAACCACACCCCCAGAGGGACCTGGTTCCATGTCCGCAGCCACACGGGGGGGTTTCTGGATCCCGATAATGAAATCTTCCACATTCCCCGTAACCCTAGAGAAGGAAAGAACACCATCAGCGTGGTTGCACCCTCTGGTAAGAGCATGCATCGTCGTGCACCTCCCACACAACCATTTATCCACCTCCCAAAGAGCACCCCCAACATCCGTAAACAAGTCTAAATCTTGAGAGATTGCATCTTTGAAAGGCGCCTTCCGATTTTACTGTTGTGCCCCAAACTTAAAAAATCGAAACAAATGATCTAAACACACAATTTTGATACCTAAACCATAGGCTATATGGTGTGCCCCCCCTTTCCCCCAACTCCCCCAAGTGCCACGTCATTTCCCCCTTCTCCTCCCCCAAAGTTTGGAAATGGTATTCCCCTTCTTTTTTATTATTAAAGTTTGATTTAAAAAAAAAAAAAACCAATCAGATCATCCGGTGGGGGCGGTGGTTTTTCCACTATTTCCCCGAAAATCTTACGGGGGGGGCGGTGTTCCCCGGTTCCCCGCGTCCAACTCAGCTCCCCGGGTGATCTCTCCGGGAGCACACCGAATGGTCTTAGTGATTTGAGCATCTCTTATCTTTAAGAATTTAATTTATGGGTTTTTAAACAAAATTCGAGAAAGGGTATTTACCTAAAGTGAGGATGTGTCGATTGATTTGGGCCTTACCTCTACAAGTATATATCCCTATGGGTTGGGTTTTGTTGGGCTATTTGGAAATCAACTTAAATAGGAAAACACATTTTGAACTCTAATTTGACACCATATTCATATTCTATCAATACTCAATAGCATGTAATAAAACGGTAATAAAAACTTCTTAACAATCTTCATTTAGCTAACATATTAAAAGGGTTATGATGAAATACACAAGACATTTTTTTCTAGAAAGTGTGAGAAGGATTATGATTCATTGATCTTATATTCGAAGGGTTGAAATTAGTTTGTTAGAAAAAAATAGATAATAATTAAAGGGCATAAATTGGACGGATTTACTGATTTAGCACTAGATTTGTAACTATAGTGGGCCAGATGTCAAAAAATCTTATTTTGGATGGATCTAGCAATATTGACCATACCTCAGAGACGAATGTGGCCATTTACTCGAAATAAAACCTCAACCCATTTTTATAAATAAATTATAAAAAAAAATCTAGATGAAGACAAATCGTTCAAAAATACTCATGGCAACACCCTAATGATTATACATACATGTACAACATTGAACACTTAATCATAGTATTCATCTGAAAAAACGTTAGTTTGAACCCCATTAACTTCAGGTTGCGGCTCTGAAACAATTTCGTAAATGATGTCGTCCACCTCATCATCGTCGTCTTCCTCTTCCTGTTCTGCCGTTTGCTTCAGTTCATTGGCTTGTGTTTCATCCCGGTTCTTCATGGCATCTTCATATGATGATTCATACCATACCATTCCCCTGCCGATAATTCCTTTGTTGTGGAAATCTCTCAATCGGTTTTGCTTGGTTTTTTCTGAACTCTTCGGTTCTCCCCAATAATCGTATCTATAAAGCGGGTTCTCTGGGTCGTATTTGTCTTTTGCAACCGTGCTTGGATCATGGTACTTTCCGGGTTCTTCTAATGGTAGACCAACAGCTCTTCGGCTGTAACAAATTAACAATAGTTATTGATAATAAATGATTACTTTATGAATTTCAGTATGGCTAAAGTACCCAAACCCGACAAGCAATGTGTAACGGCAATGAGATATGATTTTTTCATCGGTAAGTGTGTAAACGAACCGAGCAGCTTATGAGCTACTAGAGATCGGCTAGCTACAAGCTTGAACTTAGCCAAAGATTAAACGAGGTCAAGCTTACATCAAAGCTCATTCAATAAATGGGCACACGACCAAGCTTGACATATCGATGTTGACTAGTCTCGCTGGCCTAAATGAACCTACTACTTATATACATTTTATTTAATATATAATATATATTTACATAATAATTATTATATATAAAACTATAATAAATATAACTCAATAATGTATATTATGTATATAAAAAACTATAATAATACATGATAATAAAATAATTATATAAATGTATACAAATAAAATAATTAAATAATAAACAAGTCGAGCCCGAGCTTGAGGAACTACTAATGAGCCGAGCTTTAGAAAATCGAAATAGAGCTCTAAACAAGCCAAGCTAGAGCTCTCAAGTTAAACATGGCGATCTCAAGCTTGAGCTTAGGCGAGTTCAAGCTCTGCTCGGCTCATTTACTTACACCCACCCTAATAATCGGGCATGGGACTGGTACTACCAAAACCCGTCTCATGTCCGACCCATTAGCATCCCTAGGTAAATAGCATGAAAATTACCAGCTTATGTCTCTAAGTAAAGCTTCTCTTTCCTCAACTGACCGACGCCAATGAACAAAATCATATTCATCCATTTCATGATTACGCCTCAGCTTTTCTATTCTGTAAGATGTTGCGCCTTGTTCCATGGCTTGTGTTTTCAATGCATTGTGATGCTGTGCCAAAATATGTGTTAGATACTTAGATTCATATGCAAAACTCATTGGTTCAGATAAACCATCAAATGCAGTGGTGACCAGATGATATCAAATGATCAGAAGAAGATAGTAAATTGTAGAAGATGGTGTTTGGATGCAATTCTGATGTTTAAAGTTGTAATGATCAGATGAACAAGCATTCCGAGTATTTCGAAAATCGGATTACTTAAAAAATCAGTAAATAAAATCACCAAAAGAGACCTTATTGTGAAATGAAACTAATAGGTCTGAGGTTAAAAGTAAGAGTAAATACTAATTAGGTTATTTAAGTTTCCATAAAAGCTGGCATCAAACTGAGGGTGGCAACCATGTCAGGCTGGCGGTTTGAATTGATGAACCCGAACATGACCATGTTGTTTATTAGCGTCAAAGACATGAACCCAAATTCAAATACTTCAAATATTTAACCCGAACGCAACCAGGGTAACCCATTTATCTATACGAGTCATGACGGGTTGGCAAATTGTAATTCGAACACCCATAAACAATTTTTTTTTAAAGTGAGACTGGAAGATTTTAATTAAGAAACTTTTACCCACCTGGCGCTCTTCAAATGCGGCTTCCAAGTCTAGATCTTTTACGCTCACGTTCTAGTGCACATAAATAACAAGAATATAAGTTAATGAAAATTTAACAAGCAAAGTGATCAGAGCACAAAGAATACTCACCACAATTGTTTTGGGTAGCAAACTTTCCTTGTAATAATCTTGAGTATATTGAACACTGTTCTCTTCATCAAATTCCACCTCATCGGTTAGC
The DNA here is from genome assembly GCA_032199755.1 of Ambrosia artemisiifolia. Lineage (NCBI taxonomy): Eukaryota > Viridiplantae > Streptophyta > Magnoliopsida > Asterales > Asteraceae > Ambrosia > Ambrosia artemisiifolia. The sequence goes on along the minus strand of CM063525.1, from coordinate 6,992,241 downwards.
TCTGACAACTTTTTACCCTTGTATTTATCCGGATTAGTCTCCATATCATCCATAATCATTTGTTCAGCAACATGTATTTGCCACAACTGCAAACCAAAAAAAAAAACATATAAAATCATAGGGTACAACCAAGCAAAAATTTTTATTTCAGGAAATAGATATTCACTCCTTATTGGTTACAGATTGTCATCTACATATATTTCATGAAATAAATAGATAATGTCAGTACTAGAAGAGAAGACTACCGTGTTAACATAAGGGTGATTACATATTAATGGTTCCTCCTCCACCTTGATTCCTGGATCATCCTTAGAAATAGGCGGTCTTCGACAATCACGCTAGTAAAAGTGAATATGGTAAGTACTGAGACTATCAAACAGGGTCATTTTACACATATATGATTTTTAACATTTCAAATAATTAACCATATATGTACAAGCATATTATTTATTTTATTTTTATATATTAAATATATATTTTATTTTTATATGTGCGTTGATCTTACAGGGGTGTCTCCGTTGGTTGGACTGCGGGATTCTGGGTTTGTGGCAGGGCAAGCAGTCTTGAAAGCAGAATCCAATAAATTTGCCAAACATGAAGTTGCCTGTCTGGAGAACCAACACGTCTTTGTGCCCTTTGCCTTTGACACGTTTGGAGGTCTAGCGCCCGAAGCAATTCGGTTCTTGGAAAGAGTACAAAAGGTGGTGCAGAGTAACTCCCCAGCGACCAAGGACTCACGTTTTATTTTTAATAGAGTTGGTTTTGCTATTCAAAAGGGGGTAGCGGCGCAACTTGTAGCCCGTTTACCCGTCACTCACTTGTAAATTTTGTTGGTTTTTAATGATAACTTTAATATGTATTATCACATGGTTAGATTAAGTTTATGCTAAAAAAAAAAAAAAAAAAAAAAAAAAAAAAAAAAAACTAAATAATATATATTACATGACATATAAAATTTATAATTAATATATATATATATATATATATGTGTGTGTGTGTGTAATTGTGTATATATATAATAAATATCACATTATAAACGAACCATGCTCGAACTCTAGAAATACAGCTCGAAACGAGCCAAGCTCGAGCTTGGCTATGCTTGTTTACACCCCTTCCAACCGAACAATATTGAAACTTGAGTGGTATTTGAAGTTTGAACGAAGTTTTAAGTGACTTCAGTGAAACTTGGTTACTATTTCATGGTTTTCTCCCTTTAAAAGCAAGGCAAATGTCAAATCTTTTCTAGAAAAAAAAAAATACTTACACGCAACTCATCCATACTAGTATCTTCCTCACGATGGAAAATTGGTGGGTAGTCGAATCTCTTAAAACTGCATGTAAAAGGACAACGTAGGAAAATCACAGATCAAGTATTCAATATTTCTTTCAGTTAGAGATGGCAAAAGGAGGGTCATGAGTCGTGTCACAAGTCAGAACGGACAAAGGGTTGCGTTGACTGTTGACCAAAACACTTGTTGTCCAAAATTTTTAAATTTTTATATAATAATAATCCCATTTTTTACAAAGTGATTTAGGAGCCTCAAGCATTAAAATTAACATTTTTGGCGACTTACAAGTTACAACCATCTATTTGACCACTTTTCTTTTAAGCAAATTTCTTTGATTTTATCCATACGACCATTACAGATAGAGCAAAACCAAAATTGACCCATTCACAAGTAGATGGTTAAAAATGCCACCTCTAACTATTATAAGATATAAAACTGAACAAAGAAAATCGAACATACACAAGGTGGTCAATATTAGGGTCGACAAAACGCATCTCAATAGGAAATCGGTAACGGTAAGGATCTCGCTTTGCCTGCAATATAAACCAATGTTGAAAACAGAATGCATAACTCACTATTTCCACATGCAATTAAATGATTAAAACTTTAAGCATTTAAATAACGAAAACTCACCAGGATTTCAACAATGACATGCATACCAACTTTTATATGATGTCGGATCCAAAACCAATCATTACGTTTAATGGGTACCCACCTGCGATGGTCAGAGCTTAAAGTTAGGCTAAGAAGTTGCATCATGTGGTAGCAAAATGGGTCAGACGTGTTGGGTATCGGCTAAAAACAGGCAAAATCATAAAACGGTCATAGTGGGTTGGGTTGGGTCGGGTCGGGTAGACCCAGCAACAACTTGTTTGTCTTCTTTTTTTTAATTTCGGACCTAACTTAAAATATGATTACGAAATCCCAAATGTCTAGTATAAGATATGGAAGAGGAATGCTTACCCGTCATGTACACCTCCAATGTCAACAAACGCACCTTGATAAAGATGCACAGTAGTAACTTTGCCGACACAAATCTGCATGATAGATTACATATTAACTTCTTTATATGAAATATTATATGTTTGTAACATGGATCACCTTTTGGTATAATAAAACTTATAAGTTGATATGGGGTACTAAAATCAAGGGCATACATAAACATGGCTGTATATTCATAAAGCAAAACAACTTTGAAATGGTATACAGATTAATTTCTGATTCTCTAAACAATTATTTTTCACAACCAATAATGAGACATAAATCCTAAATAAAAACACTAAAATCATCCTAGCATAACAGGAATCATAACTGAAAAGAACTTACTTGTCCTGGGTAGTAAAATGGTAGCTCATACTGCAAGAAATAAACGTAAAATAATTAATAAACTGTAAGATTAATCTATATCAGTTGCATTATACCAATCAAACAGAAAAACCGATCTTACCATTCCCTCTTTATAATCTTTCCCTCGTTTCCTCCTCCCTGGAAAATAATCTTGATCATACTGTATAACCATTACCAATATCATCAGTACGTACAAACAGAATACGCATTTTCATGTAACTATTGCAACCTAAATATTCACAATCATATCATTAGCAACAACAAGAAGAACCACCTTACCCGGTATATTCCCACCTATAGCCAAACTTATGGTAAGGTCTGGGGAGGGTGGTATGTAGGCAAGCGTTATCTCTATCCCAAGGGATAAAGAGGCTGCTTCCAATCCAAAGCCATATCCATACATAAGAGGTATAAAAACATACATACGCACATAACTACTAAAAACAATAGAAAAGCAATATTATACTATAAATATTCTTAATAAGCAACCAAACAACTCATCATCATCATCATACTCGGTAAATCTCACCAATAGCAAAGCTAAGATAGGGTCTGGGGAGGGTAAGGTATCAGTGAGACCCCCAGCTCGCTAGTAGTTTAGCATCAAGACTTGGACATAAGACATAAGACACATAACACTCACCACTTGGTGAAAGGCTAATTGGTATGTACCCTTGTATTTCGACTATCAACACCACCAAATGATGCATCATTAATCGTCTACCGCTTTAACGTTATTTCACGAAACTAGTAAAATAACATCAAATTGAGTACAAATGCAGTTTTGCCCCCCCCCCCCCCCCCCCCCCCCCCCCCCCCCGAGAGTCCACACAACTAAAAACATATAATAGTCATAGACACACAATCAAATCATTAGATAACTTAATAATCATGCTTAAACTTAACCATATTTAAAGCTCAAGAAGAAATATAATCCTCTATAATTTCAAACACATTATCTATAACACATAAATCAACAAAAAAATATTAAAAAAAACATATTAAAAACACCAAAATTAATCCAAAAACCATAGTCTTAAACCAAACCTTATAAGACTCCTCTTCCAACCTATCTCTATTAGCCTCAACCCATTGATTATACTGCTTCAAAAACACCTTATACCTATCCAAACACAACCCATCTGTATCCTTCCTAGCCTCATTAACCACCTGATCAATCCCAACCCTAACATCAAACCTATGAGCCTCCCTAATAAACTCCAACTCCTCCCTATCCACCTCCCACCCTCTCGGCGGCCAATCTCGCGGCGGAACATGCCGCACCACCATCGGCCCGGCCCACAGCGTCTCCAACGGCTCAGAAACCTCCCCCTTAATCTCAAACTGCTTCGCATAGAACTCGTCTTCCGTTAACCCTAATTCCTCCATTTTGTTCTTCCTGTAGCTAGGTTTAAGCATCCTAAAGGCCTCAATTGTGTCAGGGTTGGTTAATTCGACTTCTTCGCCTTCGTTGAGGGATTTTCGGGCGAAATCGGCTTCGGGAGTGAGGATTTCTTCCCATGGAGCCCAACCGCCTTCGATCCAGTTGCGGCGACGGGCTTCGTCTTCGGTTTCGACGTCTTTGGGGCCGAATTTGTGGAGGAATTCTTCGTCTACTGGGAATTCGTCTGCGGAGAATGCTTTGATGGTGAATTTGGTGGAGAGTGGATTGTGATTGAGGGATTTGAAGGGTTTAAGGTTAGGGTTTATGGTTGTTTTAGGAGGAAGGAAGGAGATTGGGTGAGGGTTTAACAGGGTTTGCATTGTGTTTGAGTTGCTGTGTGATTGAAGTAGAGTGGAGTGGATAAAGTTGGTTATTTATAGTTGTAATAATATTAATGTAGACCAAATTGAGAAAAGGTTTATACATAAGGGAGTGTTTTTGTAAATTCGATAAAGTAAGAATTAAAAGTGTACGTAAATAATAGGTTTGTTTAAGCTTACGGGACTTACTCGAGCTTACAAGAGCACTCAAATTTGGTTTCTCATAATTTTGTAGAGAAAACCTAATTTTTTAATAGGGCTGTGAGTGGAGAAAATAGAAAAGTTACTGTTTATCGATATATTTTTTGAGATATTTGAGAATATTTTAGGAAAACAGTTTTTCTGTGTTTATTTTTTAATATTTGTTGAAAATGGTTGTGAGTGAAGAAGAGAAAAACTGTAATGATTTTCAGTGCAATATGTGGTTGTGAATGGTTGTGAGTGGATGGGGGTTGAGGAACCTATTGTGAATGCTCTAAGTGAAGATTGGGATGGTGCTTGTTTGTTAAACGAGTTTATCATTTAGGATCGGGCTTGTTTAAGTATGGCTTGATACAAACTTTTTAGTTGATTGATGTTGAGTAATTCACGAGCGAATCGGCTTGTTTACACCTCCACTTATAAGCTCTTTTAACTGGCTTCGCGTGAGTATAGACGTGTTGATTTTTTTTTTTAATTTGGATTGAATTTTGTAAGATTAGTTGAGATCATTTATTCAAGTCGAACGAGGAATTATTAACGTCTAGCATTTTCTTACGTTCGGATATAAATGAGTTGGCTTGATCTTGATCTACTCGGTATGGTTCTTTAGATTTTGAATCGATGTCATCTTAAACGTGATTGAGATAGCTTAACTCTCACAATCACATTGTATCACATAACCGTACAGTACATTTTATCGATGTATTATGTTATATACAATTAAATTAAACTACATAAAAGATAATTATATATAAATGAATAAATATAATTATACAATAGACGATTCAATCTTGGTTTGTAAAGTTGGTCATGAGTTGTTAGACATAGAGCTTGAAATAAACAAACATCGAGCTTGTGAAATTGCATTCTAGCTTTTATTGGTGGTGAGGGGTGCTAACCAATGGATATCATGCGCTGTCCACTAGGTTTTTGTATATTTAAAAGGCAAAGCTAAGAATAATAACTGGTGTCTATTGGTGGAGAGGGCGGTTGGTCAACCAATGAATGTTATGTGACATCCACTAGGTTTCTTTTTAATTTTTTGTTTTTTTTTTCAAATCTCAAAATTTATATATAAACAAGTGAAAGCAAATTATAATTCTAAAGGAGCATGTGGTGGAGTGGTTATATTGTGTGAATACCCATAAACTTTATTTAGTTTTTATTTCTTTTTCTTATGTCAATTTACATTGTTGCTTTTGGACTTTAATAAAATTACTTTGTAATTGCTAAACTTTAATTAAGAAAAATCTTTGAGGAACACATTTTTATCTGCATCTCCATTTAACTATTTCCCGAGATCGTGTTGTTTATAGTAATATACAAGTAATCGTAGCACAAAATTTATGTTATGAAACCGAGAGTAATTATCTTTAGAGAAAGTTGTATTCGGTTTTATAGATTGGCTCAATTGGTCGAACTAATAAACTAACAGGATGCTTGGTTTGAATATAATGACCGCTCTTGGTTTTATAGAACTCTCTCAATATAAACTATTGATTCAATATCTAATCAAATTTTTGGAATGGTCACATATAGCAAATAGAAAACTATAAAGTGCATCGAGAATGTCGCTTGTCTTGTTTCAGCTTTTAATGAGCTTTTAATGGGATAAATATATTGTTCATTCAGACTGTTTGTTTCGCAAACAAATGTCCAATGGCAAAGCTTGGAGATCGAATCGGCGGGGCCGGGCTCATTTTTTTCCTATCAGTAGGGGATGGAAGAACAAATCGGTGGGGGTCAGACTCAATTCATATAAAAATTACCTACGAAACTTGTAAAATTCCACCACTACGCCAAAAAACGGCGGGGGCAGGGGCGCCCCCGGGCCTCCACTATGCTTCGCCCATGCAGATGTCTGAATCGGTTATACATTTGCCTCTGAATGAGTAAGCATTATATTGAGTCTGAATGCCTCAAACATCTTCTATTTACCCATTAAGTTGTCAAATAGCCCCTAGATTACATGATACAATCTCAAAGATAATTTTTTTTAAGTTTAATATAAAAACATTTTAATGTAAAACAACTTTCACTTCATAACGTAAAACAAGTTTAATATAAAATAGAACAGGATAAGCAAAAGTAAAACAAGTAAACAACTCATAAAAAAATCATTTTTACTCGTAAAAAGTTAAAAAAAAATTCAAATATTTTCCGAAGCTATGTAAAACGAAAAAAGAAGTATAAAAAAAAACATTTTTACACAATTTGGTTTTTTATTTAAAGTAGATTTTTTCTGTGAGTTAAGAAAAAATAATTATTATTAAAATTAGAATTAAAAAACACATTAAATTAGGGATCAGATGGTTTAAAATTGGAGGTGCCTAATTGTCGTAACAGGCTTTAGGCAGACACCCCATCTCGCATATTTAAATGCAAGTAATGACCACTCCTCATATCCCATCAAAACTTGCCTGAAGGATCATGTTTCTGTTAACAGCCCTTAATCCCATTATATAGCATCCCCTACTCCGTCCCTTTTCTTCTAACTTTCGATGTGGGATTAGTAGTAATCTAAATTACATGTGCAGATGGACAAATAATCCAACAGTTACTTGATTAAGGAACTTGTTAATCAACAGCATGAACTCATTTAAGTCATAAAGTTCTATTGAGTATGAACAAGTGCAGAAGTTCATTTCCAAGAACCGAGCCGAATAGAGGATACCACAATAAAATAAGTAGCATCCCGTTAAGGACATGTTTTCTTGTTCATACGTCAAGGGCCGGTAAGGTTTTGCGCGTTTAAGATACAGATGGGAAATATTATACTTGAAAATGGAGTTGAAGGCTGAAATCAGCTACTGCATCCTCTCAAACTTATTAGTTAATGAGAGAACTGTGTGAAATATCATGTCAATAGTTTTGGTTCACACGAGTCAAGATGCACAAGCGACCAAAGGCTAGGAAGCCAAGCCATATCGCGTGGATACAAAGGGAACAAGACATATATACCTCTCCTCTAGTATCTAGAACCTGCATTTGAATAGGTTCTACTAACCTACCAACCCAAACTCTCATTCTATAAACTATTATGCGGACCATAGCTACTTTTTTTACGCATTAAATCTTATAAGTGATGATGTGACGCGTGTGCCAACACTATTTGTAAGCGAAAAAATAAAGAAGCAGCAGCACAGTACTTTTTATGGCTTGAATCGCTTCGTGTTTGTGATGTGAGGATGTGTTCTTTGATATTCGAAATCCCTCCTATACGCTATACAATTGGAAAGTTTTAGTCATTGCATTAGATTATCTTTATCCTTGATTCAAAGGAATCATGTGTTCGCTAGCTAATAGATAAATATTTTTATGGACTTATCCTGAGTTGGTTGGATGATGGGTTGTTACGAGTAAACTTTTAGTTAGGTTTACATGTTTTGAGTTGTATTGACCCGAAATACTTTTGTTTCAATTTTTTTATTAAATTAGATTTTTAGCCTCTTTGGTTCGAATCAAATTATGAAATTTGGTCTCAGGGTCGTAGTTTTCATGGATTTAGTCCGTCCAAGCATTGTTTGCTTTCAAAGACGGTCCTTTGGTTTAATTGCGCTATTTTTTTTTTTCAGTTTTCTTAGTAAGATTTCTTATCCGTAATTACTCAATAAAGTTGAAGGTGCTCACAACATGTTTTGATGCAAGGGAAGATGGTTATCTGTTTAGGTCGGAATATGTAGAAACATCAACACAAAAATATGATATGATTTCATGAGTGAGAAAAATATGCCTAGGACATATTGTAAATGAAATTAGTACTGTAACTCTTTCAACAATTTCATCGGCGGGTTACAATTTCATCGGCGATGCAGTGGAATGGTTGAAGGACCGAAAGAAGACATTCGAGCTAAGAGTTTTTAACCATGAAACTCTATCGTACGTGTTGTCGTGCAAGGTTAGAATCTGTTTTAAGATCCTTGACATATTAGTTACATTTCTTAAAATTCCAACAATCTGAAGTTTAGTCTTATAGCCTATAACCTGTGATGCAAACAGTAATGAGGATAATCTTGAACCGAACCACGTAAATCTCAAACCAGTCGACGTGTTATGATCTTAGCCGTCGATAAACACCAACAAATGAAAAATATCTGAGAAAAGATAAGAAAATAACTAAAGCAGCATTGTATCAAAGATCCAGTCTTCTCACCATAAACTAGGTTTTCCAAAAACAACCATTTTTATACATCTGGTAAGATAGATAATAAACAAATTAATTCACGAAAACATATAAGTAAGCTAACACCAACAAAGGGCTTCATTCATGTGCGTAACATAAAGCGCCACGTCATCACCGTCACACGGATACCAGCCATCCTCTAACCACAGCATGCTCATAATAAGCCTTAAACTTCTCTTCAGCATCAGGAATATCAAGTGCCAGGTCATCAAGCCCATCTTTCACCCTACCAAACCCTTTGGTCATCTGATTAGTAGTAATAAGACCTTCACTATAACACTCTTGCAACAGATCCAGCATCCTGTCATTCTTCTTCTCCATAGCCATCACCAGAGCCTTCTTCACCACCTCATGGTTGAAAAACGGCATCCCCAGATCGCGGATACACTGACACGCTTCACCAACAACGCCCCCGGTTTCGTATTCTTCAAGTAACTTAACAATCTTGTCCTTGGCATCTTCCACAGCCCACCCGGTCCCACCTCCCCAACACCTTAGGAGTCTCTCACCTGCGTGACGGGCGGCTATTAGCGACTGAGCCACGTGAACAGTCTCGCTCCCATTGCAGTTTGGTGCTAAGCGGTTCCCGATTTCCTCCAGATTTAATGGAGCCAGTACGTCATCAATGACGGCCCGTGCAAGGAAAAGTGCGAGCTCGTTTGACGCATCAAGTATGTCTAGAGCCGTGTCTTCTGCAGATTCTAGAAGGAGGGTAAAACCGTCAACTATATCTTGCGTGGAAAAGATTTCTATATGTAGTGTAGAGATTAAAACAGATGCCATTTCCTTCTCTCGGTTTTTCCTATCCATAGCAAGAGTAATCAGCTTTTTCAAGAACACGGAGTTGTATTCGGGCGACCCAAGATCCTCAAGGCTCCTGATAAGTTCAGGTATGTCATCTGAAAGAAAATACTCGTGAATTATGCTCACGATTTCTTCTTTGTAACGCCTAAGTTTTTCATCATCTTCGGCTTCCAGAATCGTCCCGTCTCCTTGTGAGTTCAAGAAGGATGAATCAAGCCAGTTGTCAGTAACTGCAAGTTGGACTAGTGACTCGAATAATGACTTGGCAGAAGGGATGTCGAGTGCCAGGTCATCAAGGCTTTCACGTAAACGGCCGAAACCTTTGACCATCTGACTTGAGCTAATCAGCCCTTCCTCTGATGCTTCTTTCAGTAGCTTTGAAATAAGTGGCTCAGCCGCACGATTCTCCATGGCTAGAACTAAGGCCCGTTTGACAACTTCATGATGAAAGAATGCAACGCCTAGCTGGCGGATACACCTACACGCCTCAGAAGTGTCCCCACTTTCTGCATATTCCCTCAACAAATCAGAAATCCTTTTCTTTACTTCCTCCACAGTGACGTGGGTGCTGCCACCCCATCGTCGCTCAACTAGTTCTGCGTGATGTGGGGCCGAGAGATAGCTTTTTTCAGCAGTTTGAAGAACTTCAAACCCTTTTGAAGATTCTGATAATGATTTTTTGGCTTGGGTTACAAAGGCTGGTGGAAGGATATCATCAACAACAGCACGAGCAACAAATAAAGCAAGAGTCTCAACTGTGTCGAGTATGTCAACCGCCAGGTCATCAGCAGATTCCAAAAGCATAAAAAAACCTTGCTTAATTTGTGTAGAACTGATAACATCGGAATACAAAGCTGAAAGAAGAACCGAAGCCATTTCTTTCTCCTTGTCATGTCTGTCCATGGCCATTGATACAAGCCTCTTAATGAAGTACGGATGGTATTCAGATGACCCAAGCTCCCTGAGTTCAGATGCTGCTAAATCTACATCACCAGTAGTGAAGTATTCATCAATGATTGATGCCACTTTTCTTTTGTATTCATCTAACGGGTCGGAAACGGCAGACCCCACAAGTTGATATGGCTCCTGAAATTTCATGAACATATAACAACTTGCATGTGTAAGCTACAAAAAAGGAACCTCAAAATATGAATTAGATATTGCAGGTGAAATAACTACCTCGCCACTATCGTAATTTGGGTCATTGCGATCAATGTGAGTAACTCCATCAGTGTCAAGTAGCTTGCCCCAGGTACCCTTGCCACCAGCACCATCTGATTTCAGAGTTGGTCAGCAAAAGAGTATGATATAAGCATTTAAAGCTACACCAAATAACAGAAAACCAGACCACTTATGCATACCAATTAGGTATACTTATAAAGACAAAGATAAACCAAGCAGGCGGTAAAAATCCAGATTCAACCATAAAGAAAGCTGCAGAGACTTCGATGAAGAAGCAGGAAAGAATTGAATATTAGTACAGATGTACAAAGATAAAGATGAACCAGGCAGGGACTTCGATGAATAAGCATTATGTTCTTATCAACATCATACAAGCTTAAGAACAATCACGATTCACATCTAACATTTCTCATCAAAATCCATATATGAGAGATGGCATATAATCTTCCTATAAGTTGTATGATACCAAATATGCACACCATAACTTCACAGGATCAAGGTTGAAAAGTAGGTTTGCCTGTAATCCTAAAACACATAACTCCCGTTCAGATATATAAGCCTAAGAATAATCACGATTCACATCCAATGTTTCTCAACAAAATCTATATACGGCATATAATCTTCCTACAAGTTGTATGATACCAAATATGCACACCATAACTTCACACGATCAAGGATTAAAAAAAAATTGATTGTAATGTAATCGCAAAACACATAAATTTTCAAATAAATTTGCATGTAATCTTAAAACACATAAATCCCGTTCAGATATACATAAAACCTAAAACGCATATCGAGTCCACATCTTAATGACAACATTTATGCAAACAAAAGCATAAAGTCGTTTCACAGTCATCCAGTGTCAACCTCCGGGTTATGAAAACACAACTGTAACAATCATACCTGACTCGAAAGCCTTAAGATTAAACGAACCTCTTAAATTAAATGAATTAGACGGGAAATACACTTTTTAACAGAAACACTATGCAGAAACAAAAGCAGCACAGCACAAGTTCAAAGGCCAGCACCTATTGTTTCAACTATATTCGGTCATCTAATATCTACTCAACAATGCAATTCTCTATCAACATCAAGAAAAAATAAGTACACAACTACACATAAACATATACAAACTGGAAACAACACCACAAACAGTCACACACCTTTCTTAGGCCTAAAGAACTTCCCCGAATGCGAACGCTTCACATGCCTGACCGCAATCCCAACATTTGGTGCCCGTTCACCCGCCGGAGCTTTAATCTGATGCTCAGCCATCAACCACGAAGGCGACTTAGGCGACGACGACAACACCTCCGTACTCTGAGTCGCCGTCTTCAACACCTCCCTCTGTTCATCAGTCAAAAACCCCTCACGAGCCGCCGCCATCACCACACACACAAATCCTATAACAATATCACAACAATCACAATTCACAACTACATCCAAATTCAAGCTCAAATCAACTAACCAAACCATCACACAACATATGCTGTTACAGATGTTGTTACAGATCTGTCTATTACTAAACTTCACTTGCACAATAATAATAATAATCAGACTTGATTTGATACAGAAACAACAACAATAGTAGTAGTAGTAATAATAATAATAATAATAATAATAATCAGACTTGATTCGATACAGAAACAACAACAACAACAATAATAATAATAATAAGATGTGATGCACTTACAAGACGAGATTTGAATTCTTCTTCCAACTGCACTTGGCTCGGGATGTCGAGCCAAGACAGAACAGAGATATATCAACAATCTAACAAATTATTATTAACAAATCAATAACCAATCAATGAATAGTAAGTAAGTCAGTGAATTAATAATCAGTTACTCAATCCAAAACCTGTATGAGGAACTAAAACGATCTGATAATCGATTGGTTTGGGATCAATAAAAAACACACAGTCACTGTGTATGTGTGTGTGAGAAAAGATAAAGAGATGGAAATGGATGAGGACGACGGAGAGAAGTACGGTTTTATAGGGAGGGTTTGGGTTACGTGGACACGTCACCGTCTATTAGCTAGGTTACACGTGGCGATTGGGCTAGTTTGGAGTTGTACCGTACATCCTCTCATTGGTCTTGTGTTTGTGATGATGGCTTTTGGATTGATTCAACCAATCTAGGGTTTTTGTGGTTTGTGAAAAGACGGATATGGCCTTGTGGTTTGGGATTTTGTGAATTATATAAACATAAACATTTATTTTATTTTTTAAAGGCAAAATGACTATATATATATCGCGCCCAGCAAAACGCTGGCAACAAAATAACTCCAATAAAAACTAAAGTCCAAAACAGCCCCAATAAACAAAAACACACTAAAGACATAGACGAACTAGAGCGGGCCCAATATCAAAACAAGACCAACATTCCCAAGATGGAGCCGAAACTTTCGCCCTATGACAAACCCAAACATAGGAGTCTTCTTTGATCCAATCAACGCATTTCTGAATCAAAGTCGTTTTGCCTTCAAAAACCTTTAAATTCCTCAAGAACCACGGCCTCCAAGTTGTCGCCATCACGACCATCATCACGGTTTTCTTCCACTTCTTGCTTCCTGGGGAATTATAAAGGGCCGTGACCAACTCCTTAAACAAAAGAACATCAGCCGGCCATTGAATCTTCCTATCATTTCTAGTTTTATGTATCAAGGCTATCACTCGGGCCCAAAGTTGATAAGCAGATACGAATTAAGCTTATCGAGGCAATATCTTTCCAAATGCCCGGCACCGGCTTTTTAATTGGAATCAACTTCCTATCATTTCTAGTTTTATGTATCGAGGCTACCACTCGGGCCCAAAGTTGATTCGGTTCCATCTTCCACCTCCACCACCATGTAGACAACATCACAATATTAAGGTCTCTCAGGTTCCCAATATCGGCACCTCCCCTCTTCTTATGCTTAGTGATCTTTTCCCATTTAACCCATCAAACCTTACGCCTAACATTCGAGACAACCCAAACAAAGTCCCTCCAAATTCTGTCCAACTTACTAATAACCTCTTTAGGGGCTTTAAAGATGGAAAAGAAATAGAAAGGTAAACTCTCAAGCACTGACTTGTTTTGTTACGGTAACTTTATGTATGTAACATGTTAATTTTCACGTAAAATCATAAGGTGATTGTTTTTATGGTATAATTTTTTTTATAAAATATTATATGAAAAAGTTATGATAATATATAAAATATTTACATATAAATGGTTTAGAAAGTACATTTAAGAAAAAGAGTTAACTACTTAGATAGTTCTTAAGGTTTATAGCGAGTAACATCTTAGAGTACTAACTTATTTTTTAACATGTTAAAGGTTTATGGTTTCAATTTTGTAATCAGTTGGGGTACTAAGGCTAACATCGTTAGTTTTTCTAGTTAAGTTTTGATAAAATGACTAAAATGCCCTATAATAATTAGAGGAGTTAGGGGTTGTTTGGTTGATTAAGTACTGAATCATTAAGAGGTCTAAATGATTAAGTGCTGAATCATTAAGTTAGACCTCTTAATGGTTAGTTTTTGTGTCCACCATTGGTAAGGGAGCCTCATTAATGTTCAACCTAGTTCAATGCTTAATGATTCAGCAATATCCCAAATCTTAATGGTTTAGCCTTAACCATTCCATTCAGAAACTGAAACAAACTCGTTGAATGCTGAATCATCCAACGTTGAATGGTTCAGAGCCTCATTAAGAGGCTTACCAAACAGCCCCTTACTCTTGTAATTAACTATATTTGATTATATGGAAAATTTTTGCAATTTAATGAAATCAGAATACTCTATTAATATTATTAGAACTTAAAAATTTTAATTGTAAAAATATACAACATTAAATAATTATACGATATACATTTTAATATATGCCGATTGTCGTTTATACTAAAGTATTGTGTTATCTATATTATCTTATTAAGGAGGAGTGATGGCCCCTTTGGTAATTTTTATTTTCATACAACTTAACAAGCAACATGTACAACTTATTAAAGCAAAAAATCTAAGGATATTATGGGAATAGTTGTGACAACTAAGACAGCTAGAAAGGCATTCTAGACATTTCATCATCCTCTTTCTTTGCAATATGAAAATTTTGTTCCCATCTTGTCCTCCCCTCCCCTTTCATCTTCTCCTTCTCGTAACTGCCTTTAATTGAATTCTTTAATTGTGTTTGCATCACCCTTTGAAATCCCCCATTCACATGTGAGTTACAGATCGATCGTATCATCTTCATACAAATATAACACTCTCAAAGCATCTATTTCAGACAATAAAAACCTTCTTCGGTTTCATCGCCAACAACAAACACCATGTCGACGCTGATTCCCTCTCAATGGCCATCATCTTCCTCCATGCGTGTCAAAGAATCAGCCGCTAAACAAATGTGCTTTGCCCGCCATTGATAGCAGCTCAACTGATGATATAACGATTGAACTCGGTAACTCTGGTTACCCCTTTTTGAATTTTCGAGATTTTGTCTCACATGTTTGTGATTTGGGGTTTGTGTTTTTGTTTGATTTATGATTTGCGTTTATGTTTGTTGTTCTTGTTGTAGGATGTTAACAGGTATGGAATTTATTTTCATATATTAACTTGTATAGTTTTTTTTCAATTAAATAAATTGGGTTAAATATAGTCACAGAAAATGTTATCTTTGAAATAATCTAATTGTTGCATTGAGGTTTTGCAGACATGAGAGTGTGGTGAGAGCAGCAGTAGCTGTGTTGGGAGATCTTGCAGATGCACTTGGTCCAAATGTTAAGGTGCTATTCAAAGATATGACTTTCAGTGGTGAGTTCTTGGGAGGATTCCTTCAGTCTGAAAATGAACAGCTTAAGGGGACTGCTACCTAAACCCAAGGGATGATTGGGCGAGTATTTTCGGTATGTAGGTAATTTAGTAATAGAAACATACCCACTTTATGATGCCAGGTTAGTTTCTGGGTGAGCCGGGTCTAGGCAGGGAAGTTTTATTTGTTGAGTATTGACTATGTTTTTGTACTACGAGCTTAAGTTCATATTTGGGGGAAAGGTCATTGTGTACCATACTTGGCCACTATTACGGTGGCTGGTCACTTTTAGTGTTGTTTTTCTTTGCTTGCATCTTTTCCATGTCTGAATGTCCCTCCCATTGAAATTTTGATACTTCATTTGAAGTTCTTTAATAGTAATTAAGTCATTTATTTCCTTTTCATTTATGTCCAAACTTTTATTTTACTACCGCACCTTGAAACATCTTGCTATAAACACTAATAAGTTTTTTTTTAAGGGCAAACTTCTTTCAACCAAAAAACTAGGAAGGCGCTAGCAAGAGACAACGTACAAAGCAAAAAGCATACAACACTTACACAAACTTAAACGAATTGATCATTGTCAAAAGGGTTGGAATTGGAATTTTGAATATGTGATGGTCGCTTGAGAGAGACGTATATTGATTTCGTATTTTTGTTGGTGGTTGTGTGCTTGTGGCATTTCGTCAAAGACTGCAAGCTGAAAAGGCGACCCAAGAGAGCAGCCCCTTTGGTATGCTTTTGTACGAACCTTTAACACTTAACTGTTTGAATATATAATATGGATTCTGAGCTTATTTGTGTAAAATTTGTAGCATTATGGGACCGACAAGTTTTTACTTATTTTCTTTTGTTACGCTTGTCAATGAAAAAAATCCATATATATATTTAGGGTGTAAGCTAGCTAAGTCGCTCAAATCGAGTCGAGCTTAAACAAGCTCGAGCTTAAATTGGAGCTCATATAATCTGATCGGTAGAACGTTTTGTGTTCTGTTTCTGTTTAGTATTTATTGTATTGTTGTGATTTTGTTTTTGAGTTCTAGAAATTTGATCTGATTTGTGTTGCGTTGTGTATGGACGGAGGATCTGATCAGTGATCACTGATCAGTAGAACGTCTGTTTGTTGCTTTCATGACTTAGTTTAGTTAGAATCGGATTTAGGTTATGGTTGTTTGATCGCTATTTGCATCATTAGCAACAGCCATGGAGCCCTGTATATATAAGTCATGTTTGACTAGGTCTTTTTTATTTTATGTATCTTTGAAGTATTTCTACTTGAATAGATTTGGAATTCTGAGTTCTTTTTATTTTTGTATTGATTTTTTTTTTCATTTGAAGTTAAGCATGTATCATTTAGAAGAATATACTTTTCAACCAAGACTATAGATATTGGCTGTTGTGTTTTAAAAGCGCGCTCGAGGCGTGCTCAAGTGCGAAGCGTATCTAGGCGCCAGCCTCTGCGCCTTATATAACCCTAGGCGAGCATTGTACGAAAAGCGTAATAAAAGCACGATTTTTTGTCCAAAAAAGCCCCTGAGGTGCGCGCTTTTCGCACACGGAGTGTTTTGTGCTTAAAATTGTTATACATGTATAAACCTTAAATCATATATAAACCTTATTTGTATCTATATTTAGGGTAAATGATGCTAAAAACCTATAGCATATATAAAAAAAATTATATGATCATCTTGCGCCTCGCGTACTACGATTGGGGCTACTCATGTCCTGCACCTATGGGCTGTCCGGTGGACTGAGATGGTTGACCAACCTGATGAAATCTCGTTTTGCAGCCATTGTGAAGGTCCATGTAGTGCTACTTTTCTTGGGGGTTCACCAATATGGTGCTGCTAATGGTGTCAACGGTTGATTCATGTTGATTGTCATAGTAGTTTTTACAGTGACACCGGTGATGTTTGTGATCTAGGCCCGTTTAGAAGGTTGATTGTGTCACCTCTTCATGTTAAGGGAATTGAGCCGGACTTCATCTGGTGGAATCTTGAGTTCCATTACTCACGATGCTAATGAGATTGCATCTTCAGTGCGTGCGAGTATTATAAACCAAAGTAGGAAAACTACGCAAGGAAATGAATAATTATCTTGGTATGTTAAATGTGATTTTCTTAGAACAATTTTTAGATTTTTTAGGATACCTTGTTATACCTGATTTCGTTATAATTATGGATATTAATCGTTATATAATTGAAGGCTCTTAAAATATGTTACTGTAGGGGTAGGATGTGATGTGAAGGTTGCTCTAGAAATCCACAATATGAGGGAGGAGAATCCAGAGAAGTTTTATAACCAGGTGTGTATTTTATTCTTAGTTTTCCATGTTAAATGTACATTTGGAGGACATCAACTGCTAAACTCTTTGTTTACTATACGTTGTTCATTGGCAGTGAATCACTTTATTATTGTATATTGTACTCGTAATTACATGCTGCTCAATTGGCTGATGATTTGCATTAACTGGCAACTGGTCATATTTTTGTTCCTTGAATTCATATATATTGACTAACCTGAAACTAATTTTTATGATTGCAGTTCATGAATAAAGTTCTGTATGCTAGAGAAGGTGCTAGAACTATTATGGATAGAACATTTGCGGATTACCCTTGGCAAGTTAGAGTGGAGGTAGATATGTAATTTGCCTTTGGGAATGGTTTTATTTTAAATAATAACAAAAAATACTTGTCATCCAAGTGAATTTCAGTTATTCATCACTTGTACCGAACATCAATCTATTTTGATGGTTTTCGATTTTTTTAGGATGCTGAGGGTATTCTTGTTGCCAACATTGGCAGCCATATGGGTGGTGTAGACTTGTGGCAGAATGAAGATGATAATTATGATGACTCCGATCCTCAATCTATGCATTATAGGATACTTGAAGTTGTGAGCATATCAGGCACCTGGCATCTTGGTAAGCTTCAGGTAAAGTTATTTCACAAATGCAGTTTATTATTGTATCAAGTATTAATGCACTTGGTTCAGTTAGGACTAAGTGCATAAAGGTAACCATTAACCAGCCTTGGTGTGATATCTTCTAACCAGCTTATTTTTGGCTAGACAAACACATGAATGTTTCAAAATTTGATTTGAGTTAATTACCTAATCAGGCTGTCACATCGGAAAAAAAATGTCAACTGGTTAATTGTTTGTGAATCAAATTACCTTAAATTAAAATCTTTTAGAGTTGGTTATCCTAACCAAATTTTAAACTTTAACGGCTTTTTTTTTCTGGCCTAATATATTCTATGCAACTTGCAAAATCCATTGTTCCTTGAATCAAAGTTGATAAGGTAGGGCCAATAACTCATGATACCTATTATTCTAACTTAATTTGGGACACTTATAAATCATCCATTTTTTCACTTTGTGGTCATTATATGTACCAAAAATTTAGTAGATATCTAAACAACTTATTAATACAACTTAAGACACCATTGGTCTCGATTACTCAGCTTCACATAACCACTTTCATCAAAACATCCTGAATTATATTTACTCATATCGATTTTAAATGGTCAAAAAGTCTTCAACATTTGGGCATGACGCATATAATTTGAGATATTCAAATGTGCTTTTGCTGCAGGATGTCAACTAAAGTGACCGAGAGACTCGTGAAAGGGCGAATGGGTTGATTAATCTTGTATTGCTTTGGAATTATTGGATAAGTTGTGCTTTTGACTTCAAAACTTTTACCGCTTACAGTTTATAGGCAGCCATAGAAGAACCGAATCGTTGTCGCTTGCTGCATCCCTAAGCCACCAGGCATGCTTCCGAATCTCTCTTCAAATATAAAATTAATGGATACTATAAAGGGAATTTGGAGCAAAGGCATCACTTTTGATGTTTCTTGCTAATACATTCTGTTTTCATTAAAGAGTATTTGTTTGGATCTCCATTTGATTATTTTTTTTTTTACCCAAATTGCTGGAAAAAAAACTATATTATTCTTCGGCAAACTAAGAGATAACATGAACCCAATTTGTTGACTCCTACATTAATGCAAGTAAATCTTTTAGAATAGCTAACCATGAGAGATTAAAACAAGAAAGACACCCAAGTAGCACGGTCAATACACATTCGAGTTTGAGTCACGTATTGTATGACACATGTTGAAATCAACTGAAAACATAAAAGTCATAGTTGATGTCATGTTCATGTTGCGCATCCACCGTGAGATGATTAATAAACTTTCAAAAACAATGCCACGTTATAAATTGTCGTTCACAACATCACGTGGGTTAGTTGAGACACCCGCCGCAACGCGCGGGCATTCCCGCTAGTTGCTAATTAAAGGTATTGCTTTAAAAATATAGTATTAATATCGTTTTAATGTGGGTTATCATTAAATATACTAAATTGAATAACTATACTTTTATCCATTAGAAGGACTAGAGGGAAAGCCCGCGCGTTGCTGCGGGTATGTCTATTTTATTGTCGCATGTTGTGTGACATGTTTAACGTAATTTATTTTTCAAACCAATTTGCTATTACAACTTCATGAAGTGCAGCTGAGTATTAACAAATTATTCTAGTGTGGTGCAAGCGCAATACGACGGGAAGCATAACACCTAGGTTGGTGATTTTAAGGGTATCCATAGTTAGCAAACCATCAAATACGTATATGACTATTGGATCTTCAAACATTTGACACACACCCAAACACCATCTATTATATTGTAGCTCATTTAACCCAAAAAAAAAAAAAATCAAACACTAAAATGTACACCTGCACATTAAGACACCCAAAATTGGCCATTATTTCAATAAGTGAATATGCAACATTACACCTTTGCCATTGACTAATATATTTTTATTTTCCTATGATTTTATATTTATTTATGTGAAGGCAAGTGTAACAAGTTGTTTGAAAGGTGAGTCTAGCGAGACTTATGTGTCAGACTTTATATCAAAGATCAAAATATTAATTAGATATTGGGCTTGATTTATATCACACACATATACAATGGGCATTGCATATTGTACACAAGGGCATGAATGGAATAAAATGACCAAAGATTACACTTTTGTGAAGAGCCTCTTCATATGCCATCTTAAAAGGGAGAGAAAATTACTTTTCTAGACATGTCTCCTCCTTAATAAGATAACATAGATTTGTAGTTTTATAAAAATTATTAAAATTATTAAAAAGTATTTTATTTTGATTAAACAAAACTAAAAAATTTAAATTGTAAATATATACTAATAATATCATTAAAAGTGCCACCTTCGACACCGTCCACCATGGTCTCTACGACGGTTTCGACATCGCCAATCAATCTACCCTTTCTTTGTTTGCTCATTTTAGCTTGGGTGGTGGTTGATGGCGGAAATACAATCAATGGGTGGTGGTCGGCGTTTAATCAGGCTTACATGTGGTGGTGCTTGATGGCGGAGGTGGTTTAAATCTACAAAATAGTTGCTTCATGAACATAACGACCATGTCAAATATAGATAAAGTTTGGTAGAAATGGCGGTGGATATGAGAAATGACGTGGTGCTTGATTGCAGATACGAATTAAGCTTATCGGCAATGATTTATATGAATAAAAGTATTGTAAAAAAGATATATATATATATATATATATATATATATATATATATATATATATATATATATATATATATATCGCGCCCAGCAAAATGCTAGCAACAAAATAACACCAATAAAAACTAAAGTCCAAAACAGCCCCAACAAACAAGAACACACTAAAGACATAGACAAACTAGAGCGGACCCAATATCAAAACAAGACCAACATTCCCAAGACGGAGCCGAAACTTTCGCCCTATGACAAACCCAAACATAGGAGTCTTCTTTGATCCAATCAACGCATTTCTGAATCAAAGTCATTTTGCCTTCAAAAACCTTTAAATTCCTCACGAACCACAGCCTCCAAGTTGTCGCCATCACGACCATCATCACGGTTTTCTTTCACTTCTTGCTTCCTGGGGAATTATGAAGGGTCGTGACCAACTCCTCAAACAAAAGAACATCAGCCGGCCATTGAATCTTCATCCAGCGGAAAATGTTCCACCATACGCACCTAGAAAACAGGCACGACACAAACACATGATTAGGCGATTCATCCTGCAAGCCGCAACGAGGACAAATTTGATCCTGTAGAGGGACACCGCGAGCCACGAGAGTCGTCTTGGCAGCAACCTTGCCATCTAAAGCACGCCATAAAAGATAATTCGCCTTACCCGTAGCCCAAGAATTCCAATAAATTGTCTCGTCCTCAGCTCCGTTTCGGGTCAAATCAAGCTGCTCGCGAAGGGCTTTTACCGTGAACAGATCATCCCCACCATGCGCCCATCTCCACACATCCTTCCCTACTTAAGATTGACCGAATGAAGCAAGTTCATCAATGTACCAGCTTGCTGCCACTCGGTAGCAGATGAAGGATCCTTCACCCAATCCCAACCCCATTGCACAACCTCACCCCTGTACACTATATGGTCCGCAAAACCGACCCACTTTTATTTCTAGCCAGCCTATACAAGTCCGGAAACCCGTCCATAAGCGCCACATCCCCAACCCAAACATCTTTCCAAAAGCGAGTATTGGTGTCGTCCCCAACTTCCACTTTGAGGTTCTCCATCAAATTAATTCCTTCTTGTAAATTAAATAATTATATTTTTATCCATTAGAAGGGTTTATTGTCTTATAAAAAATTATTAAAATTATTAAAAAGTATTTTATTTTGATAAAACAAAACTAAAATTTTAAATTGCAAATATATACTAATAATATCATTAAAAGTGTCATTGCTCGTGCCACCTTCGACACCGTCCACCATGGCCTCTACGACGGTTTCGACATCGCCGGTCAATCTACCCTTTCTTTGTTCGCTCATTTTAACTTGGGTGGTGGTTGATGGGGGAAAATACAATCAATTGGTGATGGCCGGCATTTGATCATGCTTACATGTGGTGGTGCTTGATGGCGGAGGTGGTTTAAATATACAAAATAGTTGCTTCATGAACATAACAACCATGTCAAATATAGATAAAGTTTGGCCGCAATGGCGGTGGATATGAGAAATGACGTGGTGCTTGGTAGCAGATACGAATTAGGCTTATCGGCAGTGGTTTATATGAATAAAAGTATTGTAAAAAAGATATATTAAAAAGTATAGCTTATAATTATTTAATTTAGTATATTTTTATAATTTAAAATTTTGAAGTTTTAATAATGTTAATAGATAACTAGGATTTGACCCCGCGCGCGTTGCGGCGCGCTGGGAAGCACTCGTGTTCTGTACATGTTGAAACAACAAGGATAAGGCATGGAGATGGCATGGATGTCTCTTCGGGTTGAACCTAGCACCTTCCGAGCATGTACCTGCACCACGAACAACTCGTTAGACGCTCAACATTAGTGATTTATCCCAAGAAATGTACATAAAAGTAAATATAAAGGAGTAAATGAGGGATACGAAGTATAAGAGGAGGTGGTGGTTGAAACCCGGCGGTTAGCTAGCAGCCGAGGCGATTTCGGGCTGCTTAGCTCGAAGGCTGAAAGTTGGTTATTAGAACCATAGATCGGTAGACTGTTGATATGGCAGCTCCTGGGCTCCGTTAGGGGAGCTCGCGAGTTCAGCAGGGGAGCTTAACAGCTTAATTATGCGTAATTGTAGAGAGTTCATGAGCTGTTGACGTGATACTTTAGCAGCCCGTAGGCTCCTCTATGGGAGCTTGGCAGATTAGTTAGTGAAAGAATGTTTCTAGAGAGAGAGAAAGTGAGTGAGATGTCTTGAGTGGAGACCAAGACAAATTGGATGGATTTGAGTGAAAGTGTGACCCCTTTATTTATAGAGGGTGAAACCCCAAACCCTAATGGGCTTTGTAGTAATGGGCTGGGTTGGCCTGGCCCATAAATGTTGGACCCACCTTTATTATTGACCTCCTTTAAGGCAGGTCCTGTGCTCGTGTAAGGCAGGTCCTTTGCTAAGGAGCTGAGGAGCCGGCGCAGGTAGCTTCTTTACACCAACTTCTGGCTTTTCGGCTTCCTGGCCCAAGCCTGATAACTTCTTGACTATGTTTAAACGTGGGAGTTTGGGTACCCATGTCATCAGTACACAAATCAATTTTGACTCATACTAAGATGCGCGCAGACATAATAAGATCAGCAAACCAAATATGTGCAGAATACAAAATCAAGAAAATGACAATATTCAAGTATTCAATGCCTACGAACCCATAGAAGTAAATAAGGATCTACAAACTTGTACCTATAAGAGGTGATTATCAAAGTCAGAATCGAACTTTCGATCGATCCGGGTACTTGGGAGCCTATGGATGAAGACATGGTCTCTCTGGATCCCATGAATCAAGAAGGGTTCGCTCTTGGCCTACGCCTCGGCTTTCTGAAGATAAATACACTGCCCGATCCGCTGACTCCCAATCGGGTTGCCTTCCCAGGTCTCGCCGGTGTTGCCTGTAGGTCGTGATGTGCCTTGAGATGGCCATCTCCTGCCCCCCCCCCCCCCCCCCCCCCCCCCCCCGCCGGAACTTGAAGGTGAGCAAGACTCAAAACTAGGCAACAGGTTGCGTTGCCCGGGGTGAAAGACACCATAGACGAAGTTTTTAATGTAGCAGCTGTCGGCCCTCTTTCGATTTTTTGATCAATTCGATTGCAGTCTCCGAAGTCCTTCTTGATCGATGGTCCCCATTAGCATTAGTGCTAATTAGCAGCCGCTTTTTTGGATCCCTTGTCGCCGACAAAGAAAAGAAGGTAGAACCAATGGGCCCTTAGTCCACCCCTTATGTAGTACATAGAGGCGTCGCGAAGGAGTGAAGAATGCCCCTTTCCTCCCCTTAGTCCATAGGAAGAACTGGACGACCAAATACAAGCACTGACTTCCAAAAAAATAGATAGCCTGCCTCTCTCTCCTTTCTTGCAGCTTACGAACCCAGCCTTTCCCCCGAAAACCTTCACTTCATTGATTTGACTTCACTTTACTTAAGATTAAAGAGAGGGGCCGGCCGGGCAGAAGGCAAGGTAACACAAAACAACAATCAAGACACGAATACACATACCTATGATCTGAATTAAAGCACAAAAATGAAGTCAATAATGGTGATTTGCAGTCGCTATTTTAGAGGACAACAACGACCGGATCAACTCCCCGTATAGCAGCCTCTTAATGAAACATAGTTGCTATTTTTTCTCACAAAGCAATGTCAATAAATTAGCCACTGAGAACGCACACAAAAGTTAATATACAAATTTAAATTGTGACTTCTTTAAGAAGTCATTTACCTTTGATCTTGTAGCTTAACGCGATTAAATATATTGTTTGTTTCGTTTGTTGTTTCAGGTACGTTGATGACACGTTCGATGTAACACGTTGGTGAGAC
Source organism: Ambrosia artemisiifolia (assembly GCA_032199755.1). Taxonomy (NCBI): domain Eukaryota; kingdom Viridiplantae; phylum Streptophyta; class Magnoliopsida; order Asterales; family Asteraceae; genus Ambrosia; species Ambrosia artemisiifolia. The sequence goes on along the minus strand of CM063525.1, from coordinate 6,967,307 downwards.
GTTTGACGTAACACGCGAAGAGTTTTTCGTAAATACATACCTCTAAGCAATTTTTTTTTGTTTTTTTTTGGGCGTGCTGTCAACTTCCCATAAACTTAAAAATTGTAGTAATGCCGATGAATATCATCGTTATGTATCGGAATGATTGATGTAGCCTTTCAAACTTTATGCCTGTTTCATGAAAGACGATTCTTAATGCTGATGTTGATTGTGAAAAATTAAAAGAAATATGAGATACTAAATAGAAATAACATGATACCTTCTTAATTTAAGGATCATTTACATGTATATCGACAAACCAAAAACATAGCCCCCTCCTACGAAAATGAACCCATTTTTCTAATAAGATAAACATAACTCCCTCCTACGAAAATAATTCCTTTATTCAAACGAAAAAAGTTCAGGAACTCAAAGGAAATCATTTTCCAATCCAATCATGAGCAGGAAAGTGTCAAAAGACAGGAAATATAGTTAAAAACTCTTAGCGTTAGCAGATCTCAACAACAAAAATTAACCAAAACTAATTAAAGCCACTCTTTGCACATAATTAGCAGATGAAATTTGAGCTATATCCCTACTTATCAATCAGTTGTCATTAATTGATGGTATGTAATCACTAGATGAAAGATGAGCCTAATTAAGAATAACTTTCATTTAACTCAAAATTATTCATTGGCCGTAATGGCAAGAAGAATTGGGGTTCACTTTTTAAATCTAGAGTTGACTTAAAGAAATTTAGACATTAAATGGAATGGGTCAAGCGGGTAAGAAGTAAACTATCAATCAAACCCAAGTCGTTTACTCATTTTGATCCATGTAAGCTTGCCTTTTGACCCATTAAATTTTAACTTTCGGGTGAACGAATTGAAAACCAACATTAGACCAAGTGACAGAACAGTTGTAGTGTTCATTCAATGAATAATCAAACATGATACACGAAAAATGATTGCTTAGCAAATGAAAGAAGGTTTAAATGAAAGCACACAGAAAAAACATTGGCAAACAAAACTTCTTAAAATTACATGGCTATGTGATTTGTTAGCGAAATTTTATTTTCTATACTCATGACCACTACTATGTGATACACATCCATTTCAAAGTGCCATTTAAAATTCACATATTACCATCAACCCAAACAAAAGCTATTTTAAACTCTTCTACATAATGGTGTCATTCATAACTACAACAACATGTTATCATTCAATCATGTTCAGTAACAAATATGTTAATTCAAAATTGAACTAATACCCCAAGAAGAAAAACAGAACAAACCTCTAATTCTCTATTAGCTTGTGTTGTATGAATATCTTTCACACTGCCATACAATTGAGAATGTAAGATGAAATGGCTGAAGAGTAGCCTGCAAAAGTCCAATGTAAATTTAGTCAACAAAATAAGGATGAATCATAATAATACAGAATGCATACTTTATCAATATGAGGAAAATGTATATACATCATGTGATGAGCAACCATGGTGTAGCTGAATATCATATTATCTTCTACATCATTGAAAGCATAAATGTATGATTAGAAATCGATCATTACACACGTAATTCTAACCAATTATATAAAAAGTTGCGTTGTGACTAAATACCAACCCACATTTTATTTCATATAAAACATACTGAAATTCTTGAATTATCATCAACAGACGCTTTCAGTTTTCGAAATATACATAAACCAGTTAGCTAATAAGAACACTGTCAAAAGCAAGATCATCTCATAATCTAAACCAACCTAACATTGTATAAAGAATGTAATATATTGGAATTTTTAACAGTCTCACCAAAAAATCTCATCCCTAATCCTCGTATTTACAATGGAAGTTTTTTTTTTGCTCAATCAAAAGAGAGAACATGTACCGTAGAAAAACAAAACCACTATGGTTAGCAAAATCTCTGATTAACCCAGAAAGTGTAAGGAATAGAACATGTGGAAGGTTACCGTCGGTGCCGGAAACCTACCTTGGCCTCAACTGTCACGACGCCTACAACCACCATAGAGTTCTTTGATATAATTGTTTACACTTTCTTTCTTTGGTTAACAAGTTATGCATAAATTGGATCTTATGTGTCATGGCTTATTGCATCATTGAAGTTGCATTTTTTTTCTTCATTGTTCCCTAAATACTCATTGACTTTGCAGGTCTCATTTCTCTTATATTTATAAATTTGGATTTCTTTCAAAAATTCTTTAGCATGAATCCATTAGTTTGGCATTATGTATTCGGCTGCTACATAGTGTGTAGTGTTTAACAAGTTTTGATGATCTCTTTTATTCTTTGCAATTGCGAAACTATAGGTGTGAACTTTGTTTACATCTTCGCTTGATAAAGTTTTTGCTGTAGATTTTTCATTTTCATTGTTGATTGAATTATTTAGACGTATGTTTTTCCTATACGGTGTTGTAGGATATACATTTTTGTCGGCTTTTGCCTATGGTTTGATTTATGTAGGTTGTTTCGTATCTTTATTCTATTGCATGTGGTTTTTTTAGCTTTACATGATTCTGATTTGTTGTTTTGAATTTGATCTTATTTTACTTCATTTTAAGCCTATGATTTTTCTATTTGTGACTTCAATTTATTGGTTTAGCCGCTTTTGGAATGGGATGTTGAAGAAAAAGATTTGCAAGACTCTTTAGCTGAATATATTGCTATTCTGTAAAGTCATCATTTTTGCAGCATTTATTTATTCTAATCGCAATTCTTTTAATTTGTGTAGGTAATTCATTTGTGCAGGAAGGATTTGCACAACTTGAATTTTTCATTACTGCTTTCTGATAACTCAAGAAAAGACAATACTAGACCAGTGAACATCAATAGGAGGGTAGCTCCAGCTGAACTAATGACTTCTCAAATTCAGAAACGCGGTGTATAAGAAAGTTAATACTTTATCTAGGATAGATTTGTCTTGAATGCCAACTCGACATAATATTCCAAATAATCACCTTGCTTCAGGTAAATAGTCTAATCCTATGATAAAATATTTTTAAGCCTTTATATAACAAAGGGAAATTAGTAACTTTATTTCATAATTGAGTATTGAACTCCTAATCCCCTAAATGGTCATGCACAATATTGTGTCTATGTGTTTCATTGAGTTTGGGATTTTCATCAAGTTCTCAAACAAATTTTTTATTTTATTGAATTTATTTAAATGAAATTAGTACACATATACACTACTTCTCTGTGTAAAGTTTTTTTTATATAAATGAGATTAAGGTCATATTACAAACCATTCAACATTATTAAACAAGTTTCTTACGGTTGTAGTTCACTTGCAACCAATAGCGACGGAGGTTAATTGTTATTGACTATATTTCAACATGGCAACTAGTGAGTTTGGAATCTTCATGGGGCTAGGTTTCATATAAGAGCTATTATGGTGAATATCAATACCTCTATCAATTTTACGGTGAATATTAAATTTATTATGTGTCTTACCTTATTATATGTAATGTAATCTGAAATATGATTTATTCTATCACCTCATGTTAGATTTGTTAATCCCGAAAAACTTATAGAATATAAACAAATCAACAAATAACACCAGATTTTGCTCATATATAGAAAGGTGATGAGTAAAATGAATGAATTAATTGGGTTTATATTCTAGAGTAAAGATCAAATACATATAGTTTTTTTGTAAGAACTGTGAGAATCAAAGGGGGTAAAAAAAATTTATTTTTTTTTTTAGAATTTTTTTTCCCATGTGCTTAAACATTCTTTCTAGATGAATAATACAAAAAAAAAAAATTTAAAAATTTTTTTTAGTGTAATTACGTCATTAAGGTAAATACATTAGTTTACACTAGAGTAATTATGTAATTACTCTACACGTAATTACTCTACACGTAATTACTCTACACGTAATTACTCTACACCAAATTTTTTTTTTTTTAGTTTTCAATACTATAATACATGTTTAACAATATGGGGAAAAAAAATTTTAAAAAAAAAATACCCTCCTTTGATTCTCACAGTTCTTACCAAAAAAGCTATTTGTACCGGATCTTTCCCCTTAGATTCTATAGGTTTATTTCTCAAAAATGAAAAATTGAAATAGAAAGAAAACAAGTTATATGGTTTACAAGATATTTTAAAATACTAGTAGATAATATTTTTTTTTTCTGTTTTCCTTTAGTCGGTTTTGATCTATGTACTTTGTCTTCAAGCTAAAAAATAAATGTTTTGTATGATTGAAACATGACAAATATACGAGTAACAAATTTATTGAAAAAACATCAATTTAAAATTATAATATAGTTTATTTGTAATTTTTCATTAAAAACAGGATAATTTATATTAAGATGACTGCAGACGCATAACAAACTGGTAAATTGCGCTGCCATCCTCTCTAAATACAATTAAGTGTTTACAACAATGACTCATACAAGTTAGATAAATTTCTATTATAATATTTTTTTTCATAATTAGTTAAACTTTGTGGTTGAAACATAACTTTGTTAATTTGGTTAACGGGTTCACCAAATTATTATTGTAGGTCAATACGAGTCAAATTCTTCATCTAAGAGGGTGTTTGGGATTGAGTTTCAAAACAACTTATTGACTTATTAGCTTTTTGGAAAAGCCAATAAGTCAATAAGCTGTTTGTGTAACCCAAAAGCACTTTTTGTTTTGACTTTGACTTTTGGCATTTAGCTTTTAAGGGTAGAAAAGCTGTTTTTGAAAAGTTAGAAATCCTGGTTTTTGGCTTTTAACTTTTGAAAAAAAATTACAAATCTACCACCTATACAACCAATATTCACAATAAGTTAAGCGAAACACTTAAAAAAATAACAATCTATTGACTTTTTACGTTTCTCATCTCAAAAGCTAATCCAAACACTTTTTTTTTAAACTCATTTTCAAAAAGTTATAAGCCAATAAGCACTTTTAACCAAAAGCACTTTTGCATTTCCAAACTCAATCCCAAACACCCTCTAACTATAACTTATGACTACATTGGGTTTTCATCGATTTCATTTTAGTCGGTATTTAAGGTTTTTAACATAAAACACAAAATTTAAACTTAACAACCAAGTTCTTAACATCTGATGACGTGGGTACCCAAACCCCAACGTTTAAACATATTCGAGAAACTATCAGGCTCAGGCCAAGAAGCTGAGAAGCCAGAAGCTGGCGTAGAGAAGCTACACGCATCAGGTCCTCAGCTCCCTAGCACAGGACCTTCCTTACACGAGGTCAATAATAAAGGTGGGTCCAACCTTTATGGGCCAGGCCAGCCCATTACTATAAGGCCCATTAGGGTTTGAAGTTTCGGCCCCTATAAATAGAGGGGTCACACACTCACTCAAACCCATCCCATTTGTCTTGGTCTCAACCTAAGACATCTTACTTCTCTTCTCTCTCTAGAAATTTTCTCCCACCAACTAATCTGCTAAGCTCCCATAGAGAAGCCTACGAGCTGCTAAAGTACCACACCAGCAGCTCATGATCTCTCTATAATTACACACAACTATGTTGTTAAGCTTCCCTGCTGAACTCACGTGCTTCCCTAACGAAGCTCTGTAGCTAATATACCAACAGTCCATAAACACATGGACTCTAACAACCAACTTTCAACCACCAAGTTAAGCAGACCGAAACCACCTTGGATGCTAGCTAACCGTCGGGTTTCAACCACCACCTCCTCTCATACTTTCTATCTCTCATTTACTCCTTTATATTTACTTTTATTGGGATAAATCACTAATGTTGAGCGTCGGAGGGTGGTCCAGATACCTCATTCTCTGGACCCCTTCTAACGAGCTGTTCGTGATGCAAGTACGAGCTTAGAAGGTGATAGGTCCAACCCGAAGAGACATCCATACAATCTCCATGCCTTGTCCTTGTTGTTTCAACAAGTGGCGCCCACCGTGGGGCTGTTGCTGCTTAGAACATGAAATTCTTTGTAGTTCAGCCCCAATGTTCCTAAGTTCTTTCTTTTTAAGGACGGAGAGGACGCTCTTACCGGAAAAATCACTCCTACACCTCCACATGTTTTTCGCTCCATGTGATACGTGTTCACAACGCCGGTGACCAGGTTTCATACACTTATAACTTGGTTGCTATGTAAGATATTTGAAAATCGACATAACAAACCTTCCTGAAATCTTTGAGAATATTTTCTTTCTTCATCGTTCTACCTTCCCCAGCTCGATCTCTCAATCTTAGAACGGTCCTCACAGTATCTTCAGTAATAACTACCGGCTTGTTTCGAACAGTAGCTTTGATCACCCTGACTTTGTCGACGATCTCTGTTTTTGCTGATCGCCAGAAATCTTCAAGATGATTCATGTAGATAGGGAGATCGTGTTCTATAGCATGACTGATTTTGCTTTGGCGAATCCATGAGATGACGTCCCTAAAATCTCTTTCGTCCGTGTCTAAGTTGATGGCTTGATTGTGCTTCCTGGTCGTATCCCAAACGATAGCCATGTTTAACTGAAAATGTGCACGAAAATCAAGTCAGTAATTTTAAAAGTTAAGTATGTTGAATTATTAAATCTGGCTAAGACGTACGATGAATATAAACGTATCTATATACGTTTTGTTATATTTTTTTATTTCATTTTTTTATTTTTTTTAATTAATTATGTAAATATTATATATTAAATTGAATTAATTAAATATATATATATATATTGATTTGTTCCCTAAATCAATTAAGATGCCAACCTAACGTAGCCCAAATGAAAACATAAGAAAGTCGCCGCCTATGAGTCTTCAAGTAAATCATCATGGGTTGACAAATTTGGGTCATACCGAGCGATGAAGAAGATAAACTGAACCAGTTGGTCACCCTACAATCTCAACAAGGCGAAAAAACTTTAGCGTTTTTAAACGAACAACGCGAATTGTTGAGACAAAGACAGTATGACCACGACTTGAATATGTATTCAAAACCGCACAACCACCTCAAAGGTAAATCTTTGGACTTGGTTTTGAAATGTAAAAAAGAAATCGTGGTGAAATACGAATGGAAGCGTTATTGGGTTGAAGGCGAAGAGGAGGATGAAGGCGACGAGTAAATTTAGGTGTTTGTATGTTTATTTTTTAATTGATGTTTCTTGTATTTTTTTTTTAAATTTTAATGGAACGGTTATTTTTTTAGTTTTTTTACAAACGGTTCTTTAAATCAAATAGTTATTTTTTAAAACGGTAATTTAAAAAAAGGAAAACTAAAAAATAAAGATTTCAGTGAAATGAACTAGTTCAGTACTGCCTAAAAAAAGTGATTCAGTGAAGTGATATGACAGTACAGGATTGGTGTAAATCAGTGAAGTGAAAGAAAAAACTCTTTAAGTGCCCCTTCCCCCCTAACACCTATATCGAAAAGTGGTACAAATTTTTTATAACTTAAAAAGGCCAATTACATGTTACCATGCGGCTTTGTCACATCTTACCTAAGCAAAGATTTGATGTGTTTATTCATGAGTTCGAGTCAATACTTACAACCATTATGCTATGTATTAATTTAGAATGAAGATGAATAATAATTTTCCGTTCTAAAATATATTTGTTGAATTGATTATCAATATAGTGTGCTGGTAAGGTGCTTTGATTGTTGTCTATTATCTCTAACTTCTCAGGTTCGAGTCTGGTTCGCCTACTTTTGGCTTCCCTCCCTTTTTTTTCTTTTTTACACCTTGTAGAGCCAGGTGGTTGTCTTTGGTTGGGGTCATTAGGCGGTGCTGCTTCTTCATCATTCCACGTTTCTTTCCTCAGTCTCTGCTTTGTTGACACGTACACATCTTATTCTTGCATCTTATACCCACACATAACATATGGGAGAAGTAGAGAGAGAATGACCGATTGTTGGTCCGAAAATAGGAAACGCTAAAGGTAAATTAGCGCTTTCATCTGCTTGCCCCAAAGTTGATTGCTGATGACGACGCAGTTGTTCAACATTCTGTCGTAACCCTATTTATCAAAAATCGGTAAAGCGCAAACTTAAAGGTTAAATTCAACATGAACCATTAATTATGCGAGGAACAGGGAATCGGTCGTGGTGTTGTTTTGGTCAAAAAAAAAAAGAGAGCAATGGTTAAGGTTTTTGGAGCTGGTGATCTTTTACCCATATTTGAAGTAAAAGGTGATATGGGCACATGCCAATTTTTTCCTTCTTTAGTTGTGGCAAGCATATAGACGAATTTAATGTTATTGAGATGAGAACATCTATTTTCAAACTAATTAAAAAAATTCCTCAGGTTATTATAAAGGACAAGAAACTTAATTTAAAAAGCAAAACTTCTCAAGCTTTTCTAAATTGATGTTATTGAATGATTTCGGAATCATAATTTTGGTTATGAAGCTAAAACTGTTTGAAACTACTCAACACACAGCTACAATGGTTCCTTCTATTTTTGAGATATTGAATTGAAACAACATAGGCACAGGTAAGGATGTTTGTATTTTGATTGTATAGTGTAAACTGATAATATGGTTCTGAGACAAAGGTTTTTGGTTGATGTAGGCTTGTAGAGTTGTAGATGTAGGCTGGTTTGTGTAGAGGCTTATGTGTGTTTTAAGTCTTCGTGTGTTTGCATGTGGTAGTGAGCAATTAGTGTCAATATCGGGTTATAGTATGACTAACCAAGCGGAATAAAAGATTAAGAGGCTGTTTGATATGTTCAGAAACTATAAAGTTTGACATCTTATTGAGTGGTTGAAGGTTTCACCCATGGAGCGGAAGTTGTTGGGTCTAAAATTGGTAGTCTAATGTTATCAACAAGTTAAAATCAACAAGTCGAAGTTCGGTCAACGAAAGTCAAAGTCAAACGGCTCACAATCTACATGTAAGGCGACTCGAGAAATTCGTAGAATAGATCGACGAGGGAAGCTCAAGTTATGATAGTGAAAGACACTACGGATAAATAAATATATTTAGTTTAGACAAAATATATTTATTACTTTAAAAATGGTTTTCTTGTTTAGTGAGAGTTTTAGTATTTTGTTAACCCTAGGGACCTAAATGTAATTAGCCTAAGTGTGTTTAGGCTATAAATAGAAAGCTAGATTAGGGTTTTCGTGAACACACATTTTAGAGATTTGAGGGGCTTTATTGTATTCATCTTATGCAAATCATCTAGTGGGTTTTTATTGTCATATTCTTGTGTGTGTTCATCTTATTTATTCATCGACATTAAATTTAGCTCAAAATCGATCCTACAGAAGTATAACTATATAAGTTGTTCACTCTTTCAACTGGGACATGCCCTCAATTCCGAAGAGTTGTTTATGCTTTGTACTTATTTGAAAGTTAACTCATGTCAAATTGATTCGTTTTTCAAGACGTCTTAATTTAGCCCTTTTGACGAATTTCCGAAGATAACACTGTCTAATTCTAGCTGGTGTGATTTAATGTCTAGACCGATGCTTTCTAAATTTTCTTTGCTAAAGGTGTTCTTGGCACTTTGTTCTTTGAATACTCATATCTTGCAATCTCCCCCTTTTTGCATGCCTCATCTTTGAAAATCAAGAACAAATTTTTTCAACTCTTGGTAGCTTGAGTGGTTTAAAAGATGTAGGAAGAGGATTCCTAACTCGATGTCTTCTGCATACTTGAGGAAACAGGTGCTTTGGTTTGGTATCTTGCTCAACTGATGATCGGCCATCATTGCAGCAAGTAGTCGAAGAAACCTATCCACAATCACAATCACAATCACAACTCCAAATTTTCTCTAGACAAATTCAACATACAGACAAAACCGTACTCATCTGTAGTGTTCAATCAAGTAAGTATCTCAAACGGAATAATGTGACATGGAATACTTAAAAACAATTGTACACAAATAAAGATATTTTTGGATTTTAGTTTTTTGTTTTAATTTTAATCTTCTTTTTTTAAACAGCCATCAACCTTCGAGATATAGAAGGGGTCAGATATGGGATCACACTAACTTGAAAAGGCTAGCCACACTTCAACTTTCTTGAAGATAGCTATAACCCAAGAACGATTGTCGATATGTCTGTCCTCTTAGTGATATTTATATTAGGTAAATATTAAGCACTAGTTAGCTAGTGGTTCCCACACACACGACATACTTCTGTATCAAGGTATGCACAAAGCTTCCTCGTAACAGGTGAGTATATTGTTATCATTCGTTTTCTACAAGGCACGAGTTCACTGGTGAACATGTCAGCATAGAAGTGCAGCAAAGAGACAGGTGTGATCTCGGCCAGGGTTAGGGCAGAACCGAATATCAATATTATTATCATTATACATTCCTTTCTTCTTTTTTTTTACTATCATACTTAACTCAGAGGGCATAACAACCAATTCGCCATCCCGGAGGGTACATCCATGAGCTTCAGTATATATGTATTTGATTTTCGGTACGATTAGTTATAGGTGATTTCATTGCCTATTTAGCTAATGAATTCTCTTTGGTGTTGAGAATTAGGGTTTTGACATTTTCTTATCTTCTTGATCTTTCTAGGCGTCCCGGTCGTTTCAATCAGCATAAGATAATCTTAGAGGTGCCTCAGCTCGGCTGCGTACCCAGCGTACGACACATTATCCTTATACATATCTGCAAATCGACCAGTTCCCCCCGGATGGGCCAACAATATAAAGACCTGAAACCTCAGATTTTGGCAATCTCTCAAACAAAATTACGGTACCAAGACCATATACCAATGAGATGTTCATCCACTATGCTAAATGTTCGTTATCTTTATATCACCGAATATCAGTTTATTTGATTTGAGTATTTACTCTGATAGTGATCATGCAGGTTGCAGAATTGATCGAAAATCCGTCTCTGGTGGTTGTCAATTCTTGGGGAATTGGCTTGTGTCATGGCAAAGCAAAAAGCAGACAACAGTGTCTATTTCCACTGCTCAAGCTGAATACACCGCCACGTCTAGCTGTTGTTGTCAAGTTTCATGGATTCAAAATCAGCTACTAGACTACGGTTTAAACATCATGAAAACCCCAATCTTTATTGATAATGATGCTTGTCGTGACATCGTGAAGAATCCTATCGATCATTCTAAAACAAAACATACTGAGATCAGGATTCACTTTATTCGTGGTTTTGTCAAATGCCTTTGTGAAGATATATGCCTTTTGATCATGATAAATGATATATTCAGGTGTTACCAATTGATACTGCTGATCAAAAGGCATATATCTTCATAAAGGCATTTGACAAAACTCGTTTCCACCAATTGGTAACTTGGTTGGAAATGATTAATTTTGAATGACCGCACTATATGACATTGTCATTTGTAAATACGTCATCTTTTGATAAAAAAAATCGTCTTTTAAAAAGATTTCATTTTACAATTCTTGAAAAACAAAATTTTTTGGGGGAGAAGGGAAACCGGTTTATCACTCTGCAATGAACAAGAAATGATAGGATCACTCTGCAATGAACAAGAAATGATAGGAACTACCTATATTTTGTCAACATGTGAATAGGACCCGAAGGATGTTGCGGTTTCAAGCAACGATGTGTCGATAGGTTCAGCCTTAAAATTGAGTAAACTGCTATTAGGTAAATCTACACGGAAATCTGGGTTCCCACTGTGATTTAGGTCTACACAAGCTGAGTCCGGTCATACATAGGTTAAGAGATTAAAAGACACAGAAAATTTTGTGCATATATAGTCAAAAGACATATAAGAGTGCAGGCTACCTATGCAGGTCCAACCAAACAAGTGAGCAGCAAAAGGCACGCAATGTTAGTGACGTGCAAATATATAAATAGCTCAACAATCAGATGATCAACTTCTTTGTTTCTGAAAACATAGACCTGAAGCTCTCATCATCTGATTGAGATAATGATCATCTTCTCTGCTTATGGAAACATAGACCTGAAGCTCTCATCATTATATTTCGATAAACCTTGAGGATTGGTAGGCTTATACCTAGCACAAGTGGGGTCCACAAAATTTTCATCAATATTACCAAAAACATGATAATCTCATCACCAAACGTATGTTGAAAGACGAGAGGCATGGACTTAAGCGGACAGACATACCGGCAGTTTTTCTTAAGCCGCAGTTATCCAATGGAAAATTGAAAGATGGTATGACAGGTATGGCTAGTATGATCTTGTGTGCAAAAGGTGAAAATGGTTACTCTTGTTTGTTAAATTAAATTAAAAAAAGGCTTGCGTATTTAAGTTAAGGCCCAGCGTACTTAACGTAAGTACGCCGGCCCAAGGTCTATTAGTAAAATACCACAATTGTTTTTCTTTTTAACTTTTAACCTCAGTCATAAACACCCTTAATCATCATCATCGTCCTCCTTAAGTTCCTGATCACCATCATTATAAGTGTTCATCCTTCTCAAAACATCTTAACCACTCACAAAATCACTCAAATATTACTTGTTCATCTTCCATTTAGCATTCTAATCCGAGTATTAAGTTCTGTATTAAGGTTTGTATTATAATCGACTGATTATCTTTTGGATTTACAGGAGCTTTGAATGGTTTAAAGGATTCTTGAAAGGATTGTTTAAAGACGTTGTTGCGTCTTTGTTCTTGATGAACCCTAACTCAGTGTCTTTGTTCTTAAAAAACCTAGTCCTGCGTACTTGTCAAAAATCTTGAACGAAAGTACAAGTGCCAGCGTATTTAGCAAATACGTTGGTTAGTTGGACTATAGGTCCAGCGTATTTGGTCTAGTCTTCAATGTTACTTGTGAATTGTTGCCTGCGTACTTATTGACTCTATCTTGATTGGACAGCGTACATAGACTTGCATACTTATGACTTGGACATTCTAAGAATATAATATTATATAACAAATCAATTAAATATATAATATTTACATAATTAATTGAAAAATAAAAAATGAAATAAAAAAATATAACAAAACGTATATAGATACGTTTATAATCGTCGTACGTCTTAGCCAGATTTAATAATTCAACATAGTTAACTTTTAAAATTACTGACTTGATTTTCGTGCACATTTTCAGTTAAACATGGCTATCGTTTGGGATACGACCAGGAAGCACAATCAAGCCATCAACTTAGACACGGACGAAAGAGATTTCAGGGACGTCATCTCATGGATTCGCCAAAGCAAAATCAGTCATGCTGTAGAACACGATCTCCCTATCTACATGAATCATCTTGAAGATTTCTGGCGATTAGCAAAAACAGGGATCGTCGACAAAGTCAGAGTGATCAAAGCTACTGTTCGAAACAAGCCGGTAGTTATTACTGAAGATACTGTGAGGACCGTTCTAAGATTGAGAGATCGAGCTGGGGAAGGTAGAACGATGAAGAAAGAAAATATTCTCAAAGATTTCAGGAAGGTTTGTTATGTCGATTTTCAAGTATCTTACATATAGCAACCAAGTTATAAGTGTATGGAACCCGGTCACCGGCGTTGTGAACACGTATCACATGGAGCGAAAAACATGTGGAGGTGTAGGAGTGATTTTTCCGGTAAGAGCGTCCTCTCCGTCCTTAAAAAGAAAGAACTTAGGAACATTGGGGCTGAACTACAAAGAATTATATGTTCTAAGCAGCGACAGCCCCACGGTGGGCGCTACTTGTTGAAACAACAAGGACAAGGCATGGAGATTGTATGGATGTCTCTTCGGGTTGGACCTATCAACTTGTAAGCTCATACTTGCACCACGAACAGCTCGTTAGAAGGGTCCAGAGACTGAGGTCTCTGGACCACCCTCCGATGCTCAACATTTGTGATTTATCCCAATAAAAGTAAATATAAAGGAGTAAATGAGAGATAGAAAGTATGAGGAGGTGGGGGTTGAAACCCGACGGTTTGCTAGCATCCAAGGTGGTTTTGGTCTGCTTAACTTGGTGGTTGAAAGTTGGTTGTTGGAGTCCATGTGTCTATGGACTGTTGGTATATCAGCTCCAGAGCTTCGTTAGGGAAGCACGTGAGTTCAGCAGGGAAGCTTAACAGCATAGTTGTGTGTAATTATAGAGAGATCATGAGCTGCTGGAGTGGTACTTTAGCAGCTCGTAGGCTTCTCTATGGGAGCTTAGCAGATTAGTTGGTGGGAGAAAATTTCTAGAGAGAGAAGAGAAGTAAGATGTCTTGGGTTGAGACCAAGACAAATAGGATGGGTTTGAGTGAGTGTGTGACCCCTCTATTTATAGGGGTTGAAACTCCAAACCCTAATGGGTCTTATAGTAATGGGCTGGCCTGGCCCATAAAGGTTGGACCCATCTTTATTATTGACCTCGTGTAAGGAAGGTCCTATGCTAGGGAGCTGAGGAGCTGATGCGTGTAGCTTCTCTACGCCAGCTTCTGGCTTCTCAGCTTCTTGGCCTGAGCCTGATAGTTTCTCGAATATGTTTAAACGTTGGGGTTTAGGTACCCACGTCATCAGATGTTAAGAACTTGGTTGTTAAGTTCAAATTTTGTGTTTCACTTTAAAAACCTTAAATACCGACTAAAATGAAATCGATGAAAACCCAATGTAGTCATAAGTTATAGTTAGATGAAGAATTTGACTCGTATTGACCTACAATAATAATTTGGTGAACCCGTTAACCAAATTAATCAAAGTTATGTTTCAACCACAAATCCATTTGATAGGGTATCAAAATCACTTTTGGTGGCTATTAAACAACTAAACAAGTCGAGTTAAGTTAAAATTGACCGATTGAAGCTAAAACGCACTCTTACGTGTATAATCATGACCAGATGACCGCCAATTGCTACTTTTTGTTCGTTAGAATATATTCGTCACATGATAGAGGTAATTGATCATGAACCTTGTAATAATAATGATTACCAAAATTAACATACTTGTTGGTAATGTAAAGTTGCTATAAGTAGGTTTGTGAAACTCGACTTGTATAATGTTTTCATCTTCCGATACCTAGAACATCTTCACAACTAGAACCTCTTACTCTACAGGTGAGTTTTTCAACAACTCTTCATCGGTCGTAAGTTGCCCAACAATACCTCATCACTAGTAAGTTCTCAACAACAACTTATCTTAGTCGGCAGTTAGCTCAGCTCAAACGTAGCTTGCCACTAGTAGCAGAGGTCTTAGGTTTGAATCCAGCTTTCACTGGTCTTCTACCTTTAACACCATTTGTAGGTCATGCGTTTTACCTGATCTCATTGGTTCGCAAAATATTGATGAAGTGCTATGAGTTTTCTAGTAACAGGTTCTCACGGTTATAACAAAAAACATAATCAAATTTGTAAGAAACTGATTTTTGATATTAATGTAAATTATACAACTACCTCCGACTTCAATCTAACATATGATTTGATTCTTCAAGTCACATTATATCAAAACATCCCCTAAATGGTTACTTTGCATATTAACAAGTAACTAGCGGGGAGCCCGCATGTTACGGCGGGTAGACATTTTACAAGTGTAAGTATAAAAACTTATACAAAACAACTTTGTCCTTGGGCAATTTTATTGATCTAATGCCTTCACACAATACACAAAACATGTGCATAGCAATTTTACTCGCACCAAAAGTTAACGAAATAAATTTATCCCCTAATAGACGTTTCTTTCCATACGTAGGTGTATTCTATGTCTCACAAGTAACATTCCTCAATTCAACACCATAATCCAAAATTAAACATAAAAAATAAGTCATTTAATTGACACTCCAAAAATTCCTAAACAATGAACTTACCGTAACAGACAACTTTACACTTGGCTGCGGTAAACGAAAGCAAACGACACACTGATACACCTCGAGAACGATATTACTAATGTATAGTGAATTGAGACATGATTATTTGGTTATACATGGGTCAAATAACCAATTGTAAAAGCATATCAAGCACTATCTCTTATGGTCTACACACACTTTTGGTTAAAATATTGGCAAGAAAAATAACAATATCCATAACTCCATTAGTTTCCCAAAAAGAAACACAAAACACACACATTTTAATTCAATTTCGGATTAAAAAAAAAGCTTAGAATTTTACCTTAACTCGTGATTTAGATGATAAAAAACGATATAACACCTAGAGATAAACAGAAAACGATAGTGTTGTAGTTTTCGGTGTCTGATAGTGGAGTTCGACGACCTTCTTAGAACGTTCAGAGGTAAACAGAAAACGATAGTGTCCTAGTTTTCGGTAATCTATGGTGGAGTTCGAGCATTTGGAGTGGTGGAGGTGGTGTGGCTTTGCGGAAAAAGTTTCGTGAGCTATGATTGTAGTTAGATCAAAATATATAATGTTATGTTTGCTTGAGTTAAAAGCAATAACGGATGGTTTAATTGAAATAATTTGAGTTAGACGCAATTAAATGGAGTTGACCGTTGGTGTTTCATATGATTTTTGTTACTTTTATTCGCTTCATTACATGATGTATTTGATTATAGATTTATTTATTAAATTTTAGATTGTGGGTGGTTCTGGTTCATGTCATAAAGAATAATAAGTGGCCGATGTTAAATAATAATTAGTTTTGTTAATAGAATAATTAAAATTATATGTATAATTTATATTTACATTTTTTTCTAACGAAAAAAGCTTGCCACATTTTATTAAGAGCTAAAATTTAGTTATATTTCAAGTCATATAATACACAATATTTAGTTTGTTACACAAGATTGCTCATTTAAAATATATTAAACAATAATAAATCAAAATTGTTAGTTATTAGACTTTTGAATTTCCTTTCATATTTATTAATGACTTGTTTAGATTTGCATTAAACTAAATTTTAACTCTATTTCATAATCAACTTAAATATCCATGTATGAAGACAACTTTACCCCTTTAGTAACTTCATTAAGTTGTTATACCATAAGCATAACATGTAGTATTTACTTAAATTTTGTTGGTATCCTTGCTAAATGCTTTATAAGATAGTATAGATATAAATTAGTTAACAACTAAATGTGCTATTCCATTCTATTCTATTACTCTTCTTTAAAGTATTGCCACTTGCGCCTTGCGTTCGATTCAAAATGTTAATAGAACTAGCAATTCTCAAAAGAGGTCGATCTAATGGAAATCCGATTCTTAGGTGAAGAGATTCATGACTTCAACTGAAATGGCGACTTAATTTTCATCAGTTGATAAGAAAATATGTTCTTATGTAACAATGTTATATTTATACTCTGTTAACTTTTATAACGACATAAATTGTAACCCGTCTACCCAAAATTTCGTCAATTTGGGTCATGTTAGTGGTTCAATTGGGTAAAATAAAATAAAAATGCTTACAAAAACCTAAATTGTTTTATTAGGGAAAAATAATACAATTATTTTAAGTTGTAGTTTTTGTAAACAACACATACTTTAATTAATGTAAAAAATGAATGCACATGAAAGGGTAACTGGATCAACCCAAGCTGATTTCACTTTGACCCATTATATTTATGGCACCTATTAACTTTGTAGATTACATGTGAAACAAGGCAGACTTGTGAAAAAGCTAGCTTTTTGAAGACCAATAAAATAATAAATAAGAGTGCATTGTATCTTGCTTTATTTCTGTCTAGCTCACCATACAGTGTTATACATACATGAAAGTTATTGGATGCATAATTATAAAGCAATTAAGTGTGAAATAGAAAACAAGAGCTAAGATAAGAAATTATAGAAAAAAAAATTATGGTGTATAATAGAGGAAACAATTTCGACTCGTTCACGTGTACATGGGTCAAGTCAGATGTTATATTATCTCTAAAGGTTCAAATAGGTCAAGCAGATTGAAAGTTGACCAATAAATATTTTGTAATCCACAAAAACCTTGTAAATTTATTCAAAAGTTTATTTCTTTAAAAAAACATAGTTTTTTTTGGTAACCATGTGAGCTTGTTACTAAATACTCACACCAATACTCTACTAATCAATAAAGTCAAGTAAATCGTAGCTTATGTTGTGCACGTGATCTTTAAGAGGTTATGGTAGGATACCAGTGAAAGCAAGATTCGAACATGAACATGAGACCTCTACTATTAAAAAAACATAGTTTTTGCAATCATTTTTAATTAAAAAAATACCGGTTTGTTATTATTTTATTAGTTTGTTTACATACACTTTTTGTTTAAGAATCTATATATTACCCGTTCGGCCTACTTAGGTTTGTGAGCCAGATCAAGCTTGATAAGTAAAGTTTGGCTCGGGTGTGGCTCAATTCAAGCTCATTTAAGCTTGGGTCAATTCAAGCTTTTAGCGAGCCGATCTCCAGTTAATCACCAGCGGCTTGGCTTGTTTACACCACTACCATGTGATGTTTTGTACTTACCTTGTAGGCCAATTCGACTCGTATTGGGCTACGAATTTGTATATCAATCTGCACGGACAGAAGTTGCAAATTTTCTAGCAGCATCTCAGCATCCAAATGATCAACAACATGTTGACAAGGAGCCGGTACATCAAGACGAATGAATCGAAACCTGTCATCAAACCAAAAAAAGAAAGAAAGAAGACTGAAACTTGAAAGTTTCAAAAAAAATATAATCTAGATTTGAACAAATTACAACTTTGAATATATTTTTTTTTTCTAATGATCATTTCATCAGTTCTTAGCCAGATAGATTTGTATGTTCCGAAATTGGACTTATCGACATTTCGTTTATGCAATTATTACAACAACAAAACTTGGAACAATCAAGTGAAACATAATATGAAGTTTAGATATTTGAGTTGGTGATTAGATTTAGATCACAACTCAAACAAATTAAAGAAACTGAAAAAGAGTTGATGATTGTGAAACAGGCAAAGGAAATGTTGAAAATTGAATAAGGGGTTAGAATGCGGTTTGTCCCACATCGGCTTTGTAGTGTAAACAGAGGGGCTAAAACTCAGTATTTAAAGAATGCAGGTGAGAAGTTGAAAAGCATGCAGCCACGCAGTGAGCACAAAGCGAACTATTCTTTCGCCTTTTACTAAAGAATACCGTGTGCTCGCTGCATTAAGTGGCATACGCCTATTTTTGGAGAGACCTTTCTTTTACTGAGAGGCTCCAAACCAATGTTTGTAGTCTAAATTTTGTCAAAAAAAAAAATTTTAACCCCTAATTTTTTTTACTTTCTATTAAACAAGCATTTTATTATTACTTTCTATTAAACAATTTTATTCTATTTAATTTGAGTATGGTATTGCTTAAAAAAAACAATGTTGTGTGATTACTAGTGTCTTGTGTTTCGTTGACAAGTTAGTGATTACCAGTGTCTGTGTTTCCTGTTGACAAGCTAATAATCGTTGTTCAGACAAAAAGACTGCTATGAATGAGATGTATTTTGTTGGTTATAACAAATACCAGAATGCTTGAAATAAGATATAAAACTAGAAGATTTGTAGGTCACAAATCTTGCAACATGTTTCATTACTTCATTAAGACTAGTTGCAACAATTCAAGAAGACCACTTGATTAATATTAGTTCTACACTTTGTAATCATCTCAAAGAATGTCAAAGGAATCTTCAAACAAAATCATGTTTTAGTATGTTCTAGGATTGTTTTTCTATTCTTATTTTTTGTTCCATCTATCTTGTTTCAGTAGTTTGTTTCCTCCAAGCAAACATTATTATTTTTTTTTAATTTGTTCAGTGTGTAAAATTGAACATTGACATAGTATCTGTTTACAACTAACTTCTTGTGTGGTCTTAACCCGTCTTTTAAATTTGAACCTCAATCCGCCTCGATAAAAGTCAAAGGTTCTGCATAAGCATCTCCGCCTCAAGGTGAACAATATTGATGATGAGCCACTACATCAAGATGATGAACCGCAACTTGTCATTGCAAAGACGAGGAAGACATCCAAATCTCGCTCTGTAGTTAGGACGAGTCACTCTTGTCTTTGCTAGCATAATATGTTTACACCATACAACTGAGGAAGAGAATGATGAGAGTTGATCAATCAACAGTTCTAAAGAATCTATTTCTTTAAAGATGGAAAACTGTCTTATTTTTATTCCACTCTTTTTTTAAGTTGATAACTTCTAAAAAATAATATTCTTGTTTTTTTTTTAAATGTTAAACAACTTGTGATGCTATAGAGAAAATGTTGTTTGAAGGGCTGCGCGTCAGGTTGAAACTATTCGTCTCGAAAATGAGTGAAACTTAAAAGTTTTAGAATATAACTGGAATCCGTCAAGCAGAGGGGTTGATACTCAGTATATATAGTAAGCAGGTGAGAATGTTAAAGTTATGCAGCCACGCAGTGAGCACAGAGCGAACTATTCTTTCGCCTTTTACTAAAGAATACCGTGTGCTCATTGCATCAAGTGGCATACGCCTATTTTTGGAGAGACCTTTCTATTACTGAAGGGCTCCAAACCAATATTTCTAGTACAAATTTTGAAAAAGCTTTTTTAAAATCTTGCTCCCACACACTTCAACAAGACAACAACGACAACACTTGTTCGTCTTTTGTTCTCTTGTTCGGGCCTATGGTCCCTGCTAAACTACCCTTATTCCTTTTGATGTTGTTGATTGAAGCCACTTTTGTAATTACGTGACGGTCTGCCATTTGACCTTACACACAATGGTAATACATATGCCTCATGGTTAAACAGTAGTGTACTTGTCGAGGTTCAGATACACAACACTGAGGGCCAATAACAAATCTGTTTTGATGTGCTCTTTTTGTCTGAAAATCTTTGAATCCAGATGGTTTCTAAGATTTATTGACCTCTAGGCGTCTTCTTTGGCGACAAGACAATCGTTGAAATCACAAAATGTCTAGATTATTATATGCATGTTTCCGGTTTGGTATGGGATCAAATACTGAACCGAGTTAGATTGGGTTGGTATGTTTAGTTAACGGATTAAATAGGTCAACCTGAACTCGTCATGTTTATTAAACGAGACAAATATGACAAACAAAACCCGGTTATTTTTGTCTAGTATTTGGATCACCGTCCCTACACTGTGTGTCTGTATGAAAAATGGATTTAAATGAAGCAGCCATACTTTGATGGCTTCATAGTCTTAATGATTTTGGTGGAGCGTCCGTGCACATGATGCCAATGCTTTCGGTTGCGGCAAAATGAGCAAGTTTAACATATCAAGCTACAAACGAGTCAAAATGAGTCGAGTTTAAGCCTAGTTAACGTCTTTTTGTATGGTTTATTAAAGAGCTGAAAGAAAGTCCGGGAAGTAAAAGGTGGAGGAAAATCGTCTATGTGGGTTGCTTTGGCTACGGTTGGGATAATTTGGCAAGCTAGGAATCTTAAAGTTTTCGAAGGCAAGTTCATTCCTATCAAGACGACGGTGGAAGCGATCAAGGAAGACACCTTTTTGTGGTTGAATCATAGATATACGACGGGCATTATCTCTTGGGATAAATGGATCAATTTCAATGTTGTCGATGTTTTGTAATTCGTGTTTGGTGTTGGGGTGTTCCGTTTGTACATTTTCCAACTTCTTGCTGGACCTATATATTGTAAAAAAAATGTTGTAAAAAAAATAAATAATAATAATTACATAACTGAAACATTTAATAGCTCAAAGAGTAAACTTATATTTATTCAAAGTTAAAACCACACAAAGTTTGCTCAATTCAAGAACAAGAACACTAATCAATAACATTTCACATTTTACCCTTCTCCTTTTCAAGCATGGCTCTAACCCTCATAGGCAACCCATACAGCTTTATGAACCCAGCAGCATCAGCCTGATCATAGATATGCCCGCTTTCGAAAGACGATATGTCCTCCCGATACAGACTATTCGGGCTCTTCCGGCTAGCCACAATGACTGAACCTTTGTACAACTTAAGGGTCACCGAACCCGTAGTGGTTTTAGTAATATTCTCCATGAATGAGTCCATGGACTCACGGAGTGGGTCGAACCACCGGCCTGCATAGACTAGTTCGGCATACTTAAGGGCCATGATGTCTTTGAACTGGATGGCTTCTCTATCCAGGGTTAGTGACTCGAGCTCACGACATGCGGTGGCTAAGATGGTCCCGCCAGGGGTCTCGTAGACCCCACGGCTTTTCATTCCAACTAGTCGGTTTTCCACCATGTCGATTCGACCGATACCGTGTCGGCCTCCGATGTCGTTTAGCTCGGTTAAAAGAGATGCAGGGGAGAGTACTTTCCCGTTTATGGAAACTGGAATCCCGGAGACAATACCGATTTCAAGGTACCTGGTGTAACAGCAATTAAAAAATGAGAAATTTTTAATATAAGATAAAATTTCAGGGTATGGGTGACTTTTGACCCGTTTGAGCTGCCTTCGATTTAACTCGTTAGAGACAAACATAACCCAAATCAGCCCATTAATAAGTGAGTGGGTCGAAATAATGATTAAATTAAAAACCTCTATAAGCACAAGAACTATAATTAGTACTTACTCGGGTTTGTCAGGTGCATCTTCCGGGTCAACAGACATCATGTACATATCCTTCTTGGGCTCGTTTGCAGGGTCTTCCAAGATATCTCCCTTCGAAACCAAAAATAAAATAAACACACACAAGTCATTTTGTCTGCCACAAACAAGACTTTAAATATATAGTCAATGTGCCAAGATGCGCGGGTTGGGTAATGGATCAGGTTAGGTCGACCGACGAATGCTTTCTCCAAATTTCAAGATTTTTATAAACAAGAGACTTGTGACATTTAACCAGATTCCTATTAACGTAAGCTTTTTTATTTGGGTGGTTTGAGATAAAAGACGACTCAAATCCATAGTTGTTAAAAGTCACCGCCTCTTGCGCCTAGGCCCATTTTTAAGGCAAGGCGATGCATTTGCGCCTTGAGTCGAGGAAATTGCGCTTTAATTCTTCAGGTGATGGTTTAGGCGCAGATTTCATCTAGATTCCCAAATTCCGAAGAGTTTCCAGCCAAATTCGTTAAATTATGGCTAGATTTCAACCAGATTTCTACTTTTATCTAAGGAAAACTACTTCTATACACTAATAGATCAATATTTTAGAACTTTTGATACTAGCTAAATGAAAAATAGTATTATTTTAATATATTTTTACTTTATTTTCTTGTTCGCTTTTTTATCTCAGGCCCTCGCTTTTTTTGCGCCTCGCGTCTAGGCCCCAGGCGAGGCCTATGCGCCTTGAGTGCGCCTAGCGCCTTTGATAACTATGCTCAAATCAACCTGTTAATAAGGAAATTGGTTAATTGCCAACCGTAACATGTAGTAACCAAGAAAAAGATACCTCATGACTAAGATGCCACAGGTTCCGGTCTCTGCTATAGATGGATTTCTTCGTCACTGGGACGGGAACATTGCGTTTTTTGGCGTATTCAATAGCATCTTCCCTCCCTGTTATATCCCATTCCCTCCACGGAGCCACAACTTGGAGATCAGGATTAAGGGAAAAGAATGTAAGCTCAAAACGAACCTGTATTCGGAAAACAACACGAAAAATAATAAAATAATTATATTTGTATTGTATAAATGCGGCTGCAAAGTATGGCGGGAAGCAGAATATTGAAGCGCGCCTGATCATTTCCCTTTCCTGTGCATCCATGGGCAACAGCATCTGCTCCAACTTCTTTTGCTACATCCACCATTGCCTGTAACGATTAAAGCAACACTACTGATGTAACGATCTAAATCTTAGAATTAAATGATTTACGAGGTGTCTATATACTATATTAATATTCACTTGTTACTCATATAATTACGAATTTTTAGAAAGCAAAAGTGTCTATCTATTATCATAAATATTTATTTGGACTTCACCTTCGCAATAACAGGACGGGCCATTGAGGTACCCAACAAGTACTTTCTTTCGTAAACTGCCCCAGCTCTAAGACAAGGGTAGACATAATCCTTCACAAATTCCTCTGTCAAATCTTTCACCACCAATTGGCAGGCTCCACTTGGCTTCGCCTTTGCTTCCAGACCTTCTAATTCCGAGATCCCCTAAAATCAAATGATAAAAAAGGTTAGCATAATTGCATAAATACCAGGAGTCGAACCATACATGGATCCCCTAAAATTGCTTGTGTTTTTGTTGATTTGTAAATATAACTTATTTATGTTTATATTTGTTATGTTGTAAATGTAAATACTTGTGTGTATAATATGTAATATGTAGAACAACTATATTAGAAACATTAGTTTAGTTAAGTTAGTATATTAAGAAATGATGCAAATGGGTCAAATCGGATGCTGCACTTCAAAGACATGGCTGGAAACAAGATTAATGTTGCTGCATACTATCATACAATATGGCTGCAACATAAATATGTAATCGGATCAAGAACAGAAGCAAAACAGAAGAATTCAAGGCTGTTTCGAAGACTACATGCAAGCAAAAAGACTAATATGCCCCTACAGTTGAAAACCGTTAATTGGCGCCAAAATAGAAAGTCAACAGGTGGGAAAAAACTAGTCACAACGGTTCTGAAACAACAGACACAACGGTTTCTGAAACATCCTACCTATTCGAGACATATATTAACAAGGAACATGGCACTTCATACGGTTATCAAGATTGTCCACACAAACAATCCTCTCATCGAAAACTTTCAGAAATTCTTTGTTCTTGTATCATTTGTATCAAACATTAATCATTCAGTTTCATAGTATCAATCTTTATTATTCGTATTTCATATTGTGTTTATTATATTGTCAAAATTCCGCTGCAAAATCATTGTTTCTGGGCCAACAGTTTTGCAGGGTATGATAGTTTTTTCAGTGCCATAAGGAAATAGTATTCTTGGGCAGTTACACAAAGAACGATGGTTTACACGCGAGTCACCCGAACTGAATGCCAAATACAGTAGAGAACTTACTTGACCAACATCTGCAGTAAAGCAGACAACCTCACAGCCATAATTCTCCCTGTAACGTTAATGGCAAAGTTAGTTTCTCCAATGCACTACAGACATAAGAAACATAGGTCGAAAAATGTCCACGAAATATTTAACTAACAATAAAAGCATTATGTTCATCATGTGAAGCAAAGAAGTCAAATGAACATGTATACGAAGGACGATAATTTGTTTTATTAAATGTAGTTTCTGCAACTTGTGACTTGTGAGAGAAAATAAAGGACCACAAGAAATTTAAGACAATTTCCCAATTCTTTCATTGAAGAAGAGATCTTGATATTTAGTATTGTACCTCAGCCAAGGAACAATTACAGAGGTATCCAACCCACCGCTATACGCTAGGACAACTTTGTTCAACTTGCCGCGTAGACCTCTTCCCTTGGTAGCATTTGATGCATCTGTGTCCTTATCACTGGCCATAACTGCTTGAATTTCTGTTCACCAAACAAATCCCTTATATTAGGTCCTGCGTATATAATATACATCTGTATGCTCTATAAGTTTTAACACATGTTAAGATGCACTTAGTGTGTCCTAGATTCTGCCTGCAAAAAAAAAAAAAAAAATACAGTATAGAATTTGTGTGTCTCATGGGTCCTAGATTCTACGTAAAAACGATTTGCCACTAATTTACCCTCTAAAAGTTCACATTTGCCTAATAATCCAATTTTCAACATAGCCTTAACAAACAATCCGCTAAGAGTTTGGTTTAAAAAGGCGCGAACGAGGCACAAGGCGATCTAGAGAACACCTCAGGGCAGTGAGGCAGCGCCTCATGCACATCCAAGTCAACAATATTTGGTCAAAATTAGGGTCTTATGATGCTGATATGTAAAAAAAAAAACTAATATATAAAAGAGATGATAAAGACGCGGCTTAAGGTTGTACATAAACCTTATTTGATCGTACATAGAGCAACACGTACATAACGCTCCCGTCTCTCGCCTCTCTTATCGCGCGTCGTTCATCTCGCACCTAGACGCCTAAAACCAAGGATAAGAGGAATCCCACACTAACATGTGTCCTAAGTTAAGAGAATCCCACATGCAATTACAATCACAAATCATTAAAAAAAACATATAAACAACAACTTTCATAGACAAATCTGACAAGTTATCCTAAAGCTCAAAGCAATTACCTTTTTTATATAATATTAAAAAAAAGATTCAATAAAATCCACAATAAAAAAAAATGAAATGATGAAAATTAAAGTAATTAAATACCTTGAGCTTTAGCTTTACAACATGTCTGAGAAAGATTCCTAGTAGTAGTAATGCTACGATGACCAAATGCAACTCCACCAAACTCATTTCCTTTACCTCCTAATTTACATTCTATAACAATAATAATAATATTAATAATAATTATATAATAATATTAATTACTATTAATTATAATATTAATAATAATTATATAATAATATTAATAACTATTAATAATAATATTAATAATAACACATTTCACACTCTGTTATCATTTATCTAAATAATAATAACAATAATAATAATAATATTAATAATATTAATAATAATAATAATAACAGTTTATTTAAACTTATGGTAGCAGACAATTGAAGCATAAGGGTATGAATAATATGCAGATGGGTACCTGAATTCAGGCCATGAACAAGTGGCTTTGTTGAAGATGATGAGACATGCAAGTGAGCCATTAGAGTGTCAATGGCGGCTGTATTATTATTATTTTATTAATATTATTATTGCACACTGTGTGTTTTATGTTTAGGGTTTTATAAAGATAAAGAAAGAAGCTTTTTAATGGGTGGTTATAATTAAATCCCCACTTCTATTTTCACCTTTCTGAAAGCGCCTCGCTTAGACCTAAGCGAGGCGTTTTCTTCACTTTTTAACTACCTCGGTACGAGGTCAGAAAAAGTTGATTTGTGACCCGAAGCGCCTCGCTTTGGCCTAAGCGAGGAGCTTCGAATAAAAAAACTTTTTTTGTATTTTTTGGTCTTTTGAGTTAGTTTTTGTTTTTTTAATATAATTATTGTAAAAAAAAGTCTGAATGTATTACAATACTTTTGGAAGTTGAACTGAAACATCTCAACAGTCGGATCGACGATTTTGTTTACCCTCCCATTGATTTCAAAAATGTCACTGTCCAACAACTGAATTTTACTTGCTTGCATGAAAAGTTGATTTTAATTGTTCTTTTAACAAACGTCTGGCTAACTTGAAGTTCCTTTTGGATCAAAATGTCAGCTTTTTCATGTCACCTCGTATGATTTGGCCAGGGTCTGTCTATTCCCACCTCCCCAACTTCATCCCACCTCCCCTTTTAAAAGAAATTCATTTTTTTTTAAAAAGGCCAAGCGAGGCGCCTGTGGTCTAATCAAACCACTCAAGCGCCTAGCTTTGGCCAAAGCTAGGCGCTTTGGCCTTTTTTTTTTTAAAAATGAATTTCTTTTAATTCTTTAAAATTATCTGTTATTGACCAAAAAATATTTTTAATTCATTTTTAGTTCTTTTAAGTTGTTTCCAAGCCAAGAAAATTTGTTTGAGGCGTTTCGCTTCGTTTATAGCTCGTTTGGGTTTTTCAGTAGAAACATCCAACTTTGTACAACTTTTATGAATCATTGTACGTGGTCCTCCGACTATACATTCGATACCCATATTTTTTCAGAACGTAATTTTTGCATGTTTAATTGATATGCTTGACTTCCGGACTATATTATAATTGATCGTTGGTGGTTTTCATAGCACCTTGTTTGATTACACTCGTGTTCAGCCTTTATCATGTTGCCTTGATCGTTGACAGCTATCTCTCCGATAACAACTGAAAAGTTGTTTTACTAATTTCATAGTCTTGATACTTTTAACAGTTGGATCGACTCTCACACTTATGCGTAGATCAAGGAGATTGATGCATATATTCATCAGAAGATATTCATCAAGATGAGCAGGAATTGTTTACCTTCCCATTGATTTCAAGTATGTTGCCTTGATCGTTGACAGCTATCTTTGTACGAAAATCGAAATCATCTCATTCCATGTTCTCCATATCCATACCTTGTTTCAACACACACCAGCTTTGTCATCATAGTTTCCAACCACTAATACCAGATTGATGATACTCAATTTCGGTTGATTTAAGTGGATACCATGGATCAGAGAGATTTAAGCTAATCAAACTCATATCTCAAGCCGGTGCAAGTTCTTTAAATGCTTACTGACTCCAAAACTTATACATTACATCAATTTTGTAGCATCTTTGATCATCTTCTTATAATTACTTTCAAGTTTCTTATAATCATTGAAGACAACTTTTCAGTTATTATCGGAAAGATAGCTGTCAACGATCAAGACAACTTGAAAGTGGATATCATGGATCATAGAGATTTAAGCTAATCAAACTCATATCTCAAGCCGGTGCAAGTTATGTTGTAGCATCCTTGATCATCTTCTTGTAATTACTTTCAAGTTTCTTATAATCATTGAAGACAACTTTTCAGTTGTTATCGGAGAGATAGCTGTCAACGATCAAAACAACTTGAAAGTGGATACCATGGATCAGAGAGATTTAAGCTAATCAAACTCATATCTCAAGCCGGTGCAAGTTATGTTGTAGCATCCTTGATCATCTTCTTGTAATTACTTTCAAGTTTCTTATAATCATTGAAGACAACTTTTCAGTTGTTATCGGAGAGATAGCTGTCAACGATCAAGACAACTTGAAAGTGGATACCATGGATCAGAGAGATTTAAGCTAATCAAACTCATATCTCAAGCCGGTGCAAGTTATGTTGGAGCATCCTTGATCATCTTCTTGTATTATATTTGTTATTTATATTTGCAATACACACTTTCAACCCATTCCTGGTAACCCAGGGAAAAATGGCTATATTAAAAAACTTCAAGATTATTGTTTTGTTTTGTAGATCAGACGAGGACTTGCCTGTGTCTTGGAAACACAAGGATGGAAAAACCCACTAAAAAGCCCTAAAATTTCGGACCCTAACATACACAAGACGAATGTTGCAACATGAGTTCGACCAAGATGACACACGAAGCTTTAGACTACAACCGGATCCCTTGATTGCCGCATTTAATGAAATTTAACGCTCATACCGCATTCGGATTCTGATTGCACCGAATCCAGTCTTCAAGGTACCTCTTCTTTCAAGTTTCTTAGAATCATTGAAGTGTCTTGTCTTCAATGTACCATGGATCTAGTCTTCAAGGTACCATGGATCAGAGAGATTTAAGCTAATTAAAAAAAAATGGAAACACAAGAATGCAAAAACCCACTAAAAAGCCCTAAAATTTCGACCCCTAACACACACAAGACGTATGTTGCAACATGAGTTCGACCAAGATGACACACGAAGCTTTAGACTCCAACCGGATCCATAGATTGCCGCATTTAATGAAATTTAACGCGCATACCGCATTCGGATTCTGATTGCACCGAATCCAGTCTTCAAGGTATCTCTTCTTTCAAGTTTCTTAGAATCATTGAAGACAACTCTTCTTATATCGGAGAGATATCTGTCAACGATCAAGTAGGTTGGTAGACTTAAGCACCTGAACGGGAAGTTGAAATTTTGAATGATGTTCGTCGATTGCACCGAATCTAGTCTTCAAGGTACCATGGATCAGAGAGATTTAAGCTAATTAAAAAAAAATTCGAACCCTAACACACACAAGACGTATGTTGCAACATGAGTTCGACCAAGATGACATACGAAGCTTTAGACTCCAACCGGATCCATAGATTGCCGCATTTAATGAAATTTAACGTGCATACCGCATTTAATGAAGTTTAAGTCATTGACGTTTGATTATGGTTATTACTTTGTTTTTTAAATTTTTTTAACTTTTTATAATTATTAAATAAAAAAAATAAAAAAACCAACTCAAAACATCAAAAACCACTCCAAAATAAATCTTTGATTCGAAGCGCCTCGCTTAGGCCTAAGCTAGGCGCTTCGCTTTAAAAATTCAACTTTTTCTGCCCCTCGTACTGACTTCCTCGAAATGAGGGCAAAGCGCCTCGCTTAGGCCTAAGCGAGGCGCTTTGAGGGGGTGAAAATAGAAGGTGGGGGGTTGGTTGAAATAGACCATGCCTTTTTAATTGGTTTTTAATGTCTTAATTAATAAGGGAGTTAATTGCCAATTTAGTCCCTGAGTTTTGTCAAAAATTGCCACTTTCGTCCAAATCTTTTTTTTTTCGCATCCGTGTCCCTGTGGTTTCCATTTTTTGCCATTTTCATCCAACTCCCTAACTCCGTTAAAAAAGTCAGTTAAGTCATGGGTATTTTGGTCATTTTACATGTGTATTTTTTTTTTGCCATTTTCATCCAAACCCCAATTTATGTTTTTTTTTTCATGAAAAACACCTCTACTTTCTGAATCTGAGTTTGTGATTTGAAAGAGGTTGAACTAAAGCCATTGAATTATCTTGTACACAATTTCTTCAAACAAAACAACAACAAAATTGAAAAAAAAAAACACTTAATTCATAAAATTAGTACCTAATTGTTAAATAAACAATAGATTTGAGTTAAACTATTCAACCCTCTAAATAAAATTAGTACTTTTCATAGAGGAATGATTTAGGTTGTGGATGTTCAAGCTGACAAGGACAAACTCATGAAGACACTCAAATCCATCCAAGCTGTACTCCATGATGCAGAAAAGTTGTACTCCGTTGCTGTTGACCAGTTTACGATATTGACGACCTCTTGACCGACTGGGTCACAGCCGTTGACCAAGGAAACAGGGTCGACACGGAAACTGAAAAGGTCTTCAGCTCCGCCGCCTGTCTCTGCATGTCTTATCACCATCTCCGAACGCCCACCGCCATCTCTCCCCGGTTCTCTTTCCTCCTCTTTCTCCTCTGCCACTCTCTCTCTCTCTCTCTTCGATCACTTTCTCTCATCTGAATTCTCTCCCTAACTTTTTTCTGCCTCCTGTATACGCGTATGTGTGTGAGAGTGAGAGTGGGTTTGTGTGTGTCTGTGGTGAGATGGGAGATTGTGGTGGTGTGGTCCGGCGGTTGTGGTGGTGGTGGACCGGTGGTTGTGGGGTGTTCTTGATAGAGAGAGACAGAGGGGGAGGGCTGGTAGTTGGGGTTGTGTAAAAAGAAAAAAAAACTAAATATGTTTTATATGGTTTTTGGATGAAAATGACATTAACTCAAAGATAAATATAAAGTGACAAGAATACCCCTGGTTTAACTGAGTTTTATAAACTGAGTTAGTTAAGTTGACTAAAATGGCAAAAAAATAAAACCACAGGGACACAGATGCGAAAAAAAAAAGATTTGGATGAAAGTGGTAATTTTTGACAAACCTCAAAGACTAATTTAGCAATTAACTCTTAATAAGGGATGTGATTTGTGCCATTAAACCAATAGAATATTCGTTATTTAGTATTGTGTTGCCTTTTTTTTTTGTCTTTTTATATAAAGATTCTAGACAGGGTTGTCTTTTTTATTATAATATGGAGTAATATTTAAAGATTCTACTAGGTAGGTAGGGTATAGAGGTTTGATGGAAAACCAGTCATAACCCATTTGTAAAATGGGATTTATTTTTGTCTCCATTTATTTTTGTGGTTGCCATGGAGGCACTATCCGGATTTATGTCAAAAGTTGTGTCTATCGGGCTGGTCAAAGGTATCTCTATGCCCAATTATGGGTCAAATTTGTCATATTTGAGACATGCGGATGATGTTTTGGTTATGAAGAAATTTGACATATGCAGATGATGTTTTGATCGTGCGGGAATGGGATTCAAACGGTGTTAATAATATAATGAGATGGATGAGGGGCTTTAACATAATATGTGGATTAAAGATGAATCCAAAGAAGTCACATTTGTTCAGCGCGGGTGTAATTTGAGAAGAGGTAGAGTCGGTAGCATCATTAATCAATTGCCAAGTCGGTACGTTTCCAACTAATTATCCTGGTCTAACTATAGGGTCAAACATGAATCAAGTCAAGCATTATGATGGGATGATTGAAAGGATTAAAGGTAGACTCTCAAGATGGAAGGCTTCAACGTTGTCGATTGGGGGTCGTGTTACACTATTCAAATCTGTGTTTGACCCTTTTCCTAGGGCTGTGTTAGACTCTCTTCCTAGGGCTGTGTTAGACTCTCTTCCTAGGGTTGTGTTACACTACTCAAATTTGTTCAAAGCACCTAAACATGTACTAGAGATGTGAGGAGTCGATTCTTTTGGGGTGGGAGTGAGGACAAGAATAAAACAAACCGAGTAAGTTGGGATAGAGTTACTGCTCCTATTGAGAACGGGGGGTCTAGGCATCAGGGAATTGAGAGATATGGATGCTAGCCTTTTTACGAAATGGGGGTAGAGATATAAAATGAGGAGGGATGCTTGTGGAGGAGAGTGATTCAAGCCAAACGTTTTCACTCTCGGGCCTAGTCATTTTATATGCAAAGTAGAAGGAACATGGGAAATCAAACATAAAGCTAGAACTTCTAATTAGGGGTTGTTCACGGAATAGAAGCTTGTTTGAAAGCTTGAAACGTTGGCGATTTAAAGATCCATAGGTTGGTGTTTTGAACCATATGTTTATTTTGACGTTTCCTTATCTTAGCCTTAAAAAAATGTTACAATGTTTGCATCATAACTGTATTTGTGGCTATTGGTAAGGAACGTTGTTTTGACTTGGTCGTTAGTATAAATGGTTCATGTGTAGCTTTTGAAGCTGTTAGAAGTTGAAGCTGATCAAAGCTTCATGAATGATCAATTTGAACGTTGTGAAGCTAAATAGTTGTGACGCTTCAACGCACAGTGGTCTGAAAAGCTATAAGTCTTTAATGAATCTTGTAGCCTAAAAGGCTGTAAAGCTTTTATGAGTAGAAGCCTAAAAGGCTGTAAAGCTTTGATGAGCAGCAACCTTTTAAGGATGTAGAGTTTCGAGGATTAGTGGCCAGAACTGATATAAAACTTCCATGAAAATTGGCCTAAAAAGGTTAAACGCTTCATTGGATACTTGGCCAAAAGGCTGTGAAGCTTTGTTGAATGGTAGCCTAACGTCTTTGGAGCTTCCGCTGGAATAGACTAAAAGGCTGTAAGGCATTGGAAACCTGAAAGACTTTTAAAGCTTTAATGCACAATAGGTTAAAAGGCTGTGAACGTTTCATTAAATAGTAACCCAAAAGGCTTTGAAGCTTCAATGATTTGTAGCCCAAAATATTGTGAACTCAGAGGCTTAAAAGGTTGCAAGGATGCAGTGAACAACAACCTTGTTCTAATGTAAGACTTCCATGAGAAGTAGCCTTAAAGAATTTTAACGTTTCGCCGAATACTAACCTAAAAGGCTGTGAAGTATTTATTGTTGGGAGCATGAAAGTCTTTAATGCTTTTGATTATGAGTGGCTTAATTGGATCAAAAGTTTTAATTTACAAAATTTCTCAAAAGCCTTATGTGAACCCTTAGTGGGTAATAGCTCACATGGCTTTAGAGCTTCAATGTGAATAGCCTAAAAGGTTATCAAGCTTTTAGGGAATAGTAGCTTGGAAAGCTTTAAAGCTTCCATGGATAGTAGCCGAAATGACTTTAAAGCTTGTGTAAGCAATAGTCTGAAAGGTTGGAAGACTTTAGAGAACCGTAGCCTAAAAGGCTTGAAGGCTTCGATGAGCAATAACCTGAAAGGATTTAAGGCTTCGATGGTCAGTAGCTTGAAAGACTTAAAGGCTTTGGTGAGTAGTAGCCTAAAAGGCTTGAAGGCTTTGATGGTCAGTGGCTTAGAAGTTTTGTGAAATTTTTGATGAGCGAAGCCTAAAAGGCTTGAAGGCTTCGATGAGCAGTAGCCGGTCAGGCTTGAAGGCTTTGATGAGCAGTAGCCGGATAGGCTTGAAGGCTTTGATGAGCAGTAGCCTCCAAGTTCTGTGAAATTTTTTATAAATGTATCCTAAAAGGCTTCGACGAGTAGTAGCCTGAGGGGCTTAAAGGCTTTAATAAGCAGCAGGCTAAAAATCTTGTGAAATTCTGATAAGCATAGCCTAAAAGGCCGTAAAACTCGGTAAGTTGAAGAGTTGTAGTGGTTAGCAACCTAAAAATGTTATGTAGATGTAGTGACTAATATCTTAAAAGCTGAAAATGTTAAAGGCTTGTAGTACACAGTATCCTATGTACCTAGGCTGAAGAGTAGCTTTAAAGCTTAAAAGGTTGCAGTAGGTACAGTAAGATATAAAGCTGTTGTGAACAGTAATATATAGAGTTGCAGTGAGTAATAGCTTAAAAGCTTAAAAGCTTCCGTGTACAGTAGACCTATAAGCCTAGTCTGAAAAGCTGAAAGATGCTTTGTGCACAGTAAGGTAAAAGGGTCCAGGTGTTTATCCATTGGATAAAAACATGTACTTTTGTCCTTTATTTATTCTCCCAAGATTGTTGACCTAGCAAATGCCACTTTTGTAACTTTTGAAAAAAGGTCTGACAAAAATGTATTGGGAAAATATATCAAGAGTATATTAAAAAGGTTAGTATACTTTACTCATTTTTTTAAGGTATATAAAATAAATATCATATCAATTTTTGTAGATAATGCGTTGGTTGTGATGTGTGTTAAATAATTGTGTAGCACATGTGTTTAGCATGAGTTGTACTACATGTAGAATAAGTGGTACTATACACTAAAGCAACCAAAATTTTATTTTATAAATAATAAAGAAGTTGGAAAATGTGCTTCAAAACTTGCACATTGAATTTCGTGATGTATAAGCAAACGACAAGTGTGATTTGTCATACATGTTTGCAAAATAACAGATAGATATTAAAAGAGGTCGGTTTGTATATATATATGCTTTAAATAAATTTTCTTCAAAGATGGGATTGTATACAAAAAAAAATGTGCAGACTTTAATATGTCTTTGTTTTGTCTAGTAGCACATGGTTTATGAGATGTTAAGATAGAGACAAAAAAGTTTTGACATATATTTGTATGAGTCTGACACAATTTAAACTTTATATGTTTAAAGTTGGCACAAATATAGATGATTTCTATGTGGTTTGTGATAAGTCTTGTCCCTGGCCCACTTTTATTTTTTATTTATATATATAAAAGCTTGTACCCTATAGAGAAAAAAGTGGGTTTCATGTGACTGTACAAAGATGGAGGCCTATTAAAAGTAGATCAAGTAGGCTTATAGACTTTGACTTTGAAATAGTTAGAGTTTATCTCAAATATGGTTTTAGCCTTTATTTAAATAATAAAGTGTTGCAATCGTACTCTTGTAAAATAGACCAAAAGAATATATAGATTTTTTTTAGAAAAAGTACACATATCTTGGGGTATGTGAGATAGAGTTTGTGTACTTTAGATCTAGAATAGAAATTTGTTTGTTGGTATGTGAATCATATTTTGAAAATAGATCCGGTGAATGCAAATATGTGGGAGGTGTAGAAGTGACATTCTAGAAAACGTTCCCTCCAAACGTAAACAAACATAGAAAATAGATCGACGGAGCCGAACTACAAAGAGTTTCTATTCTAAGTAGCACGGCCCCAAGGTGGGCGCCAACTTGTTGCTACAACAAATATAGGTCCGGAGAGGGTCTGAACGTTCCAAGGTCGTCAAGCTTCTGACCTCGTCTGCTGCTTAAAGGGTTGGACCAGCAGCATGAAAGAACTCGTCAGAAAGGGTTAAAGGGTTTCGGTTCACCAAACGCAAGTCGTGGTGTCCCTCTACGTTGTAAACGTAGATGGGAGGTTCAAGAGTTTTGTTATTTTAGTTGTTGTGATTCTGATTTGGGATAAACCCAAAGTCAGAATGTTGTTATTATTGGTTAACTTAAGAAAAGATCAAACATAAGAGTATGATCTTGAAGAGAGGAACTCTTGATCCCAAGTTACAACTAAGGACCAACCACGTAAGCCAGATGAAGGCTGAGACTTGCGAGTAACAGAGTGTGATTCCACATGTAGTGGCTATTGGAGCCGGCTTGGATGTGGAATCAGCATGGTTTTAGATTTTTAAGAATGTACAGCAGCAGCTTGGAGGCTTGAAGGCTTCAGCCTGCTGCTGCTGAAAATATTATTAGAGAATAACTCTAGAGAGAGAGTTTTAGAGAGAGAGAGAGAAAGAGAGTGAGAGAGGTCTTGTGATAAGACCAATCTGAGTTGTATGGCATGCTTTGCCCCTCTATTTATAGAGTGGGGGTGGGTAAAACCCTAATGGGCTTCCTTGTTGGGCTTGGGCTTGACCCACTCTTACATTTAATGATTTTGATTTCTTGAGCTATTGGGCTTGACCCAATTGAGTACCCTACAACATCAGTAGTGTTGTTGCATTTTCTTTTTATCATGATCCATTTTTCAAAAGCTTGGCAATTGGTGCATGTCTTCTTGGTTTGTTTAAAAAGCTTTTTATTTTCAACTTTTAAATCAATCGATGTAAAGAATCATTTTTTACACTACTTTCGTACTTAGTTTACACAACTTCTAAGTGCGGCCTCTCTATAAAGATTTACCTACATCTTACTTTCGTCAGATCTTATCAATAAATTTACTATTTGTAAGATTTACCAAAGTATAGTTGTTGCATCCCCACTATCACTCCATGCTTTGAAGTTCGTTCCTTTTTTTTACGTTCACAAATCATGTGATTATTCCTCTCTTTTCATTTGTGATTTGTCTTTTTTTTTTTTTGGAAAATCTTCTTTTCTTTTCGAGTAAAACGGATATCTCGCACATGTTCCTATTATTTTGAAGATTTTTTTATAGTTTCTTACCGTCATAACATTCTTTGTTTTCATTAATATCTTCGTCTTCATCATCACTGTAACGCCCCAAAAACCCGTTTCATTTAAAGACGTTGAGAGGCGGGATTTATATAACAAGATTGAGTCAAGAGGTTATAAGTTGGAGGGTGGATATTGTCAAATACCCAAAGTCCATATTATTATTATTATTTAAGAGGCAAACACCAAAAACACACACACTTGTGTGTGTTTTGGTCGAACATCAGGAAGAAGAAAAAGGGCTCCAACCCTAGTTCAACAACCAACTCAATCTAGCAAGGATTCAAAGGGGAATTCGATGCATGAGCCAGAAATCGACCCTTCAAGGTCGATAGAACCCTAAGGTACCTTTTGTTTGGTAGAATTCGATGTATGATTCGTGTAGGGTTCGAACCCCACATGAGGGTTTTGAAGAAAAACACGTTAAATTCGTGTTTTGGCTTGATTGTAGGTGGTATTGATCATCTTTAATGGTTTAGAGATGAGCAAATTACTAGAAGTTGTTTTGTTGCAAAAGATGATGATTTTAGGTTTTCATTTAGTAAATTGATGTTGCTAAATTAGTTGTAAATCCATATAATGGTAGAAATAATGTGTATTTGAAGATATTCATGTGGAAATTGGTCATGATTGAAGGTGATTATGTGTATTGGTGGAATGTGTGTAGTAGGAGCTTGTACAATATGCTCTAAATATGGTACGCACACCAAGTGTTTGATGAAATGTCTAGATGAGAATGATATGTGAAGTCGTATGCAAGACTTGACAATTATGAAGGTAATATGATAAAAGATATAATCGATAGTAGGTTAACATGAGAATTGTGTTTTAGAAAGTATTCATGTCAGAAATTAGTCGATTGTATGTTATGGTAGGAAGTATGCATTAGTAGTGTGTACAATAATGCTTAAATACTATGATTGGAATGATGAATAATCTTGCATGATAATGAGATAGGAATGTGATGTTTATGGTGTGTTTTATGTGATCTAGTCATCAATATGGACATATGTTCTAAGTAGGAAGTTTGTATAGTTGGAAGTTGACTTTCTGAAAAGTCAACAATGGATGACTAACATGGTTATGTTTGTTAATATGATTGTGGGATTAAGGAAATCATGTGATATATGTTAGATTATCTAGGTGACATACTTGACGATATGTTGGATTGCTTGATTGATAAACAATGTGGTAGTTAATCATGTGATATGCATATTAGTAGTTGACCAATGAAAGTCATGAGAACAAGTAAGTGTAAGACGATTGATAGTATGCGTAGTTGTGTATACTAACGGAATGGTGGGAATGATAACATGAATGCGTAGGCAACATGGGCTCAAGCACAAGTGGCTAATGGGTCAAGTGTAGGCAAGTGGCATGCATCAACTTGGAGGACATAAGGTAAGTGGTTCTTATTCCACTTAGGATGATGAATCTTAACATGTATATATGTTTGTAAGTAGTATGAGGACCGTGAGATGATGGAACGTAAATAACGAGGTTAAGCCTTGAATTGGAGTTTATAATGGAAATAAACATGGCTTCGAATGGATCGGCGCGGGTGGGTCAAGAAGGGATGGAAAAGAGAAACAAAAGGAGGAGGCGGATTGTACGTGGTCATGATCGTCTATTCTAGTAGAGAGGAGTTACGTTGATTTTATTACTAAATATTTTAAGATGTAACACCAAAATACTTAGTAGAACCGGTTTTCTAGACATTCAAGGTTGTTATAAGAAATGAATTTTTCGGTTGGTATTTTTCCGCTGCGAGTTTTCTGTAAAATAGATTTAGGGTGTTACAATCACTTATTGATTTCTTTGTGGATTGTGCTTAAGTGCAATGGTCTTGTCTTTTTCTGTTGTGTTTGAGTGCAATAAGCCTTTGATCATATTTTTTGATTGTGCTTGACGAAAATACGAGTTGAGAGAAAAAAAAACACCCCTAGCACATTATCCATTTATAATAATTCACTTTAGCTTTCCCATAGGGATTCACTTTTGTTGGTGTCTTTAGATGATTTCCTTACATTTTGAAGATAGGATGTGGATGGAGAATGAGTTAAACAAATAATCTTAGGTGTTCTATTTTGGCCTCTTAATACTCGAAATGGGTGTTATTTTTTTGTGATGATAACTTAATGTCATGTACTACATAAAAAGAGTTGATACTGCTAAAATGTTATACTCAAATTTGTCAATTTTATTACTTGGTATTTTATCATTTTGCATAAGTTGTTTTGTGCAGGTCTTATGATTGGCTTGAAGCTGCTGGTCAAATAGTCATTCAACCTTTGTGTATGTAATATTTGATGGGCTGTTATAATACAAGTTTGAGAGTTCAAGTGGTGAAGTCCAACATATAATACATGGCCCATTCAGCTAAGATTGGCCCATCAGCTCATGTCCTCTCTTGTGGCCCATTCGTTCAAAGCATATGGTGCCTAGTTGACTACTTGACCATCTATAAATAAAGGTCTCTTTATTATTTTTCCTTGGGTCGATATTATCTCACTTACCAAGCATCAAGAGCAACACAGAGTTTGTTCTAGGGTTATTGTTATTATTGAACACATATATCAACATAAAGTGACAAAGACTCTTGGCTGGTTTCTGTTCAAGATCGACACTTCAGGATTTGTTCTCTTTATTGTGTTAGATATGTTTTTATCACTCTTCTCTCTAAAGATATCTAGGGTTTCTCATGAGTCGATGTTATTAGATCTTAAAGTCTAATCGTTTCATTATGTTTTGATTTGTTTAGATCTTTAAGTTTATTCGTGAGTTTGTGAGTTCCTGTGTAGATTGTTCTTGAGAGATTAGTTTTTCTGAGTTGATTGTTTTTTTGTTTGAACGGTTCAAGTGTAATATTCAGAATTTGGTTCTTGTGTTTATTGATATCATGTTTTCTGACATTGTATCAGAGCTCAAGGTTGAGTTCTTGGTTTGTTCGTCTGGGGTTCATATTAGATCTGTGTAGATCCGGTCTTGTGGGTGATTAATAGTCCCTGATATATTCCGCTGCGGTTGTTGACTGTGTCTGATTCAAGGGGTTGTTGAACTTGTTCGAGCAGTCAGATATGTTGAAGGATTGTGTTGGCTGTTGCAATTTTTGGCAACTTTGGATTGGATTTTTATCCTTTGCTTCAATTGCCTCACAACTTTGTAACCCTAAGTGAAGGTTACAGGTTGTGAGTTCGGAGAACCCAAACTTGGGTCTTTATCTCGGTGAGATTGTTCCTTATCTTTTTTGATTAATGTTTATTGTTCGTGAGTCTAGAGGCAACTTGACCGGGTTAGGGGGACCGGTAGCTGTGCCGACAACGTGGTGTCTTATTTGTTGTTGGTTTTATATTAATCTGTGAAAATTTGTTTTTGTTTTTTTGATCTACAATTGAAGTTTTTCGTGTCACTCAGCTTAGCTGTCAGTTCTCAATCTAGATTGGTTATTCTGTTTCTCGTGTTTACATCTTTAATATGGAACTTCTTGACTAATTTTGTTGTGTTCTTGGTGACTAAGCTAGTTGGAGTTGATTCGTCTATTGTCGTATCAAAGGCAAGTTTATGGGAAGGGTCCTGCTTTAAATTTTGGTTGATAATTTCGTGATTTCCGGTTTTTGAGTCAATAGCCTCTGAAGATTTTGTCTCTGTTAGTAAAGTGAACAAATGATGCAATCGATGGGTAGTCTTTGAAATAAATTGGAAGTGCGACTAAGAGTCTTGTTAAGGCGAACCCTAACTTGGGTAAACCCCTTGGTGCAATCTTTCCATACTCTCTCTATTTTCATTAATGTTCACTGGTCTAGGTGTCTGGTACCGGGTTAGAAGAACCAGAAATTGATCGGGTCTTTAGTGTTTAGGAATAGGTCTAGGGGCTCCCAAGTTAAGACCTGCGGTGGCACCTTGAGTGATGAACCACTGATCTGGTCCCTGGCTTGGGTTCGCCATATGAGTCGGTTGTATTCTTGATTGCTTACTGTTGGTTGTTACTGATTATTGACTTGTTTGTGTAGTAAACATGGGAGATAATATTGATTCTACAATAACTATGGTAATTATAACAATAGAGGTGTAGTTGTTATTAAATTTTTAATCAATTACTTGTAGGGCTGTTCACGAGCCGAGCCGATCCGAACGGAGTTTTGCTCGTGCTTGGCTCGTTTACAAACCGAACCGAGCGGAGCGGCTCGTTTACAATCGAGCCGAAAACCGAACGAGCATTCTTCGAGCGCAAAATTTCCGAACGAGCGCCGAGCGAGAATCGAGCGGAGAATAATAGGGACGATTATAAAATTGGGATGTTTCCTTCGATGTTTTCATTGTCGGGTGACAACTAAGGTCAAAATGTCCGATGATAACACTAATATTGAGACCCGGTGTCCAAGGATGGGACTTAGATTAAGACTGGTGAGGTGATGAGCATACGTCAGACAGCAGTTGTTGCATTGTGACGTATGTGTGATATCAAGCGAAAATTAGCGATGGACGACTATTAACATAAAGAAGTCAAGATTATCACCTCATGATTTATTGTTTTACTATTAAATGTAGTGTTATTTTTTTTTATTGTGTTAAGTGGGTTGGTTATATTTTGTTTGCATATACTGAGTCGAATCCAATAGAATCTTATATATAAAGCCATAAATTTATCTGTAAATTGTGTGTGTATTTATTATTAAATAAATAAAAATTTATTCGAGCCGAACCGAGCCGAGCGTACCTTTGCTCATGCTTGACTCATTTACAAACCGAACCGAGCCGATCGGCTCATATACAACCGAGCGGAAGATCGAGCGAGCATTTTTCGAGCATTTTCCGAACGAGCGACGAACGATCCACGAGCGGCGAGCGATTTGAGCAGCCCTAATTACTTGACATTAGTGATCTATTGTTTACATGTTTCTGATTCTTGTAACTTTTCTATAATATTGTTAAAGTTAAAAGGTTCATTTGTGGTTGATTCATATTCTTTTTAAACAGTAAACAGATTTATCCAGTTAAAAGTTTTTTTACATGAATTCAAATTTTTTTTGGATATGGTTCTGAGTTTAAAAAGGTTTTGACTTCTATTGTTTTTTAAATCATGTGATTTAAGTGTTCGGACAATTATTCTACATTGTATAAGTCATGTGACTTATTGGTCGTCTGAATTTTTGGTATTTCTTGGTTTGTATCGACTCTATTGTATCTTAGAATATATGCTTGGTAAGCATTTGAAAGTTCGTTTGATGATTCGTGTATGTTGAGAACTTGCCTATCTGTAATATGTTACTAGAAGTAGCAATATGAGGGTTCTTGTTTTTGATATAGGCTTTACTCTATCATGATGGTTTAGTGTGGTCTACATGTAATATGTGTATAATCTTGTTATTTCGTTAGGCGAACCATGTGGTAGACGTATTTTAACCAGCTGATGTTAAGATCATATTTTTTAACAGCCTCGTATGTTGTCTCGTGTGAGAATACTGTCTGATTGGAAAAATCGTGTGATTTTGTGTTCAATCTTATTCTGTTTGGCTGTGTTTTGTAGTCTATTGTTAGGCTTGTTTAGAATACTTCTTGTCTAGGGTATTCTTGAATTCTTATCGACAGCATTGTTTGCTCCTCTGTGGGATGTCTTTCTAATTGGAAAAATCATGTGATTTTCTTCTTATTCAATTAGATGTCTTTGGCTGTTAATTCTGGTATTGAAACATGTTGTTTTGATTTGGCAGCTGTGTGTTTCAATTGTTGTTTCTCTTCTTGTGTAATCTCTGGTATTGGCACTAGATCTAGGATTCTTGAATAAAATCTACTAGTTGTAGAATTAGGAAGTCCGTTAGATCATGTTAGTGTTTTTTGTTTTTCGTCTTGTTGATGATTTGAACCGTATAGGTTAGAGAAGAGATTGTAAGGGATTCCGGTTGGTTTCTCTTTGTGTTTTACATCTTGTATGTGTTGCAGCCTTATGTGTGTTCTTTTGTGTGAAAGACTTTATTCTGGTATTAAAATCTAGTGATTTTGAGTGTTATCAGATATTGTGTAGGGTGTAACGGTGCTTACATGTTTATGAATCATGTGATTCATTTTTGTATAGTTCTTGTTGTTTGTGAAGTTGAAATATTTGATTGGTTAAAATTTAAAGTTTTTTCGAATCAAATGATTGTTTACATTCTTTACAAGGTGTTACCAACAAGAATAAAAATATGTCTTGTATGTTTTGATTGATAAATCGTGTGATTTGGTGTTAATCAGAACATGTTTTGTTGTGTCCTATTTTTTGTTGTATGCATGATTGATAGGATTTTTGCTGTATTATGTGATTAGATTGCCTTATATCATTGTTTCAAAATATGGTTTTTTTTAAAATTCGGTGTATTTTTTTTGTCTTAACATCTTTGTTAAATTGTCTTGGACTAGAATTGTTTTAAATTTGTGGTCTTCTAGTTGATGATCTTTATTGGTTCTAGTTCATAGGTACTGTCATGTTTTGGAGAAGTGATAAGTCATTCAAATCATTTGATATTGGTTTCTTTGTGGTCATTTTTTTGTCATAAAGGTAAAATTTGTTCTACTGTTATACTACTTATTTTGTAAATGATAAGTTGGTCACATGTAGTTGAAAAGATGAAGTTTCAAATAGAATTCTTTATCCAAGTATTTGTTAGGGAACACAGAAGTTCTTAAACATTTTTCCAGATATTAACTGCTTTAAATTGATAAAGGCTTTAGGATTAACTCTATAAAGTTTTTATTTCTTGAGTTCCTTTAAAGTTTTTCATTTTTTTTCGTTGGTTCTCTCACTGTTCAAATCAGGATTCATCATGTGGATGAATCTTGGTAGTTTGTTCGTAGTGTGAGGTTTGTATTCAGGTTGTTGTGTTGATAATATGAAAGAGAGTATGAATTCTTGGTGATCTTTTGTAATCAGATTCAAGATCCTTTGTATTCATTGGAGTTATTATATGTTGGTTTTATTGTTCTTATTTCGTATATTTTATAAGGTCAAAGTTTTTACATAAATATGTTTGGGAAGTGTTTAGTATATTTCTGGAATTTCTTTAGATACTTGGAAAATTAACAAAGGCAGTTCATTGTTTCTGGACATTCAACTAAACTGAGTGTCTTATCAAATGTGCTGCTACATGTGTTATTTCCACATAATAACCAACTTAGGATAAAATATGCAGAGTAGTATTTCAGTTTCATCTGTTTTTTTTTGTCAAATAAGACTATGCTGCACTTGTTGTTCATTTACCTGTGTGTAATATGGTTTATGTTCTTATTTGAAATTGTTGTGTGATTTTGGTGTTCGATTTGTCTTGATAACTCGTATTATTATTGAGTCTTAGTATTTTTTCACACACCTCTTTTATTCTCTCTTAAAGTTTCGATCAAGCAATTCATTTTTCTTGCTTCAAGTATTTCTTCCTCTTGTTTCTCTTGATGATTAGAGGTTTTGTGTGAATCAACAGTATGTTCT
This sequence comes from Ambrosia artemisiifolia, assembly GCA_032199755.1. Taxonomy (NCBI): domain Eukaryota; kingdom Viridiplantae; phylum Streptophyta; class Magnoliopsida; order Asterales; family Asteraceae; genus Ambrosia; species Ambrosia artemisiifolia. The sequence goes on along the minus strand of CM063525.1, from coordinate 6,923,418 downwards.
TCCTGTTGTTTTAAGTTTCTAATCGGTGTCTAGAGTTAGATCTTAATGATCTGAGAGGCTGTGAGAAATAGGTTGAGTTGTTTTAGATATTTTCTTGTTTAATAATATCTGTAGAAGGTGTTACTGTGAAGGTTTTGTTTTTTTTTTTGGTCGGTGACTGGGTATTCTTTTTTAAAGATAACAATTTGGATAATCTGCCTGTCAGTCTACTTTGTGACAGTTCAGTTGTGATATCCATTGCTGCTAATCCTATATTTTGTTGATAAAACAAAGTTTTTTACTTTGGATTTGTTGTTCAAGAAAGCATATTGCAAAAGGTATGGTTAAGGCACAGAAAGTTGACACAAGTGTTCAACTGGTTGATGTGTTTACTAATGGTTTTTTTTAGCTCATCAACATCATCGGTTGTGTAAGTTGATTCAAATGGTAAATGTGCTCTAGTCTAGTTAACTGAGATTATTTGGATCAAAATTTGTTGCTAGAATTAGTTGTCGAGTTGAGGTAAAATGAGATCGTTCAGCTGCAGTAATTTTTTTATTGTTGTAGTATAGCCTGTGCGGTATTTCGTGATAAAACTAAAAGTTTTGCGCTGGACTTATTTTTTTAAGAAGTCTGATTTCTAAAGGTTTGCAAACACATCAACATGTTAATGATATATGATATGTTTAGGTAATAAAATTGAGGGGGGGGTGTTAAAATGTTATACTCAAATTTGTCAATTTTATTACTTGGTATTTTATCATTTTGCATAAGTTGTTTTGTGCAGGTCTTATGATTGGCTTGAAGCTGCTGGTCAAATAGTCATTCAACCTTTGTGTATGTAATATTTGATGGGCTGTTATAATACAAGTTTGAGAGTTCAAGTGGTGAAGTCCAACATATAATACATGGCCCATTCAGCTAAGATTGGCCCATCAGCTCATGTCCTCTCTTGTGGCCCATTCGTTCAAAGCATATGGTGCCTAGTTGACTACTTGACCATCTATAAATAAAGGTCTCTTTATTATTTTTCCTTGGGTCGATATTATCTCACTTACCAAGCATCTAGAGCAACACAGAGTTTGTTCTAGGGTTATTGTTATTATTGAACACATATATCAACATAAAGTGACAAAGACTCTTGGCTGGTTTCTGTTCAAGATCGACACTTCAGGATTTGTTCTCTTTATTGTGTTAGATATGTTTTTATCACTCTTCTCTCTAAAGATATCTAGGGTTTCTCATGAGTCGATGTTATTAGATCTTAAAGTCTGATCGTTTCATTAGTTTTGATTTGTTTAGATCTTTAAGTTTATTCGTGAGTTTGTGAGTTCCTGTGTAGATTGTTCTTGAGAGATTAGTTTTTCTGAGTTGATTGTTTTTTTGTTTGAACGGTTCAAGTGTAATATTCAGAATTTGGTTCTTGTGTTTATTGATATCATGTTTTCTGACAGATACCCAATTGAAAAAAGATATATTTTTGAAAACGCCAAAATACAACTATTTAAAATCATAATATTGAATTACAAGTTTTGTCCTTTAGGTTTATACCATATTTCAAAGCATGCCCTTTACGCGTAAAATTGATGAGTTATGTGTTTTATGTTTCAAACTATTTCACAATATGTCCTTTGTTCCTAACCAAATTAATTTTAACCGTTAAGTAGAGGGTAAATTGATCATTTTACCCATTTATTTATTTAGCAAACCATTATAATAATTAAAACAAAACCAATTAAATTGGTATTCTTTCTCTAAAAACACAGTGTCTCTCTAATGCCACCACCACTCCTACTACCAGCCTGCCACCACCAGCCCACCACCTCATTTTTTTCTCCTCGAAAATCAAAGAGAAGCGGAGAAAGCAAGTACGTCAAAACTGAAACAGAGAGAGAGAGAGAGCGCGCGCAAGTACGAGTGAGTGAGTGAGAGAGAGAGAGAGAGAGAGAGAGGGAAAAACCCCACCATTTCAGATCTGAAAACCCCGTCGCAGATCTGAGCCGCCGATTGAAGTCGACGATGGTTCAAATTTGAAAACCCCATTCGCTACAGTTCAACGACTGACAAAATTCAGTTAAGTTCGTAACAATCTTATCAATATCGCTATGATTATTAAGCTCTCACCTGCCCTCATTGCGGGTTAGGGTTTTGGTCAGGGGTGAATGACGGAACTTTGATGGTAAACGCTTAAGTGAAAGTCGGGGCCAGGGTTATGGTGTACGATGGAGAGGGTGAACTGGGTAGTTATGTCATGTGGGAATGGTACGGCGGTGGTGTAGCTAGGGTTTTTCAGTGGCGAAGGTAGAGTGGTTGTTGTGGGGGTGGAGGTTGACAAGAATGGTGGTGATGGGTGGTTACAGCGGTGGTGGAGGGTGTGCGATGGTGGTTGATGTGGGATGGGTGGTGGTGTTGGTTGTTCAGGTAAGTAGGAGATTGTAAAATCAAGCAAGAAAAACGAAATTTTGATTTTATTCTTCACGTCCAGGATTACGTCCATGATCATTGGATAGGAATCCAAAGATGAAGAGACGATTATGATCTCTCCGAATAGGAATCCATTTTCTGAAAGATCCAATTTACCCTCTGCTTAACGGTTAAAATTAACTTGATTAGGACCAAATGACATACTGTATAAGATTTTAAAACATAAAGCACATAACTCATCAATTTTAAACATAAATAGCATGCTTTGAAATCTATAATCTATAACTTATAATAAAAGAATTGAATATTGATGAGGTGGCATTCAATGGAGGCCTCAACCCTCCTTTGAATGTGCCACGTGGCACGTTAAGGTGAAAGTTTTTAATTTATTTTTTTATTTTGTTTTCATCAATTCTGCTACACTTATCTAATCCTAATCTCTTTAACAATTTAAAAATAAATTTAGATTTTTCTCTCTAATGTTTCCTCCCATCATTTTTAAGCGTTAATATCTTTTATATACGACATTTTTTAAAGAAAAAAATTACACCAAATTAACGAGCGTTTTATTATCTTTCCAACGAGTACCATAGTGCTATATAAAAAACGGAGAAAAAAACGACTATTTTTTATGAGGTTTCATTCATACAGGAAAAAAACACAAAGTGTTCAGGTTATTCATTAATCATGTTTTTTCTTTTAAACCATGTTCTTATATACAATGTGGAAATTTAGCCCAATCGCCATGCTACCATTGGAATTTTACTCTTCTAAAGATGGATAGGTATACTTCATCAAGAGAAGCTAGGAGAAAGAATCGCGCAACACTGCAACACATGGTGTCACCTTATAGCAAGGTTATTTTTTTATTTATTTAATTACAAGAGTAATAATTATTACTATTACTATTAGTATTATTAGAATGGTTATATTTTTCAACCCCGGGACACTCCCGGGATAAAAGCTAGTATGGTATAAAAGTAAAAGACAATACTTGTAATTCAGTCAAAACATAAATATATGCGTCAATAAATCACATTCTATTTTATTCAACTCATTCAATATACAGGTTCTTTTAAAAGACGTAACTTTTTTATCACTAAAGCATATAACATCACCACTTTAAATCGTGTAATACACGACATTCTAACATGGAAAAATAATAAAAGCTCAGCCAAAATAAAACATAAAACTAAACTCATGTTTTTCTATAACAACGTGACCTCTGTTGATTTCAACAGATGAAAAGATCCCAATCGCACATAATAGAATAATACTGAGGGGGAAAAACCAATGTACAAGATTTATATAACTTTTATTGCTATTATGCCAATTTATGTCAAATAAATTAACCAATTTGCAGAAAAGATAAATAATTATAAGTTAATAAAAAGAAAATGGAAAAAAGACTATACTTGTACAAAAAGATGTTACATGAAGTAGCTGAGAGCCTTCTTTCTTCTAGAACCTCCCTCTCCATACAGCTCATTCCATTGCACAAGCTCATTCATGTTTACAGACTCAGACGACACACTTGCACAAACCTATTAACAAAGCAACACATTTTTAAACCTTCTAAATCATTTTATTTAAAAAATATATATAACTTTTTAATCATATGACCCGATAAGCATTTTGAAAATCTTGGATATAAGTGTTTCAAGTCAACCTGAAATATTTTGACCCCTACCAAAAATATATTGGACAAGACGCGTTTCAGGTACAGAAGCTTTCCTTTTGTCTTATTTTAAAGCCCGTCTCAGATGTATTTAGGTACAAAAGAGTTGATTTGGGTTGTGTTTTTATCTCTAATGGGTAAAATAGGTTAAACTAAAAAACAAAGTTTAACCAAAAAGGAAACAGGCCAAATAAGTGCAGGTCAAGCAAGTAAACAGTCGCCACACATGTATTCAGATGAGACCTTTACATAAGCTATGTGTGTGGTGTAATGGAGGGTTCAAATGAGAAGAAAATCCTTTTAAGAGAAGAGAAGGAATAAGTTTAAATCAATAAGAATGTTTCATCTAATATTTGTAGTTAAGGTTACTTTAAGGGTATAAGGGTAAATTTACATAAATGATTAATTCATTGTCTTCCTCTTCTTTAGCTAAGTAAATTAAACTAACTAGTGGTATTTATATTCGCGCGTTGCGCGATTGTTGGATGTGGTGTTGCGAAATCGTGTATTTTGGTAGAAGTTAGAAGCTATTAAATAAGGTTGTAAAGAAAAGAAGGTTTGCGGGGCGCAACTTGAATTTATGCGTTTGCGGGGTGCAACTCGAATTTATGCCGTCTAATAATAACGTATTATATTCGACCGACTCATTCTAAAAAAAAGTTTACGTCGAAACGTAAGACAATTTGAAGTTTTACCGACAAAGGAAAAACTTGGTGGCCAAAATGTAAAAACAAAAAAAAGTTAACTATTGCCTAACCAAAAAAAAGGAAAAACTTTGTGGCCAAAATGATAAAAAAAAGTTAATTATTGCCTAACATGTTTTATTTTAATTAATATAAAAAAAACCAAAGAAAAAACTTGGTGGCCAAAATGCAAAAAAAAAAAAAAAAAGTTAACTATTAGTTAAAAATACAAAAGGAAAAACTTGGTGGTCAAATAAAAAAATAAAAGTTTACTATTTCTTTTCTAGATCTTTTAATATATTGGTAATAACTAATTTTCAAGATATACACATTCAAAACAAACATAATTTTCGAAATATCCATTTTGACCCGTTACCGAACCTGTCCATTTTCCCACCCCCATCATATGAAGAATTCACATATTTTTCTAAAAATGTGTTGAAAGAGTCGAATATTCAAATTTTCATGGGCCAGAAGGGGTGTGTGTTCCTAACCTGTTCATGAGCGAATTTGAAGTCATCCAAGTTTAAAGGCCGAATATCAGAACTTTCACTTAAAGCCGGAGCAGGTTTGCCATCTGCTATAGCTGCAGCACGCTCCTGCCATCCAAAAAAAGAACTTTAGAAGTGCCTCCATAACAAAAACATTCATACTTTCACACACAAAATTTAAAGGTGGCGAAGACAAAATGGACAGGGTAAGGAAGGTTGGATCATGTACCAAAACGGGTAATTAGGTACATGTTCACTTTGTACAGATATTTTTATTTAGTCATAGACAATCAGCATGTCAAATAAGATTTCATATATACAGTATTTTATTGATAATCTAATTTGTAAATACAGAATCTGGAAGGTTCACACATCGAAAAAACTCTCGACCCGTTATCTTTTAAAGCTATTTTAAAATACTCGGTTGGCACATTAGATAACATAAGACAACACGAAACAACTCATTCATAATAGAATGGGTTGAAAGTGGCATGTCTGTAATATATGCATACCTTTTTTTCCTTCTCTATGATCTCTCTAATTGGCCGATGTGCAGCAGTAACACATAAATTCTGCAATATAAAATATCAAAAGACATAATAATAGGTCACTTACAGAACTTTCTATCGTTCAAGATTAAAGAGACTAAAAAAAGGGGAGAGAAACTGAACCTTGAGATCGCTTCCAGAATATCCCTCGGTCATGTTTGCCACTGCATCCATATCCATATCCGGAGACAAATCCTCTTTTGCTAGAATAACTTTTAAAATTTTTGCTCTATTAGGAGCATCTGGTAAATTCACCATCAATCTTCAAAAGGAAAAACATAAAATACTCGTTAGCATACATATGAGTCGAATCTGTAAAATTAAAATAAAAGGTTAGCTAAATAGCAGCAGGTCGAACGGATAAAATTCGATCGATGCATTGTGTATTATTAATGCATAAAACTCCTAAATTATTGTATTTAAAACAATAGATCACTATTGAAATAATAAATTTTCATAATCATAACAGAGACTTGTTATCATATAATTCTAAATAGAAAAGTGTTTCTAGTCAACCCAATCCAACCTGGTTTTAAATTGAGCGATAAACTACCCTTTCTCACCCAACTACTGGACCCGCCATACAAAATCTTGAGAACATTTTACCTGCGAGGAAGTCTTCTAATCACAGCCTCATCAAGATCATATGGCCTGTTTGTGGCTGCAAGAACAATAACTCGTTCCGTGTCTTTTGTACGAAGACCATCCCAGTTCATCATGAATTCGTTTTTCATTTTACGCATGGCTTCATGCTCTCCAGGATTCTCCCTCCTCCCCAACATGCTATCCACCTTTAAACATAAATAAAGGTATGTTTTATCAGTTACCTTATTCAATATAATATTAAAATAAAATAAATTTAATAATCATACTTCGTCCACGAAGACAACACTGGGAGAAATTTTGCTAGCCAGTGTAAACACAGCCTTGACATACTTCTCACCCTCACCAAACCACTGCATAAGAGACAATGGAAAGAAAAAAGTAAACAACAGCTTTGTTAAAGAAATAACTCTAAATAGAGAATGTCGGTTAGATAATGGGTCAAACAATTTCAAGTTGAGATAGGTCTTTCTAAAACGGGGAGAAACGTCTTAAAGAGTCCCACAAAAAACTTTTTTGTTCATTTCTTAGGAAATTGTATTACAATTAATCATATAGTTATCGATAGCGAATGCCGAATAGCGGTAAATAGCGACGGGCTACCGATATGCTACATAGCGATAGTGACGCTCGTAGCGCCCGCTATTTCGTAAATAGCGGTAAGGTATTAAAATTATTAAAAATATTTTATTTACAAATTTACAAGTATAAGGACCAAATGTTTATATACACAAACTAATTTTATACTTTCTATGTAAAATTTAGACGTTTTAGACACTATATGTAAACAAATGAAAGATAGAGGGGTTAAATATGAAAATAGATAAAGTTACTTATAACCCTAAAGGCCTGAAACAGAGAAACACAAAACAGTCAGCCGCCTCTTCATCTCCTTCCTTGTTTCCGGCAAAAAAAAATAGCCGGAAGTCGCCAGAATCGCTATTTTCACGCTATTGCCCCGCTAACCACATGATAGCGGTTGATAGCCGGTACGAGATGCTATTCGCGATTGCGGCCGCTATCACTGCTATTAATAACTATGCAATTAATTAATCACTGTTCTTTACGTAAAAAAGAAACTTAATTTCGCCATTTGACTTGCCTTGAATTATAAAAGAAAACAAATCAACCCATTGGTAAGTGAATGGGTCAAAATTAGCACCACAAAATTTAATTTATCTGCAGACGATTGTAGAAAATGACCTTTGATGTAATGCTTGACATGGATATATTTATAAAGTTAGCACCAGCTTCAGTAGCCACAGCCTTAGCCAGCATAGTCTTTCCAGTTCCAGGAGGTCCAAACAAAAGAATGCCCTTGCATGGCTGTAATTAGTAAAAGCTAATATCAGACATCAATTTTGCTCCAAATACATATTCAAGCTTAGACATCTATAGTCATGCCAGATTGGTATGCAGAGTATATATAAAAACTGAAACCGAAAACAAAATGGGCCTGGAAACAATTAGTCGAACAGCAAAAATTTAGATCTACACTAAAAGAATAGACAACTAGGAGTTGTGAAGCAATTAACTTTAGAACTCCTACAACTAGGGCTGGCAAAATGGACGGGTCAGCAGGTTGTGTAATGGGTCAAAACAGATTGGGTAAATAAGATTACAAAACTATATTATTACAGTAATAATCTGAACTTCATATAATACAGTTAGAAGATTTTATGTATCTGAATACACATTGGATGACTCTCAACATGATAGACCAGTTTCCTTTTTAGTTGAATACTCTAGATTAACCCATTTGGCCATTTGACACACTAAAGAAACATATTTCCAAATCGACCTTTTTGTGTATAAATGGATCCAAGCTGCAATACCTACCTACCAACTAAATCATCTACTCGTTAATTAATAAAATTCAGAAGGACAAAAAATCAGAAAGAGTGAAAAACCTTGGTTAATTGGCCCTTGCAGAAAAGTTCAGGTCTTTGTAGAGGGAGCATAACCAACTCCTTTAATGTATCCTTGACCTTTTCCAATGCTCCAATATCATCAAATGTCACTCCAATGTCACTAGGAGGTATGACATCACCCAGAAGTCTTTTCTCAAATTCATTTTCAGTCACAACATCCTATAATTGTACATAATATATCAACAAAAGTTGGTATGATTCTAAGATAACATTTTGGTATGCAATGGTTTCGACAATAAACAAACATAAATCACTAAAATCACCTTTAGAGACTTCTTCAAGCTCTTGGATTCATTTTGAATTGCTTGGAGAATTTCAATACCATAATGTATGCTGCCAGGTGGCAATGTTAACAAGTCAATAGTTGCATACTAGACACACCCCAACTTAAAAATAAAAATAAAAAAGAAAGAACTAAGACAACCAAGTTCTGAATTTCAAATACCTCTCATGTGAAAGAACAAGTCTTGCGTCTGGATCCGCTTGAGCATGTTGCATTAGATGATGGCTTAAAGCCCACCCGACAACTTTCTCAGCGCCTGCAATTAGCCAAAACAATTAATCAATTTGAATAATAGTCTCTTATAATAATCAATTTGAAAGATTCAGAAAAATATGGTGCATATAACAAATGTTATGTGTAACAAAAGAAAAAAAGACTCAATGTACCTTCATTTGTAAGCAACTGATCCTTGATGCACAATGTTTCCAGTCCATCACATTCTAATCCAGCCCGGTTAAGAACCTGCATAGTAATTTTCATATCATTATGCATCAAATATCATTATACTTTTATACTTTTTCTGTGATATCCCATAAAATTTCATGAACTGCCTTTTGGCAGGTGCCACAAAGTTGGAACATTTCCTTCTGGTTAACTAACCATGGGTATCACTATGAAAATAATCAGTTTGTTCGAGTTTTATGTTGCTGCTATAATTTCTCAAAGCAGATAAAACTACATGATATACAACTGTACAAATTAAATACTTATTGAAGAGTCAGAAATTCAGCTATGAAACAACATATATGAGAGAAAAGGTGATGAGATTATTGCTTGCAAGAATGGATGATGGATCATGTAACATTGGTAGTTAAACCAGAAATAAAAACTTGCTTACATTACGTAAATGATTAAGATTCCCCTTCATCTTTAAGGTTTCAGCATCTCGGTCCAAATGCTGTTTCCAACTAGCAAGGAGATTCTCCTCCTGCAGAAGCTCATAAATTCATAAGAAAATCCTTAGACAGAAAGCCGATAATGATTAGGACACAAACCTGAGGCAAGTGAATGGCCACTTTATTAGGAAAAAGTCTTGTTAAAAGCTTAGTTGCCTTAGGAACTTCCTTGCCCCGTTCATGTAATCTTCCAATATCCTGAAAAATGTAAAATTTTCTTTTCAAAACTTCAAACAAAATTTAAAAAAATAAAATTAACAATGCTTTAGTTTTCATTTCTCACAATAGTGCAACTTTCCTAGTTAAGTGTCAATTGTGGTACTCACATGCTAGGTGAAAACAGTTGATTATATGCACCAATAGTGTTCCGTCAGTAAATACCAAACAGTAAACACTCCCCAACAACTAAAAAGGATAGCTTCTATGCAGTGCTAGTAATAATTTCAATAACTTCTATTAACGTTATGTTATGTTAAATTATTTATACAGGATTCCCTCATTAAAAAAATTAATGACTGGTGTTTGCTAACCCATGCAGCGTTCAGTTTTTTTTAACCTATTACACCATGGTTTCATATAGGATTTATCTTACAAATAATCTTTTACACAGGTGATATACTAGGAACATAAGCGATTACCGGAAGATTAAAGTCGAGCAAAGCAGTCTGGTTGCTGCCAAATTTGGTGAAAAGTAAACCACCGGGATGTGACTGCAATAAAAGCAAATTGAAGGCACTATTAACAAAAATAACTTAATACAACTTTGAAATGTCTATAAACCTAAAAATTAAGTGAAAGAAAATAAACATAATATCTTCTCAAAATTGCAATGCACACTCAAGTCACGACGTCACGTCATATTATCTCTGGGCTTCTTTTAAAAGGGCCTGACTGGGATAGTCAAATTTCATTTTCTTATATCCTAAAGGCCAGAGATAGTCAAGTTTCATTTTCTTATATCCTAAAGCTTGCACAGACTTCTATCAGGACAAAATTTAGCTTCATAACTGCTTTGGTAAACGCGCCAAATGTGACATTTATTTTAAGCAATTGGAAGCTACTCAAGCTAGTTCTCATTACATGAGCATTGACGGGTAACAGTCAACTTAAAATTTTAATATTTAAATAGAACAGACAACCATGTGAGTTGACTTTGAGGGGTGGTACCTTTTCTTTGCGATTATCAGTGTGAGTTTGTGAACCTATTACAACGACATTGTCTGGGAGCTTTTCGAGCCAGTCTTTAAATGTGGAATATGATTCTGAGCTCCCAACGATGGACTTCTCTGCATCTTTCATGAACAAAATGAAAGGACTATTCCTACTCTCATTGGATACAACCTGCCAGACAATAAAAAGTTACTTTGCAGGCTACAAACAACAACCATACCCTATAAATCCCACACATAGCAAAGCTAAAAAAAAATAAAATTATGCTAAAAAGGCAAAAGCCCACCTCAAACAATGTGCTGATGAGTACTTTATCAAGATCTTGTACACCCGTGGAATCCAAGCGAAGTTCATTAGCTGGTAGAGATAACAAGCATAACAAAATGCCACATTAGATAGAGTAAGATATGCCTATGAAAACAAGCCACTTCAAGTTACTGACTTCCTGTGCATATGGAAAAGAATTAAATTACCAGAGCAAAAGTATCCATAACCACCGTCACAAAGTCCACCTAAGTCAACCCCATCGGAGATGGGTTTATCAAATTTGACACCAATTTTTGAGAGCGAATTGTCTTCAAAAGATAAAAGAACCCTCCCACGAGCCCCAGATGTTGGACCCCTAATGTCAAGAAAACACAGCAACCAGGAAAATATATGAGAAATGCAGTCAAATAGAACACATGTAACTGAAGGTGGCAAGACGGGAGACATAAAAAAAACAACTTTTAATATGATATACTAAAGCTCTCTTAGTATAATAAACCAGTTTTCTAATTTATAAGGTTGTATGAGTGGGATTTTACTGGTATGCTTGTAGTTTGTTTGCCATGCACTAAAAATACACTTTGGGTGACTAGACCCATTTAACATAGCAACCATGAAAATGACTGAGAAATACAGTCAAATAAAACGTATGAAACTAATGGTGGCAAGACAGGCGACATAATAATATAAAATGATTCAGGAGGTTACATGATACGGTAAACAAAACACATGTAACTGGAGGTGGCAAGATGCGTTAAATATGATATACAAAAGCTCTCTCGGTATAATAAACCATTTTAGTAAAATGATTTAGAAGGTTGTATGCACTAAAAATACATTTTGGGTGACTTTAGACCTATTTGACCCATTCCCCTTGACATATAACATAACCCAAAGTCGGCTCATTTATACGAAAATGGATCAAAATGGCCACATGTACCTATACTAAATATTTATTATGTTAAACATGACAGCAAAAAATTTATTTTACAACAGTAGTCTAAATTTTCTAATATAGTTAGGGGGTTATATGCATTAAAATGCACTTTGCCGACTTTCGACCCATTCCCTTTTTGAGATACAACTCAAATCGACCAATTCTCAAAAAACGGGTCAAAATTGCCGGTAGTTAGCCACATCTACCCATAACAAGTACCCACGATTCAAAATAAGTTTTCACGGACAAATAAACGATTTGCAGTAACCAAATTGCACCTTGAAGTGGATGAAGAAGGATATATGCTTCCTCCAGAAATAGAACCTATAAACTTTACTCTATCACCTACACATTTGTAGTTCATTATTGTTAAAAAGGAAATAAAATGGAAAACACAGAATATGCAAATTAATTACATACCCAATTTGAATGTGGGGCTCTTGGAGGTTCCCGCAGTAGGTGGAACAAAGTCAACCTCCATTTTCTGTTGTGGATCAAGAGAAGATGAAGAAGGAACATTTTCATTTCCCGTTGCATCTAATTCATTAGGGGTACTAGCAGTGCCTGTCAACAGAGTGGTAGCTCCAGGACTTCGCTTTGAAACATTGCTAGTACTTCCTTCTTTCAATAGCTCAGCTTTCTTGGATAAACCCTAAAAACAATTCAATTAAAAGACTTAATTTTTCAAAAACTATTCTATAATATATCAACTGTAGAATGCTGACAGATTAAATCTTACACCCAGAAACGAATGGCTATCGAAAATGAGCAATTTTGCCCCATAATAATGCGAAAGGGCCTTTGCTAGCATCTCCTGGTAAATTTCAGAACCTGAAAAAATGATACCATAAGAGATATTCATGCCATGAAGAAAGATCCAAACTTTTATTCGATCAAATGTATAGAAGCAGAAGTAAAAACATACTTGCAGGACCAGAAAGCAAGATTCTAGGATTCACTGTAGGAAGATCAGAAGCATATTTAACTTGATCTTTATGCTTTAAGTGTATATAGGAAGCTGCAATAAGCACATTTTTGGTGTTCTCACTGCATAAAGAAACATATTTGTCAAAAACAGGATATTTTTTATGGTAATAGCATTTAAGTAGCATATCCTTTAATAAGTTTGTAACATAAACATGCTGATTAAATATAAAACCTTAAATAATATGGGAATTCATCAAAAGAAACGTCAACTTCACGCCCATCGACAATCCCGGCAAGAATCTCTTCCTTGAACATTGCAGATCTTACAGACGTTCCTGATGCTGAAGCAGGCCGTGAATCCCTGTTCCACTCCCTTGTTTCCAATGACTGTTCAAAAATTATTTGCATATAAACCCAAAGATAATACTGAAAACCTTAAATAATTAGTTGAAACTTATACGTACATTTCCTGTTTCAATAGAACTAGGGTCTAGGCTGCTTCCAAGAGGGGTGACTTTGCTTGTAACTCCAGCTTCAGATGCGCCATCTTTACCAGTATTTGTAGCTGAATTTACTTCTGGAGCATCAATCTCATCAATATCATTACTAGGATGACGAATTTCCATTCCCAAATAACTTTTAGGAGCAGTTGGGACAACTGGCTTCAAACGAGATAAATCTGGTCTCAGATTAGATAAAGATGCCAATATAGAAGCACCTGCAACTGCTGAAGCATCCCCAGCACGTCTTTCCTTATGCAGCATTTTCAGGTCTCCACCACGAACAGACGTATGTGCTTTTAACAAGACATCATTTGGCAGGTGCTGGAAAATCTATTTGGAAAGAAAATTAAGGAAGACGTAGAAAAATAAAATAGCAAATAATGCACTCAACAAAAGATTTTGCTAAAAGAAGGATACATAAGCGTGATTCCCATGAGAACCAAAAACAACTTCGTCCCCTGAATTCAAAACACAACTTGTACCCTTTTTAATAGTCTTCCCATTAACATGAACAGGCCCCTTGCTTCCTTTGCTTTCAAGAACAGCTACAGAACCGCCTTCGCGCTGATCATGTCGACAAATAGTAAGTATTCATACTGCAATTGCAAGTAGACAATATGGAGTTCATCTCCAACAATTCTATAACCCATGTGAGCTCTTTGTACTTAAGATAATTCGAACCCCTAAAATAATGGCATGAAATATTACACCATACCTCGTCGAGCTTGATACTGCAAAGAACCGCGCTTATATCCTTGATTGAAAGACTAGCATTCTTGCTTGATCCAACTGAAAAGCTTGTTGGATAAACAGTCATTGTTTGGTTCTACAAAAAACAATGCACTCCAGCTTTATAATCAATCTTTACACGTAATCATAAGCCATTTGTTGAAATATACATTCAATATAATCACTTATTTATAAAGGTGGGTACAAACCAGCGAAGTCTGAGGAAGAAGCCTGCACCAAGGCTTGGCCATCTCACTTTTTTTATTTTGCTGCTTCCATGAAGTAAATGCTCGCGGTTTCTCTGCTAAAACTGGCACTGCCCCTTCATATCAACCAATACAATGTCTCAGCTATAATCCCAATTTTCTTATTCATTAAAACATTTTAACAATTGATTGTGCCTTCGTAGGTAAAGCAAGCATATAATCAGATATAAATTTACATAAACAATCACGCAACACGCACTATCGCGACCTAACTTTCTTCTAAACCCTGACTAGTTCGGTAATTAGTAACTACACTCATGTATAGCTTATCATTTCAGTCTTACATTCTTAACAGCCACAAGCAGATCACATAAACAATCATGCAACACGCACTATCCAGACTTGACTTTATTCTAAACCCTGACTAGTGACTACTTCAGTAATTACTAACTAACTCATGTATAGCTGATCATTTCTATCTTACATTCTTAACAGCTACAAGCAGATACAAATTTACATAAACAATCACACATCGCACACCATCCGACCTAATTTTATTCCAAACCCTGACTACTTCAGTAATTAGTAACTACACTCATGTATAGCTTATCATTTCCATCTTACATTCTTAACAGCTACAAGCAGATACAAATTTACATAAACAATCACGCATAGCACAGTACTATCCGGCCTAATTTTATTCTAAACCCTGACTACTTCAGTAATTAGTAACTACACTTATGTACAGCTGATCATTTCAACCTTACATTCTTATAAGCTACAAGTAGATACAAATTTACATAAACAATCATGCATCACGCTTTATTCTAAAACCTGATTACTTCAGTATTAGTAACTACACTCATGTGTAGCTGATCATTTCAACCTTACATTCTTAACAGCTACAAGCAGATACACATGTACATTAACAATCACGCAACGCACGCTATCCAAACCTAATCTTATTCTAAACCCTGACTTCAGTAATTATTAACTACACTCATGTATAGCTGATCATTTCCATCCTACATTCTTAACAGCTACAAGTAGATACAAATTTACATAAACAATCATGCATCACGCTTTATTCTAGAACCTGACTACTTCAGTATTAGTAACTACACTCATGTGTAGCTGATCATTTCAACCTTACATTCTTAACAGCTACAAGCAGATACAAATGTACATTAACAATCACGCAACGCACGCTATCCAAACCTAATCTTATTCTAAACCCTGACTACTTCAGTAAGTAGTAACTACACTCATGTATAGCTTATCATTCCATCGTGCGATATCCGACCTAATTTAATTCTATACCGTGAGTACTTCACTAATTACAAACTACTCTCATCCACAATTCATCATTTCCATCTTACATTCTTAACAGCTACAACCACACCAAACAAGATTCAAACATCCAAACATTCAATTCAACAATGCAGCACAATAAACTTTATTAATAAACATTTTCAGTACCAAACATGCAACAGATTCACAACACCACATCACCAAACCAACTCACCTAAACCAACCGGAGTGACGTCAGCCTCCACCTTCCCGACAACCTCACCGTCACTGTCACCGTCCTTCCGGCAACTGACGGCGGCGTTTTCCGGCGAATTCTCCACAACCGGCGGCGATTTCTCCGATGCATCTCCATTTTCGACCTAATAAACCAAAATCAATTGAAAAAACAAATCAGTAAACATAAAAATGAAGAAAAATAACAAAAATTAGTAAATTAGATAACATTTTCAGACCTTTTGACGCTTCGGTGACGGAGGCTTGTGTTCAGGAGACGATGATTGTTTATTATTATTATTATTGTTATTATTGTTATTGTTGTTGTTGTTGGATATAGATCCGCTACGACGCGTAGAGACCATATCTGTGAAGCTTTGTTTGGTGGTGGTGGTGTTGTTGTTGTCTTCGTCTTCGTCCTCTCGTAGAGAGAGAAACAGGACGATGTTGTAGAGAGAGAGAGAGAGAGAGAGAGAGAGAGAAACTGAATGAGACCAAGGGAATAATAATATATAAATTTGATATAATATATAAATTTGATATTTGATAATAATATTATTAAAAGAGAGCAAATATTTTAATTTCCTAGAAAAGAAAAGTAAAGAAATAAAAGTTTTGTAGGGGTATGTGTTAAGGAGTTTTGTTACTTTGTAAGTTGGAGACGTTAGATTTACTAGTTTTGGTTGACTTGTAATTTGCACCCCTTGAGTCTTAATGTTTATGCTTGTGCCACTAATGTCTATCATGAGCAAAAAGTTTTATGAGTGCTGGTGGTGGTGGCGGCGGCGGCTGCGGCGGCGGTGTAAACAATCTTAGCTAAGTTTGAGTTTGTCTAAGTTTAATCTCAACTTGTTGCGAGCTCTATTTTTAAACTAGAACAAAACTCGCGGGTTGTTGCGGGGAAGCAATGAGAATCTGGTTAGTATTGGTTCGTTACGGTATTGGCACATCCTATAGTAAGCATAAGAGAACCAAAAAATAAATGGTATCGATCCAGTTCGTTAAAAAAACTAAAACAAAGAATAGTCGGCTTATATTAGCTGATCTAATATTGTTGTTTTTGTTGTTATTATTATATCTATGTTGATCATTTTACCGATTAGAAATTGCAAAAACAGTTGGTAATGTGTGGTTGCGATGGTGGCTCAGGAAAGTGCTACCGTGTCAAACATGGGAGTTAAAACAACCAATATGGCTAGTACATTTTAGTCTCTTACGGTGATATGAATTTAATGTTTAAACTTAGCTAAAGTGAAAGGAGATCATATGGATCAAAGGAACTCTGTATAAATAAAAAGTAAAACATTATTCAACAATCATTCATTAAGTTTGTGGTTGTAAATTCATACTTTTGCAAAAATCCAGTACTAAGATCTTACACATCAATGGTTTCGACATGGATTGTTAGAAGTTGATACCTTATTATTATTATTATTATAAAGCAGTAGAAAAGGAAAAAACTGTAAAAACAATCATCCATTGGCTTAAACTTAGGACGTTGCGTTAAGTCAAAGCGCTAAAAAAGCTAGATTAACATAATTCAAAAATGAATATCATGTCATCATTTGAAATTTACAGCAACAATTAACTAAATAATCACACATGTATATCTCATCTCAATAATCCTTCTGATTATTTAGCACCCCATTTGATCAATAAGAATATATCTATCTATGAACTTTGCCTTTGACACATCAAATTCCATCACAAGGGTCTTCATTGAGCTCGGATCCATTAAATGACAGAAATTTGGGTGTTCCAAAAGTAAGGAAATCCTTACCTTCAGAAGCAACAACATAAACCTAACCTGAGACTGGTTGCGTGTAGAACAAAGAGATTGAATAAGTTAACATATGCCTTATTAGCTTTGCAGAGAGGAGCACAATGTGTCTTTGCTTCAGATGGATCCTACATAAGTACACATCCAATACTTAAATAAATTTTAGTTATTATGTGACTTTTTACTTTAACTTATACTCATAGTTGAATATTTTTTATGGCCACTATAATTTGCTATTCTTGTTAAGTTTTGCAGCTATGACAACCTTCTAGCTAGGCTCGTTTACAAACTAAGTAAAGCTAGCTCAGTTGTTTAAATCAAGCCTATTTCACGAGACCTTTTTTTCAAGCAAGTCATGGACTTTTTTATTAGTCCTATAGAGAAAATAGAACTTCAGATAAACACACCTACTCACATGTATTAGCCATCAGGACGTACATTGATACTCGTTTATAAACGTATACATATTCATTATTAGGAATAACATATATTACAAAGTGCATAAGTGGCAAAGCCATTAACATAACTCCTCTATACCTAATTCCAATCACACCTGATGATTTCTCATTGGTAATGAGGTTTCAATACATTGATAAAATATAAATTTAACAACTACAACGAAAGTTCCATCTTACTACAAGTCGTTTAATTGGCACATCATGCCACCCACCCACCCTAAAATGGTAGATATACCAGAGTAAAATAATTGGAAATGATGGGAAGAAAACAAAACCTCTATTTTCATCTACACAATTTGTTCACCACCAGTGTATTCTTCAAATGATCTTGTGTTGCTTCTGGGTTTTCATGTAAATCCTTGAATACATGTCACGTTACTGGGTACTTATTAATGTTATAAGGAACCGGCTAGGCTATTCTTCCTAGGGTTTGGCCTGGTCAGACCTGGACTTTTTTGGACATAAATTAGTTTCATTTTTTCCGATTTGACCCATTACTTGAAACCACTTGATACAACCTATACGAACACACATATATGTATATGTATGACCTCTTAAACTCGTCTATAACTATCAAGTACATTTTCTTAAAAGAAATTAGAAAGTTTAAAAGATGATGTAGCTTTCTAAGTGAAATCCCAAATATATTTGATGGATTCATTGATTGTTTTAGATTTCGACAATCTTGGTCAAATTTGTGGGGTGTAAAGTTCACCTAATTTCTTAGCAACCAAATTTGTAAGTGCAGTCATCAATTCAAGAGAGTTAGAAAAACACGTTTGATAAAGTAGAAGAAAAGATCATGTCACACCCTCAAATTCTACTTGTGGGGTTTTACCGCGAATCGCGTGACATACCAGGATCCAAGTCAACGATCACAATAAACGACAACTATATGAGTAAAATAAAGTTCAAACAACCATGCAGTTTTACGAAAAGATAACCAAAGTACAGAAGAGTGGAAGCAGTTTAAAAGTTACAATCCATGATACCGAATGTAACCGAAATAGTTCAACAGTTTAAAACGATGTTTAATGTGACGCATGAACAGGACGAGACAAAGTACAACTCCAGTGTGCCGAATCCATGCTGCTACCTTAGCGACCTGGGAAAACATGTTATGTTAGTCAGCATATACAATGCTGGTGAGTTCACAGAGTTTCATGTTTGCAAATGTAAGTAAACGTTTGAAAACCATATCCACATAATCCTTACACCTATACCTGATGCTAGCTAGACTTCGTTACATGATACTAAAGCATTATGAACCATTGCTGAACGTTAGTAAGTTGCCTTAATTCCCCGCCATCGGTCATCACTCAGTGTCGTAAGTTAGTAGGACAAATATGCACTCGTCCGACCTCCAGTCGACCCGAGTAGGGCTAGCCGGACCCAATAGATCTATTCACACTTTCCCCGCTATGTATCCACATATTTATTGTTCACAAGTTAGAAAGGACTTTAGATGAAAGTCGCCTAGTACCTATGATATAATGTAATAATGTGGTCTAAAATGTTCAAGTTCGTACAACATGTTTCTCCCCAAATGGAAAACAATAAAAGAGGGGCTGTGAAACTCACTTTAGGTTGCGTCTTCAAAAATAACACTCAAAAGTTTGTGCGCTAGCCTTCACTACAGAAAACCTATCATAAGACGCCTATAAGTGTTTGACCGATCATACGTTTGTCCAATAACCCTTGGTTATCCAAGACCGCGACTTTGTATGTTTGTAATAGTGTTTGATGTTTGACACGACCACACAAGACCCGACATCCCGTTGGTGACCCATTATATTCGTATATTAGTCAAGTACAAGTTCATAAGAAATAACACGTAGATACGCACCTCATAAAATGAATAGATTGCATAACCTAACATATAGATCATGTAATGCATGTATGAGTAACAAAACATGTTACGGGGTTTCCAAATATGTTACTGGGTTTAAAATATGCTACTGGGTGTCACGACACGCTACTGGGTTCCAAAACACAAGATGGGCTTTGAAACACACGACTGGCTTCAAAACACACGACTGGCTTTCAAAACACACAATTGGCTAAGCCAGTCGCCCCTCAGGCACACGACTGGCTAGCCAGTTAGGCTGTTGGCCGCTTTGACGCGTGAAACCCTCCAAATCAGATCCGAAACATATTGGAACACCACGATTTAATCCCCAATCAATAACCAACCTAACCCTACCATTATGCCCCAATTAACACCTCAATTTACGCACTGATTGCAAGTTTTTCCCAAAATGGATAATATTATAGTGAAGTCACATCAAGTGTAAGCAAATGTTACCCTAAATGGCAAGTAACCTGATTTAATCACATATTCACATTCCAAACTTCATCAAGCTTTAACATGATCATCCTAACGTAAACCCTAACAAGTTATAAGCATCAAATCATCATATTACATCCTAGATTCCACTAAAATCTTCAAACGGGTTAAAACTCATAAAACCACAAAACAATTTCAAATATCATTCTATCATGATCCTAACACCTAGGTAATAAGCATAACAACTTCCTAGAATCATTCTAACATTATGCACATAAGAAACCCCATGTTTTAGATTCAAAGTTTGCATTTTTATTGAAAACTCATAGGGTGTTTAGATCTAGTTTAGGAAATGTTTTTCAAAGGTTTATATTGATGAAAACATACAAAGATCAGATCTGGACCTTTAGGGTTCATAATAATAACATAATAATGTTTGAAAAGTGATTTGGATGAACCACCTTAGATCTTCACTTGTAAAGATTGTTTTAGCTTGGAAATGGTGATTTTAGGTCAACAACGGGTATACAAAGGTTAAGGGTCGTGAAAGAGCACTTTGGGGTGAGTTAGGGTTGCACGAATTATGAAAAACAAGTCAAATATGGTATTTATAGTTGTTACCAGTCGCTCCTGATCCTGGTGACTGGCTAGCCAGTCTCCCAAACTTGGACGATTGGGTTTCTCGGCCCGTTAATTACAAATTTAACACATTAACTCACATATACACATATCGGTGAGTTATATAATGAACGTAAAACATTTAATACTCGACAATTCACACTGCTATGTTATTTCATGTAGTCCCAAATGCTAGATCTTGTTAAGTGCAAGAGATTGTTATCACTTAGAAACACCTATGGATTAGGTGTTTTAAGTACGCACCTATTCAACTTATGCTATCAAAAGATAATGACCAAAACCCTAACCCTAGCTGCAACATGGCTTTCTATATATAGGGGGACTGATGGGCCTGCGCACTTAAGCTAAGTGCGCAGAGCCCGTCCATAAGTGCGCAGCCTAGGGTTTAGACAATACAACTATGCTATAATTACATAAACAACCCTCTAACTTCTAGACTTCATTACAAGCTATCAAAACACTTAATTCTGGTAACTGTGGTCTCAATATAACCCAACAATACTCCCCCTAGACCACAGCTACCAGTTCTTCATTCTCAGTCAATCTCAACATCACTTGACTCCCCCTCTTCTCTTGTTCTGTGTGCCGGGAGTGCTTGAATAACACTTTCTTCAACATTTGCTTCATCAACTGGTGGATCTTTGTGACACCCGGCAATTTCCGATCTACACTGACGTGATTTTTATGATTTAAAAATAAATATTTTTTTCAAATATTGCTAATTACTAAGTTTCGGAAGTTTACTGACCGTTTTTACAATCCAAACTACGACCGATCTAATTAACGCGATTTAAACGCGTGTTCTGAAAACACGTGTCGGACATCGAAATTATTTATATTCAAGCTCGGTTTTGTTTTTCGAACAAAACCGACTACTTTTTATAATTAATTATGGAGCCTAAATAGAAACCGAGACGTTTTACGTTTAATAGGGTTCGTATACGCGATATAACCTACCAACCCTAACCCTACCTATAAAACCAACATAATCCTCTCATCATCTTCATTTTCCCAGCCGCTATACACCCCCTCTCTCTCTAGAATCACTGCAGCTCCCTCTCTCTCTAACCCATCTCTCTCGCAACTCTCTCTCTTCCCTTTTTAGTTGCAGCCGGCCACCACCCACCTCATGGTGGTGGCGGCGCTCGTATCTCCAGGCAAAAAGAGGGCAGGGGTGGCAGTGGTGGTTAGCAGAGGTGGCGCTTGGTGGTGGTTCGAGTGGTTTGTGTTGGTTCGGGTGGCTGATGGTGGTTAGGAAGAGGATGGCGGCGAGGCAGGTGATGTTCGGCGCAGGTTCAGGTCTGGTAGGGCCCGGGTTCGAGTCAGGATATGGTTGTGGTTGTAAAGGGTAGTGGCGGCAGTGGTGATTGTGGTTCAGTGGTTAGATGGGTTCAGGTGGTAGTCTGATGACGTGAGGGTTGGTCCGATTTGGGTCTGGTTCGTCGGTCCGATTGGGTTGGGTTTTGGTCCGGTTGTTCGGGTCTGTTGTGGTGACCGATTGGGGCTGAAGGGTTGGCCGAGATGGTGGTGTTGGCTTCGATCGCGTGTCGCAGCTCGGGTTCAAATCTGGTTCAGCTTTGGGTTCATTTTTGGGTTGGTTTGGCTCGGGTCAAGGTCTGGTCAGCTTCGGTTCAGGTTTTGGTTCTTGGTTCGAGTCTGGTTTGAGAAGGGTTTAAGTTCAAGTCAAAGTTCGACAGTCTTGGTCAACGAGTCAGATCTGTTCGGGTTCGGTTCGGGTGTCAGTCGTGGTTACGGTCAGCTCGGGTCAGAATCTTGCGGGCCAGATTTCGGGTTACGCGCGTGTGTTTCGGTATACTTTAAATTGTATTTATTATTATTTATATATTTATAAATATATCGGTATGGACGAACTAGTTTTGACTCGCGAACGGACCGAATAATAATAAACAGTAACTTTATAAACGAACGATTTGGTAAACGATTAACTTGACGTGACTTATGGTTTCGAACTCGGACTAAATATAATTGGACTATATTGTTGGACTATATTATATATATATTTTGGTATATATATATTCATAGGATCAAGTATATATAGATGTCGGAACGTATAGTCTCGTGAATCGGAAATGTGGATTAAAGGATTTGATAACTTGTGTTTGTAAGTTGATTTTGGGGAAAATTGTAGACAACGGGTGTTGTCTGGTTGGTACAAAAACAGAGGAAACTCTGCCCGAATTTTTACAAACTCAAAGCGTAACGAACTGCTATTATTTCTATAAGTAAATTCTCCTAAGTGTTTGGACAAGTGTATTATATACAAAATCAAAATGTTTTCAAAGACTAACTATTTGTGACAATAAAGATGGTTTTCAAACAATATTTGAGGTAAAGTAACAATTGTTATTAATCGGTTTTAATAACTAAACATGTATTTCTTAAAGAGCATTTTTCCTAAAAGTAAGTATACTGGACACACATTTATACGGATTACGAGACGAGCTAGGATTCAGGATAATTATACGTTTCAGGGTGTTAGTCCAACTTGGTTACATACGGATAGCGACAAGTGTGCAACTTGGGTGCCATGTAATACGTGAATTAAGATAAGTCATGATCGGTTCGTCGAGTTGAAACGTTTTGAGACTCGTGTTGGTTAATAAGCTAGGCTTATGTGTGATAGACTGTTAAGGTGTCCTTTGTTGGTAATTAGGGCACGAGGAAGTCGGTCGAGGTTTCAGGCTTGTTTGCTAGCTTAGCATGGACATTAAGGTGAGTTCATACCCCACTCTTTACTGTTTTTGTAAATGTTTTCGGGGGGAAGACATGCTTCTGTTATGAAAAACTGAGGAACTCAAAGCGAACAAAGTTTTGGAAAATGAAACGGGTTGCGTGAGTTTACGGCCCCACTTTACTTGGTTTTCACTTTTTGGGGGAGAAAACATGTGTTAAACAACTATTTGGTAACAACTGTCATACTATGGGTTTTCAAACGGTTTACTATACGATCTTTGGAAGTCCCGGGGGGAACCATGAATGTGCTGGTTTGCACAACGGGGAAATGTGAATAGCGCTATTGGGAGTGACCAACCCCACCCGTCGGCATGGAGCGCCGGGCGGGTGCATATTGTCTCAAACAGGAACAGGTTTACTATTCGGGCACAACATCTGGTTTGCGAGTTAGTAATGGTTTTCCAATCGTAGTAGTAATGGAACATGCGCCTAGGTAGCGTACTTTGGTTTACATTTTACATAGTATGGACAGGGTGAACATGGTAACACTTTTGGAACTTGGTAATGTTTGATAATATTTTGCAAAACTTATGAACTCACCAACTTTATGTTGACTTTTTAAGTATGTCTTTCAGGTTTAAACTATGGTAACGGCACGGTTGGAGTAGGTGACAGTTGGGATCGGGAATCCTAGAGGGTTAGCAATGGCGTTCAGGAAACAAGAGTCTTAGATGCATCTTTCCGCTGCGTTGGCAAAGGCACCAAACGTCACAACCGACCAGGGGAAAAGTCGGGGTGTGACAATCTTGGATAAACAACTCAGCAAGGTCTACTGTTGCTGGATCCTTCTGAGTATCTGGATCTGGATCTGAAGATGCTGTGGGGGCTTGAGTAGACTCTGTTTCTGGATCAGTTGTTGCTGCAGGTACCTATGTCTGCACCTCTGAAATGACTTCAGCTTCAGTTACTTTTGCAGCAGTAGCTTGGGCAGCTTTCTCTTTTTCATCTTTCTCTTTGTCAGCCGCGTTGATCCTGTCTACCAAATCAAGTAATTCCCTTTTCCGTTTCAACGCCCGTTCCACCGCTCTCCTGAATAGGATTGCTTCTTCAAACAACACATTTTCAGCACCCACATTTATCTGATTGGCGAACAGGGTAGTCAGATCCGATGGGTTAAGGGCAAACACATCTATTGGATCTAGAATCCTCAAAGCCTCTTAATCGTCCCTCAACTTGATAACAGCTTCACCAGTCTTGCTGTCATAAAACCATTTCTTAAAATCTTTTAACATCACTGGAAGCTCAGGACGTATGGGAACTCGTGTGACGACCTTGGGTGGGTCAATCACATACGTGATCATTCCTCGTCCTGTTGCTGGATCGATTCTCTTTTTGGAGATTCTTCTCTTTGGCTTCTGTGGTTTAAAGATCTGGAAATCAGTTTCACACTCCTTTTCAATGAAAACAGAGAGCATGTCACCCGTGGTGTTTTTGGAGTGGTTGATGAACGGGGCTCTGCTCAGTTCCCTGATATCCCAACGAGGGAGAGTTTTCAGATCCTGTCGACCTTTGAAATACTGTATCACTCCCCCCCCCCCCCCGTCTCTTAACAGCAAACAACCTTTTCTGTTCATCATATGCCCATGAGATGATCCTTTCTTGATGAGCTTCTCTTGTGTGATGGATGTTTTGATGCAGAGCTGGAATAGTAATAGGTCTTCTGGGAAACCAGGTAGATCTTTCAGGGTCCAACTTATGCCCATCCGACATCTCATATACAGTGTCTTCTTCCAATCCCATCTCTACAAACTTTTCAGGCATCTCATCCTCACTTATCTCGTCCACATCGCTCTCTTCAGCTATTCTTTCTTTCTCTTTTTCTTCTTCCAGAAATTTCCCAAAATCAAACGTCTCATCAAATGTTGTACCAGGAGCACCTGTCTGTTGTTTCTGTAACTCTTGAATCATGTCAAACATCTTCATTTGAACCTGAGTTTGAAACTTGATCAGGTATCGTTGATCTTTTACAATCTTTTCCAGATTCTTGTTCTTATGCTTCAGCTTCTTTATCTTTTTCCGCAGTTCTTGATTGTTGTGGACGTCACTCTTAAGCGTACATATTTCTTTGGCGGCAGTCTTCCCAACCTCCTTGACCAGCTTTTCATACAGTTCCTGATGCACCGGTTTGCGACGTGATGCAGCAGGAGCTGAGGAGGAAGGCTCAGTTGACTTCTTAGCAGGTGCTTTGGGTGCTGGAGCAGTAGTGGTGGATGGTCCTGGTTGATCTTCTTTTCCGAACATAGATTCCAAAATAACTTCTTGCTCAATATCGTCCTCAGTCATCACTCGAGGAACCTCAAACTCTGGCAACCGTTCCCTTCGTTTCTTTCTTTCGGCCCTAGCCAATTTAGCACTTTTTCGTAAAGCTTCAGCAGTATCAAGTTCCTCTTGTGTCAGAGATTCTCTGCCTTCTTGTAACAAACCAGTTGGCCTATTCTTCTTGGTTGGCCTTGATGCAGCTGGTTCAGATGCTACTCTTTTGCCCCTTGCCCTTTCTCGAGCAATCTCTTCAGCAGTTGGCTGGGCTGTAGTGGGAGCAGGTTCAGATGATTCAGGGGCAACTGTGGATTGCTGACGAGCTTCTGTAGCAGACTGTTTCCTTTTCTTAATCTTGTTGTATAGTTCCATGACGATAGGATATCACTGTGCTGCATACATGTTTTCAAGCATGGGTTCCCAATCAGGCGTATTGCACTCTGTGAAGAATCGTGCACCTTTGGTGAAGTTGTACTGATCACAAAGGGGTAGATCCTCGTGTTGTGCGTTAATCATCATCTGCACAAATCTGGGATACATCGCCCATTTGCCATTCCCAGCTTCAGCATTCTTTACCATATAGTCGAAGATCATTCCTGACAGATTAAAGGATTCGTTCTTGCAGATCTTTATCATAGCAGTCGACCATTCAGAGCTGAGGGCGTTGTAACCTCCTTTTCTGTGACACAGAGACATAAGAAACACGTGACTGATGAGTCTCCAGTCTCTTGTCAGCTGACTCTTTTTGATATCCCCTCTTTTGTCAAAATCTCCTTTGTATCCGAAGTTCTTGAACTCTCGGTGAATGTCAGCTTTTGGTAGAAATCTGATTGTTGCTGGCTGGTCTTGAAGTCTTAGAACGTTTCGAACAGTATCTTCTGTGATGATTACAGCCTTGTTTCTGACTGTAGCTTTGATTCGCTTGACACGAGCAACGACCTCTACTCTGGCAGACCTCCAAAAATCTTCAATGTGCGAGCAATAAACTTGTACATTCTGCTCCACAGCGTATCCTATTCTGCTTCGTCTGATCCAGGTGACAACGTCTTTGAACTTTACGTCGTCGGTCTCAAGGTTCATCGGCTGATTATGCATTCCCCTTGGATCCCAGTCAAGAGTCATCTGTTTGGATCATGTGCACGAAAAACAAGTTAGAACTTCTGATTGAGAGTTGACGACCAAATGACTGATCTTTGACTTTGACGGACAACGTACTTAGACTTAGTTTATTTTATTTAGTTTTATATGTGTAGTCTTTTAGATGGATTTGTTTTAACAGTGTACACGGTACTTTTGTTTTTCATTTTAATGATCATTAACGTCCAGTCAGTTGGTACACGAGATCACAAGTGCGCAGGGCAGACATGACTCGGGCATGGTAACCACTAGTCAAGAGAGTCCAGTCTGCGTACTAGCCAAGTACGCAGACACTTAAACCTTCGTTTAAGATTTTAAGTTTGCAGCACAAGTGCGCAGTGATTCTAGGGTTTCTCAAACTTGTATCATATGATGCAAGTGCGCAAGATATGATACAAGTGCGCAATATTTCAAGAAATAAGTGCGCAGTTCTTAAAATCCCCAAAACTTCAAACGTTGATTCCTCAGATCTCAAATATAACCCCTGTTGACACAACCAAGAATTCGTTAGAGCATTAACTACCTTAAACAAGAACACGAACAAGTAATAATGGAGAAGAAGATGGATCAACAGGTGTGATTAGGGTGGTGAATGGTGATTAATGGAGGTTTAATGGTGGTTTTAGGTGGTAATTGAAGAAGAAAACGGCTGATGAAGACGATTATGAACCTTTTAGAAGAGAATTAGGGTTTTTGATTTTTAAGATAAAAGTAAAAGAAAATTTACTGTGTGTTATATATAGAACAGGTTGGGCTTGCGCACTTGGCTTAAGTGCTCAAGGCCCAATGGCCCAGATAAGTGCGCAGAGCCAAATAATAGAGAAAATAAGCTTAAATCAAAGATCAGGGACTGGAGATCAACCGTTTCTCGCCTTTTGTATCAAGATCATACTAACCATACCTGCCAGATCACATTTCAACTTTCCGTTGGATAGCTGCAGCTCAAGAAAAACTGTCGGTATATTTGTCCACTTAAATCCATGCCTCTCGTCTTTCAACATACGTTTTGTGATGAGCTTTATCATGTTTTGGAAATATTGACGAAAATTAGTGGACCCCACTTGTGCTAGGTGTAAGCCTACCAATCCTCAAGGTTTATTGAGATATAATGATGAGAGCTTCAGGTCTATGTTTCCATAAGCAGAGAAGATGATCATTATGTCAATCAGATGATGAGAGCTTCAGGTCTATGTTCCCATAAGCAGAGAAGATGATCATCTGATTGCTTTTTGAGCTATCTATATGTTTGCACGTCACTAACATTGCGTGTCTTTTGTTGCTCATTTGATTTAATAGCCCCGCATTGGTAGCTTGCACTCTTAGGTGTCTTTTGATTACTTATGCACAAAATTTTCTGTGTCTTTTGATCTCTCAACCTGTGTATGACCGGACTCAGCTTGTGCAGACCTAAAACACAGTGGGAATCCAGCTTTCCATGTAGATCTTTTCAGTTTATCACCTTTAGTAGTTTACTTGATTCCAGGCTGAATCTACCGACATGTCGTTGCTTGAAACCGCAACATCCTCTGGGTCCTATTCACATGCTAACAAAATATGATTAGTCCCTATCATTTCTTGATTTTTGAAAAATTTTGAAATTCTGCAATTTGGGATCTACCGGTTGGGTTTTGTCGAAAGCTTTTGTAAAGATATCTGCTTTTTGATCAGCAGTATCTATTGGCAACACCTGTATATACCCTTTGTCGTGTGCATCGCGAATTGAATGAATCTGAATTTCTATATGTTTAGTTTTAGAATGATCAATTAGATTCTTCACGATGTCACGACAAGCATCATTTGTCAATATAGATAGGGGTTCTCATGACATTCAAACTGTAATCCAACAGCTGATTTTGAATCCACAACACTTGACAGCAACAATTGGAGGCGGCTGTGTACTCAGCCTGAGCGGTGGAGATAGACACTGTTGTCTGCTTCTTGCTCTGCCAAGACACAAGCCTGTTTCCCAGAAATTGACAGCCACCAGAGACAGATTTTCTGTCAATCCTGCAACCTGCATGATCACTATCAGAGTACGCAATTAGGTCAAAATTATCACTCTTAGGATACCATAAACCGAGTTTTGGTGTTCCTTTGAGGTAGCGGAAGATTCTTTTTACTGCAGTTTCATGAGATTGTTTGGGATTTGACTGAAAGCGAGCACATCATCCAACTGCCCACATGATATCTGGTCTGCTGGCTGTGAGATACATCACGGATCCAATCATTGAACGATATGTGTGAGGGTTCACAGAAGGGCCTTGAAGATCTGGTACAAGCGTTGTTTGAGTAGCAAAAGGAGTGTTGGATGGCTTGCAGTCAGACAGGTTGTACTTTGCCAAAATGTCTCTTGTATAATTTGCTTGGTGAATGAGAATGTCGTCTTCTTTCTGTTGGACTTCAAGACCTAAGAAAAATGACAGTTCTCCCATCATGCTCATTTCAAACTGAGACTTCATAATGCTTTCGAATTCCCTGCACAGATTTTCATCAGTTGAACCAAAGATAATATCATCAACATATATTTGAACAAGAATAGAGTGTTTGTTGACTTCTTTGGTGAACAAGGTCATGTCAATCTTCCCTCTTGTGTATCCGTTTTGCAGCAGATATGAGGACAAGGTCTCATACCAAGCTCTAGGAGCTTGATGGAGACCGTAGAGAGCCTTGTCCAACTTGTAGTATTTGTTGGGATGATGAGGATCTTCAAATCCCGGTGGTTGACATACGTATACTTCTTCCTTGATCTTCCCGTATAAGAAAGCACTTTTCACATCCATCTGAAAAACTTTAAAATTTTTGTATGATGCATATGCCAAGAAGATGCGAATGGCTTCAAGTCGAGCGACCGGTGCGAAGACTTCCTCATAGTCAATCCCTTCCTGCTGACGAAACCCCTGAACCACCAGACGAGCTTTGTTTTTGATCACCACGCCACGTTCATCCATTTTGTTGCGAAAGACCCATCACGTTCCAATAGGATATTTTCCTTCAGGCAGATCCACGAGTTCCCACACCTTGAGTTTTCTGAATTGAAAGAGCTCTTCCTGCATGGCTTCTACCCAGCTTGCATCTCTTACTGCATCTTCAATGCTGAAAGGTACCGTTTGGGACAAGAATGCTGAAAGAGCGGTGTTGAGCTTGTCTGTCTGATTTCTTGTAAGAACACCCTCATTAATTGGTCCAATGACGTTCTCAATGGGATGGTTCTTTGAAGATTTGTATCCCATGTTTTCTTCTTCTTGCACTTGTGGATGTAGGTTTGAAAGGTGATCTCCAGGTGCTGATGAGCTGGATGGTTCATCTACAGACTGCTGATTTGAAGGTGTTCCTTCAGCATTTGTAGTGCTTTCAGGAATGTGAGAGGTTTCAGCAGCTGTATCACCATCATTGAGTTGAGGAGGAACAATTGGATCGGCAACAAGAGGAGAAAAGCGAGTGGTGAACGGTGCAACGTCATCGTCAGAAGAGTAAAGAATATTCCCAAAGGGAGATGAACTTGCTGCTTGATTTTCATGAGTTTGATCTAAAGGAACTTGATGTTCAGGTATGACAAAGTGATTAAACACAACATCCACGTCAAAGAACCAGTCAGGACCAGTTCCAACATTAGTGGAGTTGGATTCTTGCCAGTCAACATAGAAAGATTCAAGAACCATCTTGGTACGTTTGTTGTATACTCGATAAGCCTTTTGACTAGAAGAGTATCCAACGAAGAAACATTCGTCTCCAACAGCATCAAACTTCATGATATTCTCAAAGTTGTTCAGAAGAGTGCAGGAACATCCAAATGGCCTGAAATAATCAATGAGAGGTTTTCTTTTAAAAAGCAATTCATAAGCAGTTTTCCCGCGTGGCTTGACAATCAAGACTCTGTTAAGAACATAACAGGCGGTGTTCACAGCTTCTGCCCAGAAGATGATTGGCAATTTTGAGTCGATGAGCATGGTTCTGGCAGCTTCAATGAGTGTACGATTCTTCCTTTCAGCCACTCCATTTTGCTGAGGAGTCCTTGTAGCACTGTATTGAAGATGAATTCCTTTCCCACTGCAGAATGTCATAAAGCTTTGGTTCTTGAATTCTGTTCCATGATCATTTCTGATAGACTTTACTTTCAATTTGATTATGTTCTCGATCAAAGGAACAAACAGCATCAAAGTCTCAGCAGCTTCACTTTTAAACTCCAAGAAGTACACCCATGTGAAGCGAGAGAAATCATCTGTAATCACCAAACAGTAAGACTTTTTACCCAAGCTTTTAACACTAATTGGACCGAAAAGATCCATATGCAGTAATTGAAAGGGAGAGTCAATTGAGTTCACTATTTTGGACTTGTGCGATTTCTTGTGTTGTTTACCTTTTGCACATGCTAAACATTTTTCAGAAAAAGGAAATTCCTTGGAAGGAAGACCTCTAACTAGATTTAGTTTAGAAAGTTTGTTCATATTTTTAAAATTCACATGTCCTAATCGCCTATGCCATAACAGTGACTCTGACTCAGATGCCTTTGATAGTAGGCAAGTCATTGGGCATTCAGACTTGGCATCTCTCATGTTTATCACATATGTGTTATTCTGCCTAGGTGCTTTCAACATGATCATGTCGGTGGGTGGTTTAAATCCTGGCTTAAGGAAGATGCACTCCATGTCGTTGAACAACACCGAGCCTTTGTCACAGACTTGTGATACACTCAACAGATTGTAGCACAGTTCTGGAACATAGTTGACATCTTCTAGTGTTAGTGCGTCAGAGATCACATCTCCTATGCCAACGATCTTTCCACCCTTTTCATTTCCAGCGAACGCTAAAACTCTCCATCAATGAACCGATAGTTCTTGAGGAGTTCTTTTAACCCAGTCATGTGTCTTGAAGCGCCGCTGTCGACATGCCAAAGATATCTCATAAGAGCTATCAACCATTTTTGTAGTTTATTCTGCACAATCAAAACAAAAGAAAAACAAATATAAACTAAAGAAAATCTATGTACAATCACGACTCAGACATTTAATTAAGTGACTTTGGGAATCCAAGTCTGTTTTAGTTTTGATCTGTCGTGATTTTCACCCAAAATTGACTCTTGTCTTTTCCAGATTTGTGTATTTTTAACAAAACTTTTTACGGTTTCTTGAAGATTTTTGATCTGATCAGAAAAAGAGTTTTGTGATTTGACATCTTTCTGTGGTTTAGGTTTCAAGTGACAGTTTTTGACCACGTGACCCTCATTTCCACATCTGAAGCATTTTGAGTGCTTAGGCTTGATCTTAGGTGAAGATCTGGATGATGATGGTTGTGATGTTCTTTTCTCGAGCTTGTCTGAGCGGGAGCTTTCACTTGAACTTGATTCATCCTTGTTGCTGCTTGATTCTTCATTAGTGTTGAGGTCAGGTAGGCTGGTGTTGCTCTCTGTATCACTTAGTGATTCTTCAGAACTTGAGTTACCTGTTTCACTTTGTGATTCTTCAGAACCTGATACATCTGTGGATGAAGGGATAAACTCTGGGATTTCCTCAGTGAGAAATTTCCCAAACCTGTTAAGCTTTAGTTCTGGCACAAACACACGTGGTTTGCACGTTTGTTTATCATCAGAGGTATAGCATTGTCAACACAAACATTTGAACGTTTGATAGGATGCTTCCTATCATCAGGGGCCACAGCACCCTTTAAATCTAGTTTAGAAATCACGTTAATACAGTCATCCGGCCTAGATAAACTATTACAGTTATCCATCCTAGATAAACTATTACAGTCATCCAAATTAGTTAAAGTATTACAGTCATCCAAAATCAAATTGTTTTTAGACTTTTCATTGTTCCAGATAAACCAATTCACTGTGGAGTAATTGGCACCTGGATGTCCTAACCCCACTGTCTGCCCACCACAACTTTCATCATCTTCCACACTAGCCTGTTGGGTCACATCTGCATCGCTTTTACTTATGTTAGCATTTGACTCAGATTCATCACAATTGTTTTCAAAAAGATCATTTTTTGGATGAGGTGTTGGAATAGGTATGTATTCACTTTGGCTCATGTGACATCCGTCACCTTCCTCTTTTGTAAATATACACATTTGGTCCCTCATCTATTTTAAAATTTCCATTTTAAACCCTCGCATTTTACCGTATTAAAAAGAACTAAAATTTACAAAAATCTTCGCAAACTTTATAAATCGTGGTTGCACACTTTGCACTCACACACGAACCAAGCATAAATATTTTATAAACATAAAGTACCCGACTTAAAAATCGCGAGTTACGGTCCGAAACCGAACCCGGAAAACAAAGAAATCAAGTCCGGGGGCTAAAAATAAAATTCTGATTTCCCCTTAGCCGCGCGGACCGCGGGAGGAATACTAACTCCCACGCGGTCCGCGACAGAAGACCAAAATCAGAAAATAATTTTATATGCCCCGCGGACCGCGGAGGAATTCTTAATCCTCCCGCGGTCCGCGCCAGACCTGTCTGCAGCTTTTCAACTTTGCATTAATGGCATCTCGAGCTCAACCCCAATTCCGCCCCCAATGCACCTAATAACGCGTTTATAGACCAACAACCGTGTCCCCTGGCAACTCTTACTTCCCACATGCATCCAATTTCACCATTAATGACCAAATCATCAAAAATCACTATAAAACCCACCAAAACTTAACCATTTTGGTGCACCCCTCAAACATCCATCTTATCACAATTAAACACACACACACGTTCATCTTGGCTGGTCTATCATTTCTGCACTAGAAGCCCCGATTATCATTTCATATTTTGGACGAATTGGAAGCTTATTCTTTGGGTTTTTTACTCGGTTTTCTTTCGCTAATTCGGACCACCAAAACCGTGAGTTTTTCCAATTACTTTTGCATAATCTTTCATTATTATCAGTAGGTTAAAAGCCCTCTAAATGTTGCACCGATTATAGCCTCTAAGGGTTCCAATTGAAAATCTAGGGTTTAGGGTGTTCTTGATTATTTGGGGATTTTTGAATTAAAAGTTTTAAGAATTTTAAAATTCCATAACTCGCTTGTTACTGCTCTAAAAATTATGAAACTTTGTAGACTTGTTCATATGACTGACTAGGAGTTTCAGAAAAAGTTTCGGGATTTTTAGAAACTGTTTATTATTTTTAATCATTTTTTTATGCTTTAATCATGTTTAATTTATATAAAATCGAATATAATGAGTTGAAACATGAAAATTTCCAGAAATATATCCCATTATGTTAGAATAATTATCATACCATTTTCCCTCTGTTTTGATATGATTTCACAGGTTATCTCATTTTCTTTTGTTAAAATAGTTTTAAACAAATAATATTCATATTAAATAGAGTTTTATCAGAAAAATGCTATAAAATTTATTATGAGACCTTTTAAGTTAGTAGACTAAGGTTTTTCAGAAACCTTTATTTTTAGAAAGTGTTTAGTATTTATCTCGAATTTATGTGTTATTTAACATATTTAATTCATATAAATTCGTATTTAATTCATTTTATTATGAAAATTGGTGGAAATATATTTTGACATATATCAAACATTCCCACATCAGTTCTATCATGTATTAAAATGTTTTTATACAATATTGCATTTTATTTGATAAATTAGCTTTTAAAAGCATAAAATTCATGTTAAATAGATTTTAGTCACCAAAACTTTTATAAAAATTATTTTGAGACCCTTATGGTCAGTATATAAGTTTTCCACAGAAAACTTTATTTTTACAACCATTTTACAATTTATTTCCAATTTATGACATTTTGACAATACAAATTAAATTAATACTTTTATATAAATTACAAACTATTTTCTGAGTTAAATTCACTATTTTACAAACTTAGAAAATATCACATTTACCAAACACAAGAACACTTATTATTTTATCATCTCATTATTTATACAATTATTTATAAAACAAATATAAATAATTATAGCTTTATATTATCAAACTCAAAAACCCCAAAACCTAGACTTAACACCCTAGATGCCTTAGATTAGGAACCCTAGACCCTCTTAAGCTCAAACACTTAATTCGAACACTTTGAACATTAGGTTGAGTCGTTGGGATTCACCTCGCTTACACCCGCAACGTTAGCATTTTACTCGATTAATCAAGGTGAGTTTACATAGCCCCTTTTTACTATTTTACAATTTTTGGGGTGAAACATGTTTAAACATTTTATACAGTATTATTTGCTCATCATATCAATTGAATGTAACAAAAAGACACAGTACAATCATCAACATTGATCAAGCCGCCTGTATAGATTATAGCGCTATAGGTCTGACAAACCCATCCCATCGCGTAAATTCAGGGATGATCGAAAACAGTTACTCATTTAACAACTTGCGAGTTAGGTCTCAGTCGACACAAGGTTTGATTGTGCAAAAGACGCAGTGTTACATGTCGGACTCATCATTATACTTTACTATTTTCACTATACAATACATTGCCTTCAATTATACGCAAACCTATGTATTCTCACCAACTTTTGTTGACCCAAAATATTTTCAAACTTAACATGTTTCAGGTTATAGCTATGCATGAAGATTAGAGTTAATGCTCGAAGATGTTTATTTAGTATTTCTCATTTGATGTACACAACTTTGTAGAACAAGTGTATGTAATTTATTTAATCAATTATTGAAACTTATTATTCACCATGAGCTACTGAACAATCATCCATACGTGACATCCCGATGTTTCCGCCATCGGTTGGGGTGTTACAGCTCAAGGGTAAGAATAGTGATCTTTCGATTCCATTCTTATCCTTATACCAAATTCCATCCTTTACAAATGATTGTCTTGCGCAATCAACGATATCAGTATGAGCCTGTTTGCTTACATTCCATTTGTCAACAATGATTTGAAGACGAGTTGTTTCATTTCTAGATTTTTCTAATTTTGAGGTTAAATCATTTATTAGAAAATCCTTTTTAAGAACAAATTCTTTTAAAGTCTGCATTTCAGCTAGATTTGCATTTAACTTTCGCTTATATGCCCACTCGTTTTCTTTCATTTCAGAATTAATTTTACGGATATCATCCATTTCTCTTAAAACTCTTCTGTTGTGTGACAAACAGTAAGCAACAGCTGTAACACACCTAGGTGAGCACAACTTAGATTTTATTTCGAGAGGAATGTTTACCATGTCTTTCTCTTCAGCTTTCTTGGGTGCACTCTCCACCTTTTCAGCAGCTTTCTCAGGGGAAGTCTTCTCAGCTATCAACGCCTCCTCTCCAGTCTGATCTTTCACTTTCTCAGCAACCAGCACACTCTTCAGTCCTGCATTCTTTAGCATTTCACCCTTTAGCACCTCAGTTGATGACCCTTCCAGAGAATTCGCACCGTTTGAGGATTTGGTGCAAATTTTGGCCATCAGGGCTTTGTTGACTTCAACTTCTGCTGCAGCTGCCTCTTCTCCCCAATCAAAATCTTCAACAACCAATGCCTTCTGTGGTTCCTTCTCATTTCCTTCATTTCCATCAGTAATGGCCACCAACCTCTTAGCAGGCTTGATTTCAGCTTGGTTCAAAGTGGGACATTCATATTTGAAATGCCCAAGAACTTTGCAGTTGTAACATCTAATCTTTGACTTGTCAAACCTAGCTTTTCCCATTCCCACTCTCCTACCAGTTCTGTCTTGAAATCGTTTAACTCTCAGAGTGATCATTGCCATTTGCCATTTGAGGTCCATTTCCTCCATATCATCTGGATCCACTTGATACATATCCTCCGGGGACATCATTTCATTCTTGATCTCACCAGTCTTTAGTGCTTCAAAACTGCTCATGAAGGTGTTGAAGAGTTCCACATGTTCAGTGGCCAACTTGGTGACCTGTGGAGTCAGTGTCTTCGCTGCCTTTTCTGAGTACATCGCTGCTTTACCTGAACTTGAACTTCCACCACCTAGTGAGTCCACGTATGGATGTAGTGAACTTGAACCCATCTCACCAATCGGAGTCATCAATGCCAAATTCTTCATTGCACTGCTAGAAGTCACCTTTGGAACGGTCTGATTCGTCTCTCTTTTTGTGATATCCATTTCAAACGACTTCAATGTGTTTATGAGATCAGCCAGAGTGGATTGAGCATCCAAGTAATCTTTCTTAATCAGCATGCATTGAATACTCCATTCCTTTGGAAGAGAGTCAAGTAGTTTCTTGATGGAGTTACGGTTGTTGACAGGAATCCCGGCTTTCTTCATTTTCGTTAACAGACTCATGAACCTGTCAATGTGTGACGACAGGCTTTCACCTCGAACACTTCCAAACATATCATATTCTTTCTGAATCATGTCTTGCTTGTTCTGTCTCATCTCAGCATTTCCCTCGTAGTACTCACTCAAAGCGAACCACAGATCATGCGCAGATCCGTACTCTTCAAACATATTGTACACATCATTAGACAAGGCCATGGTGAGAGCACCGTAGGCTTTGTGATCTCG
Source organism: Ambrosia artemisiifolia (assembly GCA_032199755.1). NCBI lineage: Eukaryota > Viridiplantae > Streptophyta > Magnoliopsida > Asterales > Asteraceae > Ambrosia > Ambrosia artemisiifolia. The sequence goes on along the minus strand of CM063525.1, from coordinate 6,885,892 downwards.
TTGCATCAACTACTTGTCAAGATCTGTGTAGGTAGTAGGATCAGTGTTAAACACCTCTCCTGCTTCAGTGGTCCTCACTGGAATGTGAGGTCCAAGTTGCATAGACGTCCATTGAGTGTGATCATTGACAAAATAGAATGCTTTCATCCTGTTTTTCCAAGTACCATAGTCTTCAGCACCCATTAACTTGGGAATTCGGGTTATTGTTCCTGTTTCCAGTTCAGCTTGGGTTATAGGATTAACCGGGTATGAGTTGTTGTTACCAGCCATTGATTTAGAGTTGATTGATTAATTTTATAGATTTTAGTGGTTACAGTCCAAAGAAAAGTCCAAAGTCCTTAATATTTGATGATCAGTCAGTAAGTGCGCAGTCAAGTGCGCAGAGTGCTAAGTACGCAGACCAATTTGAGCAGCAACCTGAAACAATGATTCAACAGTAATGTTAAGATCTTGATCTCCTGATAAGTGTGCAGTCCTTGAAGTACACAGATGACTTAAGTGCGCAGGTCAGTCAGGGCTGAGCAAGACAAGTGCTCAGTCTTTGACTGATCAGTCTGCGTACTTATCTAAGTACACAGACACTTAAACTCTCGTTTAAGATTTTAGTGCGCAGAAACCCTAGCCAAGTACTCAAAAACTGCACCTTTCAGCAAGTACGCACCCCAACTAGTAATTTTTGATTAGTGCGCAGAAACCCTAGTTGTGATACCAGGAGAGAAAGTAGCTGTAAAGCTTTTTGAAAATTTAAGTGCTCAAACCAAGACACAAGTGCGCACACTTATGAGATAAGTATGCACTGTATTCAGGAAATAAGTGCACAACTTGAAAAACAAGTATGCAACTTATGAGCTAAGTACTCAAGGTATAAAATAAGTACTCAAAATAAGAAACAAGTACTCAAACTAAGAAACAAGTGCGCAGTTTAAGTGCGCAAATGCTGCTGAAAATGCACAAACCACATCAGAATCTTATCCAAGAGTTTTTCAATCAATCTGAAGTTCTCGGATGATGTTTCTACTAAAGATAACCAACTTTTAACACCTTAGAAACACACTTTCCACGAAATTTTGAAGCAAAGACAAAAGAAAAACACTCAAAGTTTTGATAAACACAAAAATTTATAGAAATCTTGATAATAAAAACTAACAAGATGAGGGTTTTGGTATCTTTAAATAGATACAATCTAGAGCACAAAGGCTCTGATACCAAATTGTAGTCCCAAATGCTAGATCTTGTTAAGTGCAAGAGATTGTTATCACTTAGAAACACCTATGGATTAGGTGTTTTAAGTGATTAATCTTCTACAAACAAAGAAACTAGATGAATATGATAAAAACCGACACACAAGATGAATAATAAGATGATTCCATTACTGATTTGAACATTGAAATACCATGGATTACAACAAGTACGCACCTATTCAACTTATGCTATCAAAAGATAATGACCAAAACCCTAACCCTAGCTGCAACATGGCTTTCTATATATAGGGGGACTGATGGGCCTGCGCACTTAAGCTAAGTGCGCAGAGCCCGTCCATAAGTGCGCAGCCTAGGGTTTAGACAATACAACTATGCTATAATTACATAAACAACCCTCTAACTTCTAGACTTCATTACAAGCTATCAAAACACTTAATTCTGGTAACTGTGGTCTCAATATAACCCAACATTTCACCAACCATCGGGACTCAAGACTCGTGTGGGTACGTTTTACCCGGTGATCCTCCGAATCACCAAACCTTGGACATGTGTGTGTAAACCCACTCCCGATGATTCCCTGAATCATCGAACCGACTCAACTAATACCGTTAAGTATGTTTTATGAATGTTTCGCTAAGGCAGACTTATATGTTTGATAAAAGTATTAACCTGAGTTTGTCGGGTGTCACAGATCACGCCTTTTAAGTGTGAATCTTATTAGTGACATTGCATGCGAAGAATCGGAAGCAAGATAACTAAAGAAGTAGCACTAAATTGATGCTTAAAACCATAAATGAATTAGAGTCACTTCAAAATCAATCACTAAATCAAAATCGAACCTTTCAAATGCCAAATATTGATGAGTATTTACCAAATCGAAACTGGACATGAAGTAGTGGACATAGAAACACAGACCCAGTTACACACTGTGACATTCATACCTTTCACTTTCATCGTATGTGCATTATTAGTCCCTCCACTATCATTATATTTACATCTTACGTCCTTGTTTTTTTTAAAATTGGTCGAATCGATAAAAAAATATCGGGAATTATTCTTTTGTAAATCCATTTTGTTCATTTTTATGTATTATACATACATATATACGTATACATAAATACAAGTACTTTTACAAATACAACTTCTTGACACTTGGTTCCTTGCATTCTGTAAGAATATGGGTGTTTCAAACTACAAATTCATACTTTTGCAAAAATCCAGTACTAAGATCTTACACATCAATGGTTTCGACATGGATTGTTAGAAGTTGATACCTTCTTCTTCTTCTTCTTCTTCTTCTTCTTCTTCTTATTATTATTATTATTATTATAAAGCTGTAGAAAAAGGAAAAAAATTGTAAAAGCAGTCATCCATTGGCTTAAACTTAGGACGTTGCATTAAGTCAAAGCGCTAAAAATGCTAGATTAACATATCTAAAAAAATGATTATCATGTCATCATTTGAAATTTACAGCAACAATTAACTAAATAATCACACATGTATATCTCATCTCAATAATCCTTCTGATTATTTAGCACCCCATTTGATCAATAAGAATATATCTATCTATGAACTTTGCCTTTGACACATCAAATTCCATCACAAGGGTCTTCCTTGAGCTCGGATCCATTAAATGAGAGAAATTTGGGTGTTCCAAAAGTAAGGAAATCCTTACCTTTAGAAGCAACAACATAAACCTAACCTGAGACTGGTTGCGTGTAGAACCAAGAGATTGAATAAGTTAACATATGTCTTATCAGCTTTATAGAGAGGAGCACAATGTGCCTCTGCTTCAGATGGATCCTACATAAGTACACATCCAATACTTAAATAAATTTTAGTTATTATGTGACTTTTTACTTTAACTTATACTCATAGTTGAATATTTTTTATGGCCACTATAAATTGTTATTCTTGTTAAGTTTTGCAGTTATGATAACCTTCTAGCTAGGCTCGTTTACAAACTAAGTAAAGCTAGCTCAGTTGTTTAAATCAAGCCTATTTCACGAGAGCTTTTTTTTTCAAGCAAGTCATGGACTTTTTTTTATCAATCCTAAATAGAGAAAATAGAACTTCAAATAAACACGCCTACTCACATGTATTAGCTATCAGGGCGTACATTGTTACTCGTTTATAAATGTATACATGTTCATTATTAAGAATAACATATATGACAAAGGGCATAAGTGGCAAAGCCATTAACATAACTCTTGTATACCCAATTCCAATCACACGTGATGATTTTTCATTGGTAATGAGGTTTCAATACATTGACGAAATATAAATTTAACAACTACAACGAAAGTTCCATCTTACTACAAGTCATTTTATTGGCACATAATGCCACCCACCCACCCTAAAATGGTAGATATACAAGAGAAAATAATTGGAAATGATTAGAAGAAAACAAGACCTCTATTTCATCTACACAATTTGTTCACCACCAGTGTATTCTTCAAATGATCTTGTGCTACTTTTGTGTTCCCATGTAAATCCTTGAATACCTGTCACGTTACTTGGTACTTATTAATGTTATAGGGGACCGACTAGTGTAAGGCCCTAACCTGTAAACATGCGATTAGCACTAAAACATGCGTTTTGCCCTTAATTAAAACTCATTCCCGATTTAAAGCTTTGATATTTAAGAAAAACGACTCAATCTAAAGTTTCAACATTTGAACTAACATTTTGAATACACTATTAGATTGCTAAACTTATACAAAGTTTTACTTTTTAAAAACTGGAATCAAATGTGGAAGCCTTCAGGTGTTCGGGCGTGTCCGGCTCATCGTGAGACTTGATCCTTGCTTCATGACTTCCTTCGCTTGAATACCTAGCACCTTTTCATCAAAAATGGTTAGTTATGTTAATAATATCGCATTTATAATAAGCATTACAAAGATACGCCTCAAATACGGAACGAATGTGATCAAATGACCAAACAAACAAAACGGGGAGGAGTCCCGCCGTAGGCTACGGCCAGCAATGTCTGTCCACCCTCAGTTTTTCAGTTTTTGTCACTTTTCCTTGTCCATTTTCCCCAATCTTGGATATTTTTAAAACCAAATTCAAGGCCCTTACCAAGGATACATGGGGACTTGTTTAATACCATTTAATGAGCTTGATTGATACCCATTTACCATGTTTAAAAACTCCTTTCGGCTTAACTAAAGACTATGAGATTTTTACCTAAATCGACCCGTTAAGGCCATAGGTTATACAAAACCGTATTTGACCATTCAAAGAGTATAACAATCATATTGTCAACCCACTGGACACTTGTTTATCTAAAAACATCATCCGGTTTATGTCATGATGACCCGGTTCTTAGTTTTAAATGTTTATGTCAGTTTTTACCCAAATCGACCCGTTAAGGCCTTGGACTATACAAGACACTATTTTACCACACAAAAGGCATAAAAATCGTATTGTCAACTCATTGGACACTTGTTCAACTAAAAACATTGTTCAATTTGTTTCATTATGATTCGGTTCTTAGATTTAACCTTTAGGAAATCTTTAAATTCCCAAAATGCCCCTTATAGACAAATCCTTCAATTTAGCCATCCATGGCGACACTACTTGATTCAAATCCATTCGACTCAATAACTTATTTGAAAGCTTTTAAGCCCTCATGGACTTAGTTTGATTACAATCGCATAATTTAACTATGGCTTTAATCTTACTTGGCGCCAAGGCGCGCATTAAGCTTAGTTATAATAATACTTACCGAATTGGCCTCCACACCTCTTATGGATTGTTTTTGAATTAAATTCACTTTGCCCAAAGGCTTTTATCTAACTACGGACTTACCGAGCGGCGTTGATCCATACCTTGCATCCATTGTGATTACTTAGGCATCGAGTGCCCAATTCCAAGTGTTCTCCTGCATACAATCTAGATTGACCACATTAGTCTCTCGAGACTTAATGGTGATGCATTTACCGTTTTGACCCGTTAGCCACAAGATTCCTAAAGCTTAGAGTACCAGCTTTAAATGTCGAGTTCGAATGATGAGAAGATCACCATTTGACCCATTAAGGCTCGTGGTTCATATCACCATGACATTCCAACCTTTAACTATGGGGAAATGGCAATCCCACTTAACCCATCTACCCACGTTGCATAATTTCCTTATTCAAGTGATTTTATCTAAAATCTTGAGTTTAGACTTTTGTTTACCACATAATTTTATTTATTGACCCAATTGATGATCTCCATCATTTGATTAACACACTTTGATTCATTTATTACCATCAATCCTGTCTTGACATGAATTCGCATAATTTACTCGTTTAATAGGTTTCACCCCTTGGGGTCGTACCTTTGTCGCACATCAAAGTTTAAATAGTTACATCAATACAAGAGTTATATTTGTAGTCTAGTAATGTAAGTATTACTTACCTTGCATCCATTCTTGTTTCCATAAGTATCCACCTTGCATCCGTTTGACCCGTTTGCTCCCTCTTTGTTGTACCTAACTTAGGGATGAGTCAAACTTGTTTGTTAGAATACATAATATGGAATTATTTCACTATCCATAACAACATGTATTTATTATCAATTCTAGCTAAATCCATAGCTATCTTCTTATATAGAGTATGCAATTAGCTTGGCTTATTACTAACCAACATTACATACAATTGATAACTTTCACATGTTCCTAATTCCTTAGTTTACTAGTTCTCGCCTAGTTGGCATTTTATCAAACACTTGGGGTGCACCCACAAATTCAATTGATTTTCATGAGTTTAAGTTTAGCCAAAGCATACCCATTTATCTAATCATCATCATATCATGTTGTTTAGACTCTTTAGCCTAAATTTCTCATTATAACAACTTCTAAGAGTCAACAAGATCACTAAACATAGATGGTTTTAACCTAGAGGTTGAACCCCAAGTTCTTACATACCAATGTAATCTCATGAACATGATCAATTTCACACATTAGAATGATTCGTATCTAAACGAAGAATGACTGTGGTTCCCCTAAGCTAGAGAAACCTCCAACAACTTAGAATCCCACGTTTTTACAAAATCCTAGATTTTCATCAAAATCAAAAACAAATTATGACATCAGTTTCTACAAAATAAAAGGTACCTTGGGGTTTATCAAGCTTAGATGACTCAATTCATTGCTCATGCGGGCAAAACCCCTTTGATCTTGGCTTGGATTGAGCTTGTTATTGAACTTTTAGGTCAAGTGTGTGTTTGCAGCTTTAAAGCTCCTGATGATTTTCGTATAACACACAAGGGTGTGTTTTTGTTTTAATATTTTTTCATTAATTAAACGAAGTTTATCACATTGGCAACCATGGTCCCTCAGGTCTAGTTCAAGTTTGTTTTATGATTATTACATTAACTAGATTAGTCTCTTGTAATGGGTTTAGCCTTGTTTTTATCCGTTGATTAAAAACATTCACTTAACTATTAAATCCGTTTTGTTATTTCCTAATAACGCCTAATGGCGTAATTAGGCGAAATGAAATTTTGGGGTGTTATAGGGCTATTCTTGCTAGGGTTTGGCCTGGTCAGACCTGGACTTTTTTGGACATAAATTAGTTTCATTTTTTTCCGTTTTGACTCGTTACTTGAAACCACTTGATACAACCTATACGAACACACATATATATGTATATGTATGACCTCTTAAACTCGTCTATAACTATCAAATACATTTTCTTTCTTACAAGAAATTTGAAATTTAAAAGATGATATACCTTTCTAAGTGGATTCTCAAATATATTTGATGGCTTTATTGATTGTTTTAGATTTTGATAATCTTAATCAAATTTGTGGGGTGTAAAGTTCACCTAATTTCTTAACAACCAAATTTTGTAAGCGCGGTCATCATTTCAGATTTTCAGGAGAATTAGAAAAACACGTTTGATAAAGTAGAAGAAAAGATCATGTCACACCCGCAAATTCCACTTGCGGGGTTTTACCGTGAGACGCGTGATATACCAGGATCCAAGTCAACGGTCACAATAAACAACAACTATACGAGTAAAATAAAGTTCAAACAACCATGAAGTTTTACGGAAAGATAACCAAAGTACAGTACAGTGGAAGCAGTTTAAAAAGTTACAATCCATGATACCGAATGTAAATGAAATAGTTCAACAGTTTAAAACGATGTTTAATGTGACGCATGAACAGGATGAGACATAGTGCAACTCTAGTGCACCTAATCCATGCTGCTACCTTAGCGACCTGAGAAAACATGTTATGTTAGTCAGCATATACAATGCTGGTGAGTTCACAGAGTTTTATGTTTGCAAATGTAAGTAAACGTTTGAAAACCAGACCCACATAGTCCTTACACCTATACCTGATGCTAGCTAGACATCGTTACATAATACTAAAGTGTTATGAACCATTGCTGAACGTTACTAAGTTGCCTTAATTCCCCGCCACTGGTCATCACTCGGTGTCATAAGTTAGATAGGACAAAAATGCACCCGTCCGACCTCCAGTCGACCCGAGTAGGGCTTGTCGGGCCCAATAGATCTATTTACACTTTTCCCGCTATGTATCCACATATTCATGGTTCATGATAGGGGTGTGCATGGGTCGGTTTGGGTCGGTTTTTACCATTAACCATAACCATAACCGCTATTTCGGTTATGGGATTTTCGTAACCATAACCATAACCAAACTTCGGTTATGGTTAATCGGTTATGAATTCGGTTATGGTTATTTCGGTTATTAACCAAAAAAATCAACCAAAGCAAACTTTTGGCTAAATTATAAAATTAAAAGCCCACGGGTCTTAAAAACTCAGAACCTACAATGATAGACTTAGCTTGGGTTATTATTTATAAGTTAATCAAGACTACACTTTCTAGTTAAAGTACCAATGTGGGATCCCTTTTAATAAGATATTAACAAAATGTATTTAACCTCTTGGTTACAAGTTTAATTCATCATAAAAAAAAAAGAATACTACATCATTATCATTTTGTTAATAACATACTTTTATTATAGTAAAAAAAACCTTCTATATAGTTAATATAGAACATAAATCTATTACATAAACTTAACAATACAAGTTTGGTTCGGTTATATCGGTTAACCAAAGCTTCATAACCATAACCATAACCGCTCGGTCGGTTAAAGAAATTTCATAACCATAACCATTGGTTATGTTGGTTATCGGTTAAAATCGGTTCGGTTATGTCGGTTATGGTTAATTTTGCTCACCCCTAGACTTCATGAGACCATGAGTTTCGCATAGATTTGTTGCCCATCGAGTTGGGAAGTTTTGTTGTGGTAGTTAGCATGGATTGGTTGTCGAAGAACAATGCGGAGATCGTGTGCCGTGAAAAGATTGTCCGTATTCCCCTCCCTAGTGGTGAAACTCTCTCAGTCAAAGGAGAGAACAGTCGAACCACATTACGGATTATATCCTGCATGAAAGCCCAGAAGTGCCTTCGCAAGGGCTATTGTGCATTTCTAGCACGCGTGCTCGAGAAGAAGTCGAAGGAGTTGAAGATCGAAGACATCCCTGTCGTGAGAGATTTTCCGGAGATATTTCCTGAAGAGTTTTCAGGATTGCCGCCTCCGAGAAAGGTGGAGTTCCGCATTGATTTAGTTCCAGGTGTTGCACCTATCGCCCGTTCTCCGTACCGACTAGAGCCATCAGAGATGCAAGAACTTTCAAAGTCAGTTGCAAGAGCTGTTGGATAAGGATTTTATCAGGCCAAGTTTCTACCCGTGGGGTGCGCCTGTGTTGTTCGTGAATAAGAAAGAAGGATCTTTTCATATGTGCATAGATTACCAAGAGTTGAACAAACTCACCATCAAGAACCGGTATACATGAGACGATATGTTTAGAGTACTCACTAAAGCCCTGGTGTAATAGTTTACCGTAACCATTAGTTATGGATTTAGCCTAGAAATGAATGAATAGATCTATTGGGTTAACAACCCCACTCTTGGTTAGTCGCTCTAACCCGGATACATACGACATAAGAGTGCTTGCATTTCTTTTATGATGATACATTGCCTTTATTGTGCGATGTGCGAGGCACCACTCGTCAAGGTTTGGTTATGGGCTCATGAACGTTTAATGTCATTGATCTTAGCTAGTCAATGACGGGTCATTCACGAATTTCATTAAACTTTACATTTCCAACTATTTTAAAACCTGTGAACTCACCAACTTTTGTTGACAAAGTTTTTATGCAAGTTTTTCAGGTAACTAAGCTATGGATGGAACTTGGGATATGTTTGGGCATACATTCACGACTATCACTTTTGGTGTTTTCAAAACTTTTGATCCCGCGAAGGGTTTTAAACTGTATTTTGTGATGGTTGTTGTCGTTGAACATGTTTGGTACTTTTACTATTAAATAAAATATGAATGTTTGCTCGAATCTTGTGCTTGAAAACCTTTCGTGGTTGCATCCCGTGTTTCCGCCTAGGCGGGGTGTGACAGATTCGATACTCGGTACTTACGATAAAACCTATGCTATATGCGTCAGGGTGTCTGCCTATGTGTTAGTTTTAGTTTTAAAGTAACTATCGTTTACTTATAAATTTAAAACTCAATCCCGCTTTAGTAAAACCATCTTTTTCCAAACCAATGTTTTTTGTGTTTAAATATCAAGTTATTTGGCACCTGAAAAATGATATATATATATTTAACTACTAAAACCGACATATAACACAACATCAAAGATTATCAATAATAAATATTGTGTCAAAAAATTGTATTTAACCATGTGACATAAAATAACCATTGGTCCGTAACATGTATGCATATAGATAAAGATTTAAAAAAACCTTTTGTCGGGTCTAGTGAAATGTTACACCACACTGGTCCCAGCGCTTCTAACTCGATCGATGTCCAAGGTATGCTTGGTTCATTTCCGCTCTGTTCCTCTTGTGCCCATTCCCCCCTCTTATTGCTTATGCTTTCTGGTTGGGTTTTGGGTATATATTTCTCTTGGTCGTATTGGCTTAAAGAAACGAAATTGTGCTCGTGGACCCTTACCATTTATGGCATTTGACCTTGCATTTGCATGGCTAGGTGTTATTGTTGCATTTGAACTTTGCCATGCATACAAATCTGTCAAATGGGTACATATTTGAGGGATCTATGGGTGTGCTTAGGAAGATGGGTGGTGTAATTGGTGGTCGGTTTAGTGTGTTAGGAAAATCTGAATCCATTTTTAAGATAAGCTGAGAGAAATGGTGAGTGTGTAGAGATAAATTGGTGAACTGAATAAAAAATGGTAAGGTTAATCTTATTCTGTCTTTCTAAACTTACAACCACCACCACCATCTCCATACACCACCACCATCTCGCAGCAACCACCTCACCTGCAAGCACCTCCTCTCTCTAACCTCTTTCATCTCTCATCCTCTCTCTATCTCTCTCTCTAAATACCCCTTCTATCTCTATCAGCTTTATCTCTCTCTCCCTCCCTTTAAACCACATCCATCTAGTCACCACCATCAATCTCCACTGCAAAACGATCTGAAACCATATTGTAGATCGGTTGAAGTGGTGGTGTTTTGAAGGTGGAAGGGGCGAGTTGGTTAGGTGGTGACGGAGTGAACAACAGTGGTGGAGATGGGGGGAGATGGAGGTGCATTATGGTTTCATTTTTGTTTGGGGATTATGTTAGCATGTTAGGGTTTCAGAGTTTTGACCGGTTTTTGTTTGGGAATAACGGATCTGGATTTTGGGGTTAGGGTTCAGATCGAGGTGCAGTGGTGGTGGTTTATGGTGCAGTGGTGGTGGGCCGGTCGGATGGGGGACAGATTGTGGTGGTGGGGTGGGTGGCAGGGGTAAGGAAGACAAAGTGTCTGCAGGTGTGGAGGTGCAGCGGTGGTGGTTTGAAGGTGAAACAACTATTAATGGTGGTGGTGGTTTGAAGGGGGAACATCAGTTTATGGTGGTGGTGGGGTGGGGTGGGGTGGCAGGGGTGTGTGTGAGAGAGTGAGCTTTGTGTGTGTATGTTATATATACATATATGTATGTATATATATAATTAGGGATGGCAAAAAAATCCGAGCCCGACGGGTATACCCGAAACCCGAAGCATTTGGGACGGGTATACCCGATACCCGACGGGTATGGGACGGGTTTGGTATTGGAAAAAAAATATTTCGCGGGTATGGGACGGGTATGGTATTAGGTGATACCCGACCCGATTACCCGAAACTAAATACCCGTCTACCCGAAATATATACCTGAATACTTTTAAGTTTTATATATATCTTTTCTTACCTATTTTTTTAGCAATGTTTCATTTTAATAGATTCATTATTTGAAGAATAAACTTTTCGTCTAAAATATATATTCTAATAACATTATTATTTATATTTATATGCTATGAAATATATAAATAGTTTTCAAAATTCATACTATAATATATATTTAGATATTAAATGTTTCAAAGATTATTATGGTGTTGATAATATATATGTTACTTATTACAATTTCATATACTCTAGATTTCGTAAAACATAAGACTATAAATGAAAATAAAAATATTTATATACATGCAAATACCAACAGGTATACCCGATACCCGCGGGTATGCTCTATACCCTACGGGTAATACCTGACAAAAACCCGACGGGTAATGGGACGGGTATGGTATCAGATTTTATAACCGGGTATGGGTATGGTATTAGCCAAACCCAACCCATACCCGACCCGTTGCCATCCCTATATATAATATTTTTTTTATATATTATTAAAACCTTTATGCATTAAAGACTTGTTCATTATAGCCTATGCATTAAAGAGTTGTACCTACGTATTAAAACGACTAAAATACCCTTATACTTAACCGACTTGGTTAACGACGCTATCAAATTGGACTCAGAATGTTATGGAATTATCAACCAGACACTCAAAAAATTAAAAATGAAAATGTTGAACTCAAGTAGTTAAAATCAACAAAACACAAGCACTCAAATAGAAATTCACTCAAAATAAAAATAAGGCGAAGAGCATCCTTTTATGGATACAAGGATGTCCGAGTTTCCTCTAGATAGACGGCAAATGCAAATGAAAGTAGATTTCTATGAAGCCGGAATACGGATAACTAAGAATGCGGATTGGTACACTCCTCTTTCGAGGTCCACGTCCGACATACACATAGCACCCCAGCTCATGTTAGCATTACTATCAGTCCACATTGCATGATTAAAGTTACGCATACGTGTCTTGTCGATATTATTTTTTTTGTTTTAGCATATTTCCAAATTTTGGATCATGCTCCATTATGGATAAGACCAATAAACAGTCAGCAACTTTGACCATCATCGTAGCCCTCCACGTGTCCCGACCACTTGATAAATAAAACCATCAACGGCTGACATCCCTAGCTCTCAATACCAGCCGCAGTTTCCATCTCTGTGCGCCAACACTACAAAACCCACTCCTGCAACTCTCCGTCATCACATCGATCCTCATTATATTATTTAGAGATAGAAAAATCAAGAGATATTTCTAGAGAGAGAGAGAGAAAGCTAGTTCTAGTTCTAGAGAGAGAGAGAGAGCAAAAGATACGTCTAGAGAGAGATACGAAGTGCTGCAAGTCTCCGTGGTCACATCTTGTTAGTCTAGAGAGAGAAAGTAACATATATTTCTAGAGAGAGAGAGAGAGTGAGCGAGCTAGAGAGAGATAATTCTAGAGAGAGAGAGAGAGAGAATGGTGAGTGAAGAAGGAAGTCCTCGGAGTCCAGAGGCGAAGATAGGGAAGGAGGTGGAGGACCTTTGGGACATACAAGAGGCACAGCTTACTCCTACCGAGAAGCTCAACGCCTGTTTCGAGAGTATTCCTGTTTCTGAATTTCCTCATGCTTCACCTTCACAAGGTATATTATTATTATTATTATTATTATTATTATTATTATTATTATTATTATTATTATTATTATGTGTTGTTAATCTTTTGATTTGCTGATTCCTGTTTGATCTCACAAATCAGGTAATTCAATTATTCAAACCTATTTGGATCGCAATGACTTTGTAGTAAATTCTGTTGCGGGGATATAAGACTATAATTTTGTCATAATATCGTTCGGATTTTACTTGATTGATCTAGTAATTACAAAATTAGTCGGTAGATGTTGTTACAACGATGAATTTGTGATCGGTCTCATATCGCGGATTTTGTAGTTGATTCTGTTGTGGATATAAGTTAATTGACTATTAGTTTGTCATAATTTGTATAGGATTTTACTTGATTGATCTCTTAATTAATTTCAAAATTTAATCAGTCGAGTGTAGTTGTGTGTTTCTGATCATTCGGATATTAGAATACTGGCTTCATAGATATCAATTGATTGCTATGGTAGCTTATATGAAATTTATGTAGTTGATTGTGATTGTGTAGTGACTAGTGAGTGCTTCCGAGTTCCGATAGTACCAATATCTGAAAGTTAACTTCATATTGACTCCGGATTAGATTAGATGTCTAATATTGAGTTGATCAACACTTATTGTCATAATCCATAATGTCTGTACACGGTCGGTGTCAATGTTTCATAATTACAGAATTTAATTAGATGCTATCAGCTAGTATGTATGTGTAATCTATGAGTGATCAATGTTCACATAATCCTTTCAAGCAACGGTATGTTGAGCCTGCTATAGTTTCGCTGCTGATGTTTACCTATTTACGGATTTCATTGATTGGATATTCGGATTGAACATCTGATTTTTCGGTTTTTTTTGTTCAGTAATTGAGATAAGATCAGATGCAAGTCTGGGTGAAGCTGTCCGATTGCTGTCCCAAAATAAAATTCTTAGCGCGCCTGTTGTGGATGTTGATGCACCAGAAGATGCTAGTTGGATTGACAGATATCTTGGGATGGTTGAGTTCGCAGGCATTGTCGTCTGGATTCTGCATCAGGTTCACACACTTGGTTTTCTTGATTTATAAATAACAATAGAATGCTAAAAATGCTGCTTCTTGGTTAGTTAATAAATTAATATGGTATGGTTCTGGTATTATATGTGTGCAGTCAGAAAAAAATAATGAGCCCGATGCATCTGATGCGTTTCAAAGTGCGATAGAGGACTCTATAGGACCCGCAGTTGCTGCAGCAGCTAATGGGATGGCTTCTCCAAGATATAGAAGCTCACAGCCTGGATCTCCCAAGACTGCTGGAAACTTTTTTGAGTTATTAACGTCATCTGATTTCTATAAAAACACCAAGGTTTTAGTTCCAACTCTTTGACATCTTTATTTCTTTATAACAATTATTAGGATAGCAATTCAATAATTCATGACACAGCCCGAAACATGACCAGGAAATAATTACGTTTTGGGTTTATATCTAATTTGTTTAAGAAACAGGTTATGTTCGGTTGTCCAACACTTGTAGCCCAGTTGGTTGAGGGCCTAAAGTTTCCTATGGGAGGCTTGGGTTCAATTCCCACTAGCTACATTTGGAGGACATTGGTGGAGGGGAAATGAGGGATGACCCAGCCATTGGCTTGGGTTCGAGTCCTGATCCCAACCGGTTTTACCGATTATTTCACTGTCGTGCCTTCGGGAGGGTGAGTGGTCGGGTTTTCCCGGGAATTGGTGGCAATTGGTGGCCCGAGTACTCTCGAGTACCTGATTCGCCAAAAGGGTGCCCGAGAGTGCTCGGAAATTGATTCGTTGGCCGTTCAAAAAAAAAACAGGGTGACCCGTTAACAACCTGCCAACCCGTTTGACTCATTTAGATGAATGGGTTAAAAGGGTCATGTTCGGGTTACATGAGTTTAAGTGTATGGGTGAGGGTTATTGTCTTTTGATGCAAATAAACCTACGGGTTGTGTTCACGATTTATGATTCAACCTGAAAGCACACAATTCACACCCCTCAAAATTATGGTTGTTCATATTCTCTTATCTGTTTTTTTCCCTTTTCTCAAATGCTTTATGAAAACACAGGTTAAGGACATCTCAGGATCATTTCGGTGGGCCCCATTTCTTGCATTGCAGACATCAAACTCATTTCTGACCATGCTTTTACTACTCTCAAAGTACAGAATGAAGAGTGTACCGGTAGTTGATCTAGGGGGCCAAATGATAGACAACATCATTACACAATTTGCTGTGATACACATGTTGGGAGAATGTGCTGATCTCCAATGGTTCAGAAGCTTGGGTTCCAAGAAATTATGCGAGCTTGGTCTTCCCCTGATGAACGCCAATCAAGTTATTAAGGTACATGTGATCATATACACAGTTGCACACATCAAGAAACTATATTTCCTCGGATTTTTATCTCTTAACGGGTCACAAGGGTAAAGGCTTAAAAGTTGGTTGATAAAGAAAGGTTAAACGGGTTGAAAGTTGTCTAAACTGCGTCTTTGGTACGCAAAACCTTTACATCTTTTTTTTTAATAAAAAAAGTTAGCCACTGTATAAATATAAATTATATCTAAAAATAGGTAGTTATTGAGATCATAATGATTTTGCAGGTTGATGAGGACGAGCCGGTGCTGCAAGCGTTCAGACTAATGAGGGAAAAGGGAGTCGGCGGATTACCAGTGGTTAGTGGCGGAAATAAGCCAGTTGCTAACATAAGCATTAGAGACATTCAGTTTCTCTTAACTGCCCCTGAAATCTACAAAGATTACAGGTTTATTGCACAATCTTCTTTACCATTTCTGCTTCATAAATTTTAAAGTTCTTTCCCACCAAATAAAAAAAAGTCTTGACATGAAGATTTAGAGGTGACCAGTTAGGGTTGGATTAGCCGATAAACACTTAGGGTTGGATGATCCGCCAACCGGTTTGGCTTGACTTTTTCCAAACCGTAGTTTATTACTTTATTTTCATTAAAACAGGCCGAAGCAGACCATGAACTTCCATAGTAGATACTAAATAATAATGCCCTGCTGAAAGTTTTCGATTTGAATAATAAAAGAAAAAATAACCGTAATCAATCCCTAAGTTTATGACACCAGTTTTTATCATCCATTTTTATTTATTTATTAAACATGGAATTTTGACTGTAGATCCATCACGGCCAAGAACTTTGTGACATCCGTCAAAAGGTATCTAGAGAATAACCAGAAGGCATCGCCTTTTGTAAGTGGCATGATTACTTGCAGAAAAGAAGACACGCTTAAAGACGTGATCACAAAGCTTGATTCCGAGGAGATTCATAGGATATACGTAGTGGACGACGATGGGAATCTTGAAGGCGTGATAACACTCAGGGATATAATATCAAGGATCGTACACGAGCCTCGTGGATACTTTGGTGACTTCTTTGATGGTGTGTTGCCGTTACCTGCCAACAGTCGGGTTTGACTTGAGTATTTAACTGTAGCTTAACTTCTCGGTTTTGCTTGTTTCTAACATGAGACTGTTTTGAGTTTGTCTTGTACATATCTGAATGAATAAGTTGTGTTGGACTATTGGGTGAACTATATAAAGGTGTGCTTCTTTTATAAAATAAGTCACTATAGTTTATAAACAAGTATAAGATTAGATGATACTTCATTATTCTTCATATCAACTTAATCGTCAAACAAAATTAGTAGGTATGACATCATAACGAAACCTAGAAAACTGAATCCAATAACATAAAATTTGTCTTTTTTTTCCTTTTACAAATTGCTAGTCGTTTATAGGGCTGTACAAATAGCTCGTGGCTCGGAGCTTGCTCAAAGCTCGCTCGGATTAAGCTCGAAAAAAGCTCGCTCGATATGGTTCGGTTTGAAACTGAGCCGAGCCGGCTAAGATCGGTTAGAAAGTGAGCCTAGCTCGGCTCTGTTCGTAACGAGTCGAGCTGGCTCGGTTTGGCTCGAATAATTCTAATTTTTAATATATATTTTTTATATACATATAATATATTACCAAAATGTAAAACATAATGGAGAATATGCTACAAATTTAATATTTGGTAACAGTGGCATGGAGATTCTTTGCTTGGGATTGAAGTTATAGCTAATCAAGTTATTTAAATAAACTTAATACTACTTTTGATCCAAGTACGAAAGTTAATTCGTATGTTGATGAACTTATACTGTATTCCATTAAAATTTGAGACTTATTTTGTACTTGCTTGAACTTGATTTTAACGTGCAATGTATAAGGTCGAACTTATTTTAATTGTGTTATTTTTAACTATTGAATAATAGTTTAAACTATTGAATTTTGAAAGCCATTTTTCTTTTTTCTTTTTATATTCGAGCCAAACCAAGTCGAGCCGGGTCGGCTCGGTTTAAAACCAAGCTGAGCTCGAGCTTTGATTTTCAGCTCGGTTTCAAATTCGAGCCGAGCCGAGCTGGCTCGGTTAATAACCAAGCCGAGCGCGAGCTTGACCTGGCTCAGCTCGGTTCGGCTCATGAACAGCCCTAGTCATTTATTGCATCCTAAAACAAAATAATTTATTTATCATCATCAAATAATATCTTTACCGAAGGTTATTGGATTAAAACAAGTGAACATTATCAATTAAAGTTTTGGTCACATTGTCACATAAAAATTAAAGTTTTTTTTGAATCACATAATCATTCCATTACATCAAATAATTAATTGGATTAACATTTAATTAGCATGAAATCGTTAAAAAAATAAGTTAAAAATTAACATTTCAGACCATCTGGCATAGCCCAATTGGTCATGCGATGAAGGGAGGAGAGCATGGTCACAGGTTCGAATCTTGAAGCACACAAGGCAATGAAAACAAGAGCTTGTGGTTCACTAGTTGATGCAAATTCGAATCCGAGCTGACCCGGTTTTCATCTGGCTGTTACTCCAGCGAGAAAACTTATGTGTTGGCAATACAGTTTTCGGGCGAACGCCGTAGTCCCAACCGTATTAGCGTGGACCCGGTTCAGACAACAAAGTCTGAACGCATGGATGATTATGGCTTGTCAAAAGGCAGATGTAATGGTGTGATGATGTCTGCACACAATTAAGATAATCACTGTTAAAAAAAAAAACTTTTAAACATTTCACTAGTTAAACTAGTTAGGATTAATCCGTCTCTACCAATAATGGTCTTAAAACAACCTGTATAAATAAATACTGTAACGGAAGACACAACCCAACACCTACAACGCAGCCATCACCATTGCAGACGACGTGCGGTGACGTCACGAACTCTTGCTCCTCATCTTCTACACTCGATCCATCAAATAATACTTAATAATCGAAAGCAGCAGATCCATCAATGGAGTCAGAACTCAAAGCAATATTAACCGATCTAAAAGACCTCAAAGCCTCATTGTCAGATCAATCGCATCAGGCTTCAATCGATCAAGTAACATTTCCTCAACTTCAACTCATTCTTTCGTTGATTTGCATGTAAATTATATTGGATTTTGAGCATTTGGTAGTGATTTTGTTTAAAAACTGTTGCAAATCAATGGATTAGGTTAATAATTTGATATTGATGGTTACAAAACCCTAATTTTGTTAGTCAATTGGTGAGTGATGTTCACAGTAGTCATTGCTTGAAGAGTTGAAGGCATCTGTTATGTGACATGCAATCATGCATAGTGAAATTATTGATAGGTTGTTTAAGTGATTAGTTATTTGGTTGTTTTGTTTCGGATTAGCCGCCAAGCGATTGCGCTAACTTAACTTAGATCCATCACTAAGGGTTTTGTTCAATGGGAATCTGGGTTTGTAGTGGCTTATGCATTTCTAGTTGATCAATGAAAAACTAGGATTTGTTATTGTATGTTAGGGCTAGGGTGTACTGGAGCTTGTATGTTTTTTTTTTTGAATTTAAATTGGCATTTTGAAAAATGTACCAGTAAGCAGCTTAGAAAGAAAACAATTTATCAGAATTAGCTATATTTGTGTTTGTTTTTTTTTCCGGCTAGTGGCGATTAATATTGGCCGTTGTGGGGAAGACCCTAACCGGGGAGGAATGATGGCGTGGAGGTGGTGGTGACTGAAACGGCAGTGCTGGCAGCTATGGTGGATGGTGTCGGTTGTGCCAAAGGTTGTGGTGGTTTTGGCTGTTTTGGGGGGATGGTAGTTTCGGTGGTGATGGTGGTGTTGGTGTTGGAGGTGGTTGTGTCGGCAATGGTGATGACAATGGCAATGGCTAGGGTGGTGATGGCCAACGTTAGGTCGTGGAGGCGAGAAACAATGGTCGTGGGTGTTGCTTGTCCATTGGATCCATTTTGAGTTATCAAGTGTTTTACAAGAGACCCATTTTGACTTGTTGTTTACTATGAGTCGACCCATATGAAGCCCACGTAATTTTTTTTGTACCTAAATCAACCTATCTATGGATTAGTGGGTCATGATTGCTAGGCTTGCTTAAGCCTTTCTTTACCACAACTAGTTAATTAATTGGTTAACATTAGCAGGAGATCTTTTTTAGGTCTTACATAAATCAGAATTTGACTTTGGTGAGAGTGTGAGATTCAACTGAATTTTAAGGCAATTTTTTGGCATTTAATTAAGGTTACTGTTCTATGAATTAAATGATTTTTGATCTTGGTACACATTTTCTTAGTTATTAACAATGACTTCTGTGCTAGCAGATTCGGTCACGAGTAGAAAATCTCACCAGTCTTGCAATGGTTGGATCCACTCGCCGTTCGAAAGTCAAGGTTTTATCTATACCAGCTGCAGTTAAATTTGTGATGAAGTCATTGTTTGTTACATCACTTACATGTTATCTAAGAATACTGTTGATTTTATTTCAGGATATGAGTTCAGAGGTTGTGGATAGCAACCCTTATAGTAGGCTCATGGCGCTGCAGAGGATGGGTATTGTGGAAAACTATGAAAGAATACGGGATTTTTCAGTTGCCATAGTTGTCTGTACTGAATCCATCTTTTCAGTTTTATTTCACTTTTGTATTCTTTGAACTAAAAATGTCAGCTCTATAATGGTTGCAAAACTCGCTAGGCGCTACCAACTCGGCGGACTGGGGAGTTGCGAGTACTCGGCCTAGTCGGGCGAGTACTCAGAGGTCGAATCGGCCTATGCGGGGAGTACTCGGAATATTCGGCCAACTTGGCCATACTCGGTGACCCACCCTGTAGCGAGTACTCGGCGAGTAATCGGTCAACTCGGACGACTTTTGCAACTATGGCTCTATTACAATCACAATATACGTGCTTCATTGAATAATTTGATCACACTTCTAGCTATATTCAAGGAAAATACATACAACGGTCACTTAGCCCTTTTGTTTTTTCCACTAGGCTGAGAATGATTTAGTTATTTTTTCAATATATTCTTTGTTGACGTATGCAATGGAAAAACCATGAATGTTAAAGTATTAAACTATTAATTATATATGTTTCACCTTATATTTATTAGCGTTTTCTTTTTGGGAATCACAATGCATTCTGCAACTGAATTATGTACGATTCTCATAATATGTTCAATTGTGTGATGATCGATATACCTTTTCACAGTTTTAACTGCTTTAAAGGACTATTTGTATGATTCCTTTAAGAGGCAATGGATTTATTTATTTCTGCTTGAGTGCTTGGATAGTGTATTGGAACCATAGTTTTGCTTATATATTGATAAAAATTACATCTTGTTTGTTTTACAGGGTATTGGTGGGGTGGGGAGTGTTGCTGCTGAAATGCTTACCAGATGTGGTATAGGCCGTCTTTTGTTGTATGATTATGATACAGTGGAGTTGGCCAACATGAATAGGCTATTCTTCCGTCCTGAACAGGTGTGATTTAAAATGGTTGTCTTTTCCGTCTCTATTAAGGATGGAAAGCACTTATAGAGTTATAGTTGTTTATTTAGACCCCCTTTTGAAAAAAACACAATTACTAAAACTATTAGCTTAGTAACTTTTTGATGGTTTTCACATGCAAAGTGGATATTGTTCTCTATCTTCTTCCTTCATTATTTCTTATTAAGTTTTAGGACGCACAGTTTGTTGAGAAACAAACTGCTGTTAGGCATGTTAACATGCTAACATTGATTCAATATTTCTCAGGTTGGCATGACTAAGACTGATGCTGCTGTCCAGACTTTATCAGAAATAAATCCGGATGTTGTCCTGGAGGTAATATTTTCAAACTTTTTAAATTAATGCTAAATGTTGACCACTTCCTATTGTAAATATGCCGAAGGGTTGTTTATCCACTTCACCATGGTATTTGTCTTCATAGTTTATATGGTTAACTTTATTGACAATATAATATAAATTTAAATGTGAAGAGGTCAAGAATCAGGACTACCTAGATTGCTTCTACCCATACGCATTGAAAATTGGTTTTCTTTTTGATAATGTTGACTAATGGAACATCCTTTCATGCTTAGCGGCTTAGCCATTCATATCTTAACCCAATATATATTATTATGGGTTGCAAGCTGATTTAAAATTAATTTGGGGTCTCAATAGAAGGTTCCCACATTTAGTTTTTTACGTGGAAGCGAAAAAGTGCTAGATATGTTCTAGCAAACATGTCGATAAAACTCAAATGACAGATATTATTATATAATAATTAGTTGTCCCAAACATTACAGATAACCCTCTATTTTTAAAATTTATTAAAATTTAATACTCTATTTTTTTAACTACTTCATTCCAAGATGAGAAACACTAACTAGCGTATATATCTAGAAGATATTGTTTGCATCTCTTCTAAATATATACGCCATTAAACACATTGACATAAATTCTATTAAATGATATGGTGTATGTCAAATTTAATCGTGCTTTTAAATGTTGATACCAAGAAAGGACACATCTAATCTTATTCCTTTACAAGAGATTGATGATTAAAATCCAATAATGTATTATTTTATACTACTTTTCAAGTGACTAGCTTCATTATCCCGTCCCGTCTAATATCTATACAATTACTTAGTATGATTATAAAGTCACCTCCAAGTTAAGAAAATTGATTGAAGATGTTAAAAGTAATTAATAATACTCAACTCAATAATTGCTTGCTGAATGTAATGGTGAGATGCTTAAAACCCATGCAAATGATGAAGTGATCCCAACTTATTGAAGCATTGGGGAAAATATACACCTATCATTTTTTGAAGTCTTTCCACTATCTTATTTATATACTATGTTTTCAGAGTTTTACCCTGAACATAACAACAGTGCAAGGCTTTGAAACTTTCATTGCAAGTCTCACAAATAAATCTTTTCGTCAAGAGAAAGAAGGCACGGGAGTAGATCTTGTTTTGAGCTGTGTAGATAATTATGAAGCAAGGATGGTAGTAAATCAGGTCAGAGTAGTGCTATTAGTATAATAATAATTATTATTATTATTATCAGATTTAATAGTATTTTTCTCTTTATCAGCTCAATTTTTTGTGTGTTCTTTTTTTTTTATATGGTTTATTTATGTTTTGTCTCTACAGGCTTGCAATGAACTGAATCAAACATGGATGGAGTCCGGTAAGTAAATAAATTTGTCCATTTTTTTAACTCACATGAGAAACTATTAATTATTGGTGAACTCATGTATTAATTTTACGTTGCTGTTTCTTTACATTCTCAATTCATTTTAATTTCTGCTTTTGAGGGTTTGATTTGTGTTTGAACAGGTGTGTCCGAGGATGCTGTTTCGGGTCATATACAGTTATTGGTTCCTGGAGAAACTGCTTGTTTTGCTTGTGCACCTCCATTGGTAATTTATATCAACTAAATGAACTTTACAGTTTACACACTTACCTTTTTTGTTCCTTTAAATCTCATTGTACAAACTACAAACGACCATCAGTTTTTTTTAGCAAATACGTGAATAATAGTGTTCACAAGCCTTTTTTGATATTGGTATCACATAAGCCTCCAGCTTTATAAAACATCAGCTATCCTGTATTCCTGGTTTGAAAAGCCATGCCTGATGCGTGAGGCAGCTGATGCTGTGGGAAAAACGCATCAGGGAGGGCGATGCACAGCAATCACAAGAGGCGGTGCTGGGTGGCGCTTCAGGGGCCTTTTGTATACGGCTGCTCGAAACTTGTCTGCAACTGAATTGACCAACAGATTGCAATTCAGAAACAATCCCACTGATTTTATCCATTAGAAACATGCGACCCATGGATTTTGTCAATTCAGTTATTGAACTGAAATTGACCTTTCATTCTTTGGATTGAAATGATTTTTCGATTAAGAAACAAGCAGCTGGGTTTGGGATTAAGAAACAATCTTCAATAGGTTGTATTCTTAGTCTGTACGTATGTTTGTGCTTATTAGGTTGTACATAAAGTGTTTTAGGTGGTATATAAAGCTTTTTTTTTCTTTTATTATCTTCGGTTTTAGTGTTCATTGATTAACAAATTAGTAAATAGTATCTATAACTAGTTTATAAACACTATGAATACCGGGTGCCTAGAGTGCGTGAAGCTCGCGCCCTGGAGTGCCCCACGCCTTTAGGACCCAAGTTTGTAGTAAATTTATTCAGTTTCCTGATTTTCAACTGTGCTCATTTTCTTTAAATCTAATACGTGAACTGATTTTATTGTCCTCTCGCATAGGTTGTTGCTTCTGGGGTGGATGAACGCACACTTAAGCGTGAAGGAGTTTGTGCTGCATCTTTGCCTACTACTATGGTTAGCATCGCCTTTTGCTCCCATTAAATGGTTTTTCTTATGTCTCTTTTTGCGATAGTTTGTGAACTTCATATTATTAAATATTCACCCCCTTTAAGCTAATGCCAAAAGGCAGCTTTGTAAATGTACACAGCTATGCCTGTTTAAATATTTATTTGTTGTGATTTATGACAAAATTTTGTGTACATTCTCCTTGTGAGGCTAACATAACAATTTACACTTGATAGGGGGTCGTTGCTGGGCTTTTAGTCCAGAACACACTCAAGTTCTTGCTGAAATTTGGACAAGTCTCACCATACTTGGTAAGACTGTCTCAACTCTCTCTTATACATGTGCATGTGTGTGCTTATACATGTATGCGCATAGCATCACATGGAAGATAGTTTTTAGTAATAATTATAAAGATATGCATCCTATGTACGGCATTAACTATCTCAAACCTATCTTAGGCGAGTAATAATGTGTATTGCCAACATGAGTGGGTCGGGTAAGTTGGGTGACAGTTCTTTTGAACAGGTCAAAATAGGTTGGGCAGGCTGGCAGGGTTGTCTTGTCACCCCAAAGCCTTCCCCTATGTTTATGTTAAAAAAAAAGTATTTATTCTGTAGATATGATCACCAAAACTTATATTGTGTCGTTAATCTAAAGATTTTAGTAAAGTGATCTAAGAGGTTGTATACTTGTATGTATTAAAAATACCAACCGGAAGAATTTCAACCTGTTTTATTATTGACTAGATTTTTCAGTCGAACCTTTTAATGATAAAACTGAACCCAGATCAATCAAATTGCTACCTCTAATTCTGGCTACCGGAAAATAACTATTCATGAGTGGATAATTCTTTGGATTTGACACATATTGCATTACATTGTGGAAATACTAGGGATACAATGCTCTTAAAGATTACTTCCCAACAATGGCAATGAAGCCAAATCCTCAATGTTCAAATGGACCTTGCTTAGAGCGCCAGGTAAATTTTTATAATGGAGCTACTCTATTTGAAACATTAAAGCCGTTTTAAGGGTGTTTTTCTATTCACTGCGCAGAAAGAATACATGCTCATAAAACCCGCAAGGGATGCAGCTGCCAAAGCAAAGATGGAGGAAGAACTATCAACAATAGAAATCCCAATTCATGCGGATAACGAATGGAATATAAGGTAACTTACAGGTCTCTAAAGGATTCACAACTTCCTTATATATTTAGCTGATATAATTATTGGTTACAGGTGGAAAGTGGGCGACTGGGCGGATCAGATGGGTTGGGCAAGGAAATCAAAATGGGTTTGGCTACTTTTATATTGGCCGAGTTAGGTTGGCCTGTCCAAATATATATTTTTTTAATATAAATATTAATGTATGAAACATGATTTAAAAGATTATGCTACTTCAATTAAAATGTTTAGGTGATTTTCGACTCATTTTCTTCGAAGTTATTTTTAATTATACCTATTAGCGATAGAATATAATTCAAATGGACGTAAACGGGCCAAAATTTCACCTCTACTACTAATCATGTTCAAAAGGTTTTGTTTGGATTCTAGATGTAAAATCATGCAAGTCACCTGGTTGCTTTTGTCCTTGACTAACATGCTATCTTATGTATTGCTTTTTCAGTGTTGTTGATGATTGTGAGGTTGATGTCGTAAGTGCCCAAAGTTCAGGTTAGTTCATTTTACATTTAGCTTATTCAATCTTTATGGTCATCTTTGTATATTCTAAGTGAACGGGTCAATTCGAGTAATGTTTTCTCTGTCAAGCGAGTAAATTAAAAAAATACTTTAAAAGGAAATGGTCAAACTGGTTGAAAATCGTTAACAGTTTTTAATTCTATTGCATTAAACCCCCTAACTCATTTTGTTAAAAAATATTGGATTATTATTGAAATAATATAGTTTTTGTAAATCATACCTAAAACATAGAATATGTAGATAAAAGTTTTTTTTGGAAGATTAGTGCTTCAGGCTACCAACCCGACCCATACAAAAGTACCCTTCGGGAGTTTGGGATACCCATCTCACCTAAAGAACCGACTTGAAAGATAAAATAGTCAAGCTATACTTCTAACCGTTATTATTTGTTAATTTCAAGTTTCTAAAAGTTTCAACATACTATTATTATATGTTTATCTGTTTAAGATCATATTGGTAGGGTATGAGGAGGGTGAGTTGTAGGCAAACCTTACCTCTATCCCTAGAAATAGTTGATTCTAAATAGACCCTCGGCTCCAAAGCCCACAACAGATAAATACAAGTAACAAGAACATGAAATATAAGGAAAGCTACCAATATCACAGAGCCCACAATTGTTTAAGATCATATGAGATATTGATATATTCGGTTTTGATGTGGGTAACTGGGAGGGGATCATTTAATTTCCATACCGTCTTGAACCCATGGGAAATTTTATAATTGATCCCATATTTGAATGCCTGGCCAAGTGCCGGAAGGTCTTATTGTGATCTTGTTCGATTGCAGATGCACTGCCGGAAGGTCTTATTCATGAGCTTCCGAATGCTGACGTGTACAAGCAGCCAATGGTTCCGCAAGAAACTATGGAGACTGTAGATGATCTTGAAGATCTCAAAAGGCAGCTCGAGGCCCTTAATGCTAACTAGCCTTTTTTTTTCCCATTAAAAAAATGAGTTAAATGATGAATCGAAAAGAGTTTTGGTCTATCTTCAGACATTTTTTGATTTTATAAACTTTTACAACAAGACATACTTGATCCTAATGATGGTTATATATGAAAGCTGTTGCTAGATAACGTTTATCAAAATGTGGATTTATGGCACTATTTTTTTAACGCACAACAAATCAAACCTGAGCACTCTCGAAGTATCCACTGAACAAAGGAGTACTCCGAGAGTAACTTGGGTCCACCAGTAATTTCACACTAGTTCCAGGGGAAAACCCGTCCTTCGAATGAGTAATTTCACACCAGTAAGGGAAAACCCGTCCTCCGAAGGCCCGCTGTGGTAAAACCTGCCCTATTAGCAACATTTTGGTGCCAGTATGATTCCAACTCTCTATCTCACATAAGGAAAGCAAGAAGGGTATCACTCCACCATAAGGCATTATTAATCAGAAAGTTCTCTAGATGATTTTAAAGTAAAATTTCATGGCATGTGCTTTATTGGTTGGCACATCGAGACGCAATACCCCTTGCGAAACATTGACCATGATAACTTACTAATCATACTTTTAAATTTGCACATAACTAACTGGTCCACATAATAGTAAATCTCAAATAGAGGGACCTTCCAACACCTTAATAGCATTAGGTTTAGATGAAATATCCAGTATCCATAGTGATAGATATGAATGATATCCTTATTCTAATAAAGATTTCAAGTAATGTCACGTGTCAACATCATATCATTCCTTAAAAATATCTTAAAAATGTATTTATCTTATAATTTATAATAATAATGATAATGATATTTCTGAATTAAACCTTATAAAACATATGTTTATGAGTTTTTTTTTATAACAGGCAAGTAACCATTAATTTATATTATATTGCCAAGATTAATAGTATGTTAGTTCACAATAATAACTAGTTTAGTTGGTTTGGAGCGAAAACAGAAAGAATGGTTGTAATAATTGAAGTTTATCAAAAGTCATGTCAAGTCTAAAAAAAAACGGATGGTTGTACCATTATCTATATAATAATTATACGCCACTTTAATAGTCTCCGTAGTCTAAAATACGCCAAGAGGATTGGATACAATTGTATTATAAATTGATGTAAAACTAGGAGGTGAAGGCAAAACTTCCGTTTTGCCCATGGTTCACATTTAAAATTACCAGATTGTCATGGCATTGTTACGCTGACCGTTAGCTTTTAATATATATACTAATTTGTGTCTAAGGAGTGTTTTATATCAATTTCTGAGGTTAATGAAGATTACCAAAGGCTTCAACATACACACAATCCTCACTTCCCGATTCAATTTACAAAACAAATGGTTCATAGAATCATGAATCGTTTTACATTATTTGCAAAACAAATGACTTTGAAGGGTATATATGTCCGGATATGTTTTGTGGTCGTGGCTAAAGATGTAAAAATAATTAATAATCTTTCTAAAGAATTGATGATTAAGCACTTTAGAAGCGAGTTGGATATTGATTATTTGATTACAATAAGCAAAAAATTAGTTTATGGGATGATCATCAAGTACACGTACTTGACTACTTGTCTTGTTGTCCTTTGTGTACAAACATTTTTTTATTATTCAACTCGTGTAATACGTGAGACTATAATCTAGCAAATATAATAAGATAGTACCTGTTTTTATTTGTAGATAACGATATTTCGTATAAATATGACGTTTTCTTTGACTTTGTCTATGTCAACAAACAATTCGACCCAAGTAAACACATTCAAGTTTTGGTTCAAAAAATTGCTTAACACAAATACATGAAATTGTTTGATCATTACTTTGTCCCCCTTTCATGTTCAAATCAGGTTTGACAATAATTTGTGTGAAAGACCAAAGAATACTTAGAACACTTTTAAAGGTTGTCTTGTTTCGTATAAAGTTCTTGCAACAAATTTTTCGTATTGATTGCTTTCGCTTACTTGTAAAATTGAAAATTAGAAAAGAAGTGTTTAAAAATTCACTTGTTGATGTTCCATGACTTAGAGGTTAAACTATTCCTCTTAGTTTTCTTGAATGTTGATGCATTGAGAGGGAGGCAACTTGGTTCCTTAATCTACTACGCCAACATCTCTGGAGCATGAATCGGCTATATACTTGAAACAAACCCCAACGCGTTCCACTTGGACCAACGGCTTTAGGGGATTGTCAATGAGGCTCCCTGTCATGTTGGTGGGACTCGCCCTTTGTTTTCTTTCGAAGGACGAGAATGGCATGACCTTTTGCACACATACCAATAGTGGTTCTCTCCCATGATAGTCGCCTTGATAGAGCACGAGCACTGGAGTACACAAGGCAAGGGAGCGTCCTGCTAAGCCTTCAGGCGTTCCTCCTCAACTTTTCAAAAAATCTTCGAACAGGCATCTCAACCAATAAGGTTTTCTCATTTGCCAAACGCGCAAACACGTTGAAGGGAAACAAGTGGTATACTTAGGATGTCCTGTAACCAAGAGTTACAAATCTAATGCTATATTATCGTTGTCCTACGGACGGGCAGTTGTTTGTGCATCAGGTTACAACAAGGCACAAGGGTATCATTTTCATCTAATATGACTGGGAGCCTTGCTACATAACAAGATTCATATCAAGGCTATTTCAGTCATTTTCTTAATTTATTAAGTTATATCTCATTAGTTAACCAGCAAATCCTTCAACATATAACCTCCTTAACTTACATTTAACTTACATAAAAAAAAGGCAACTTGAGCTCTCTTAACCATAAAAACAAACACATTCCTAGTCACTTGCTGCCTTATGGTTCATGATTCAAGGTTTCAAGCCATGCCTCCACTTGTTGCGGTGCGAATTATCTGGAACAAAGCTGGTAAAAACAACACAATATCGGTCACAATGAAGGCACCAGATTGGCAAAACTTAAAAATATATATGCCGGGGACTACACATGTATTCACCCTTTCTACATGATTACTAATTTATAGGTCACTCAAGTATGTATCTGGTTATACTTATAACTACCTTCAGCCAAAAATATGCCTAATGACACTATTAACATTACTAATATTGAATTGAAAAAAGTACCCTTGTGTCGGTACAGAAAACGACTAAATGTCAGAAATCCTAAGGTGTTTTGTCCTTTCAGATATAATTAGGATTTGACTATAATACATATGGCTTAAATCTAGGGGCGCAAACGAGCTGAGCCGCTCGTGAGCTACTCGAGCTCGGCTTGGTAAAAAGATCGAAACAAGCCAAGCCTTATCGAGCTCGAGCCAAGCTTGAGCCTAAAACAAAGCTGGTTTATTTATTGAGCCCGAGCTCGAGCCTGGCATGTGAAGCTTGTTAGGCTCGTCGAGACTTACCAAGCCTAGTGTAATATTAATTTTTTTTAATATTTAATAATATTTACCACTCATTTAAAGTTGTTTAGTAAATGAGCCCCGAGCTCGAGCTTCACTTATCGAGCTCACAAGCCTAAACGAACTATTATTTATATTATTTTTATTCAATGTATTAACTAATTGATAATGAACGAGCCGAGCCCGAGC
This sequence comes from Ambrosia artemisiifolia, assembly GCA_032199755.1. NCBI lineage: Eukaryota > Viridiplantae > Streptophyta > Magnoliopsida > Asterales > Asteraceae > Ambrosia > Ambrosia artemisiifolia. The sequence continues at coordinate 6,856,027 of CM063525.1, read as the reverse complement.
CAAGCTCGAGCTTGACAAATTGTCAACGAGCCGAGCTTGAGCTCTTGTAAGTCAATCGAGCTTGAGCCTGGTCAAGCTCGGGCTCGTTTGCACCAGTTAAATCTAATTATACAAAAGACACCACAGGTTTTAGTTAAAAACAAAATACTACTTTACTTTTATAAAAATACGATAGTTTGAAAAATAATTCAACATGCAGTGTAAATGTTTATACAATAAAATGAATTCTATCTAAAAGACTAAAACCCCTTAATAATAAGCATATGGTTCATTCATATAACATGAGGATGAATAATTTATGCATTTTCATTCTATAAAATCTTGGTAATATAAAAAAGGAGCGAAACTTACATGATCCGATCACAACAAATACGAAGAAACCGAGCACTATGGGTCCCACAGGATAAGAATCCTTTTTCTTTGTTGCCGTTTCAGGAACAGTCCCGCGCTTCTTGATGTTCTTCTCAAACCTCTCCACCTTTCTGTCAGCCAAACGCTTGGATGTAGTCTACATGACATGATAAATCAGTTCAAGAACAAAACAAGATCAATCTACAGGAAAAGTATTAAAAGCACCATGAACTTTACTTTACATACTAAAAGCAAAAGTGTATCTAAAAATATAACTTCAAAAGCCATTGATGTTAGCCAGCCTGCTTCCTGACCAATAATAAACACATATATGCATACATTTTGTAGTGCTTCCATAAGTCTTATCTGTTTACAACTTATAGCAAGAAAAAAAGGTAAGACATAAGACATTTCTAAGAAATAGCCTTTTTCCGGGCCAGCTTTTTTGGGGGCCTAGAGCCGATTCTAAAACTGGGGCCCTTTTTGTATTTTTTTAGCTTAGGATCCTAATACTTGGGAATATGATGACGCACATTTTTGTATACGATTTCTAAAAGACACGCAATCACATGTATTAGAGTTTCAGTGACAAGAGAACACTTCCAGGTATGTCGATTGGCTCGATCCTTTGCTCTCCTCATCAAAACCTTAAAATTAAACAAAGTTAAACCCTAAAACAAGGTTTAAAAGTACGGAATTGTGCCTTGAGGCGTTTTCCCTTAGCCTCACGAGGCGTATGCCTCGAGGCGTAAGCCCGAGGCGGAAATAAAAATTAAATATAAATATTATAAATATTATATATCTTACAAAATAAATATAATTAATTTCATCATCAGATTCATCAATAACATCAAAACACAAATTAAAAAGACATGGAATGCTTGAAGTTGACACAAAAAGTTTAAAACATAAAAAAATAAACATCAAAAACCCATGAGGCGCACCTGAGGCGCAGTTTTTGTTATCGCCTCAGCTCTTTGAGGCGCATGTACAAAATAACACCCCTGAGGCGCTGCCTTAAATTCGTTTTCTTACAGAATCGCCTTGAGGCGCGCCCCGAGGCGCACACCTCACCCCGTTTTTATAAACCATGCCCTAAAAGAGGACAATATGCCCTAGATGTATTGACATTTAAAATAAAACACGACATGTTTAAAAGTGGTTGTTTCAAGTAGTTACATAGCTTGAGAAACACAATAAGCAATTAGTAACTCAACAAAGTAGGGATGACAACGGGCCGCATTTTGGCAATTGCAGTCCCATACCCGATTATAAAACCCTGTCACATATTCGTTGGCTACCCGTTACTAGCCATTACCCATCCGGTTCGTGTGTATGCCCATTAATGGACAATGGTCCTATGTGGTTAAGAATTATCTGTTGGGATGTTCATCACCCAAAGCATGATATTAAAGTCATCTAAAAAGCCAACTTGAAGTATCAAATACTCAACTACCCTAATAACAACTATAACTTTAATAACTTCAAGTTCCTAACAAATCCAACATACTATGTATTATATCTTCTAACATTATATAATACATATTATTATTAGTTTCAATGTGGGTAGAGGGGTCAAACAGGTATCACCTGACACCATACCCGTCCCAACCCCGTGTAAATATTTTAAACTAACTTCATAGTCCGTCCCATACCCGGATACCATCCCAAATGTTTCAAGTTTTCCCGTCATGTTCGGTTTCTTTTGCAATCCTTACAACAAAGGCGAAAAGTTGATGCTAAAGCAATAAAGCCTAATTGACATGTAGCAATCAATTTTAGGAAATAAAAACAAACACATTGAAAAAAAAAAACTGAATTGATTTTAAGAAAAATGTTGACATATTACAATTACAATTTAAGCTTTTAGCACAAAATGGTAATAAAAATTAGGAATCTTTAGTATAAAAAAACTGATGTGACATGACAAAATTGAAATAAAATGGGCACAAAACATCATCAACATGATCTTTCAACTTTATGATCCTATAATAAAGTTTAATCAAATAAATTCAGATCATGCAGCTCAAAATTCAAACGAACAGAATAATATTATGAGTAAAATAAGTACCAAAACAAGAATCAAGAACATCAACATCTGATAAAAAAAAATAATAAAAAAAAATCCCAACAGAAAGTTGAAATTTTTTCATAATTTCCAGACAGATGAGATCATTATTCTCAGATCTGATCAAATTTCTAATAATAATCAGTTATATTCATAAATGGGAAGCTATAATTAAATAAAAACAGTTATTAAATACAAATTAAATGATAAAAAAATGAGATTAAATACAAATTATGAGGAAGATGATTGATTACCATTGTATCTTGCAAAGATTTGATGTGTAACGTAATAATATTGGATGGATTAGAGAGAATTTATAAAGAGTTGTTTGAAGAAAACCAGTGCCTGTGATTTAGAGCAAGTCTGAAATATGGTGACCCGTGGTATTATTATTTAGAACTGGTGTATCCACGTGTAATGAATTTCAAATTGACTCATTAATATGTTACCTAACTAGTGAGAACTAGGTTGTTGTTTCAGGACGCGTGTTGCGACGGTGACGTCTTAGTTGTTTAAAGCTGTCGTTACATTATGTGATGAGTTAATTATATGAAAACTCGTATTTCAATGTGTCCTCTCTAAGTCAATGTAAGCTATTTAAGCATTGCGGTTGAAGTGTACAATGAGTACATTAATGTGTGGTGCCAGAACGTGACATTACACATTTTTGACTTCGTTACACACATTATGTTCGTGACATTAATGTTATTAGACAGAGGTAAAATATGATGTCTCTGTCGTTGCGGTGTAAAGTTCCGAAAAGAATTTTAACACTAACGTGGTTAGGCATAGATAAAAAAAATTATAACAATGTGCACACGTTTGGGTGTAACGTGGTTAGGCATGGATAAAAAAGTATAGTAATGTGTCGCACTTTACAGGGTAAAGTCGTAAAAATAATTTAAATAAAATGAGTAATCAAGTTATTAAGTATAGAATGTTGGCGGGTCGAAATTGTCAAGTACCAAAGTTAAATGAATGTGTAACTTACTTAAAGATGGGGTTAATAGTATTTCATGTCGAAAAGGTCTGAAGTGAAAAAACAAAACTTTTTTGAAATGAAGTAGAAGTATAGGGGTTAGAGTTGTCATTTATGAAACTTGAGAGTACATAGGCTAAAACTGCCAAATTTAAAAGTTGGCGGGGCCACTTGGTTAGTGAAAAACTCTACCAACCATGGTATTTAAGATATTATACAATTGTCAATTTTGTTACTGACACTGGCTTTGGTGTAATTTGTCACAGTAGTAGTGGTGCAAAAAGTAATACTGGTATTAATGTTAGGACGGTATCAATTTTGTTCGTGCCACATAGTTGACACATAAGCAAAAAGCTATTTGGATTAGCTTGAAAGTTGGGACTGGCTGGGGAAATTTCTTAAGTTTGGATTAATTGTCGGCTAGTTCATCAAAGTATGGATTATTAAAATCCAATATCTATACTTAAAATGTTAACACTTTAACCCCTCCCACAGTCTCATGTTTAATATATTTAAAAATTTAACTTAGTAAATGTAAAGTAAAATAATTAGATCCGGCTTACGAGCTCAAAAGCCGAGCCAGACTGAGCTTAGGCTCGACTCATTTACCAATCTTATTTCAGATGAGCCATATAGTTTTCTAAAATCCCATACTTTTGTGTATGAATTAGGGTGTTTTTTTAGTTGTTCTTATGTGTTTGATGGTGAAAAAATATTGAACCAGATGAATTACTTTGATTGAATTAAAAGTTATGGACTTTTATGATTTGCTTTTGAGTAGATACAAAATGGGTGTTAACTATCTTATAAGATTGCTAAGGTGCTGTTTGTTTTTGAAGAGGTAAAATGTATGCAGTCTGCGGATCATATCTGCAGACATCTACAGGAGAAGAGGTGGACCAAATGTCTGCAGTCTGCGAGAAGAAGACTGTTTGTTTGTTAACGTCAGCAGTGTAACCCAAAAACCATAATCCACCATATCCGAGACCCTCCACCGTGAACCAACACAGCCCTCCAGTAAATCATCAATAACAACAACCGACTGCTCACCATAACCGACAAAAGTTGAAGACTCACCCACCACAATCATCATCAACACAACCCACCACACTTTCCTTCTTTAAGATCTTGTCTCGTCAATCTGCCTGGTTATTAATGAGGAGCTTTTGCAGGGTCTTCAACTTTTTTGTTCAACATTTAAACATACATATCCAAGTGCTTTGATGCTACAAAACCTTTACATTTATTGATATAGATACATATATTCTTTTATGTCGTCTCTGGACTTTAAAGCAAGAAAACATTGTTCATAAATCCAGTGGCTGGTTCGGCATAACTCTGGCCACAATTAGTCCTTTACATCTAAAAATATAATATCTAAGGTCACATATAATATCTGGGGTGTGGTGGGTGGGTTGTGGTGGCGGTGGGGAAGGCAACGCGGGGAGAGAGGAGGAAGGAGGCTAGGGTTTTGAAAGGAAGGAGAGATCTGTGTTTTTGTTTTGTGTAAGAAGAGGTTTGGAGAGGAGCAAAAGAGGTGGGTTTATGTCTGCACAAGGAAAAGGAAGGACAAAGCTTTTTAAGTGGCATGTCTTTTAAAAAACAAACAAGCTGCGCCCCCAAATGTATACCCGCGTCTGCATGGCGCAAACATAAATGATCAGAAGTACTTCTCATAAAAAAACAAACACCAACAAATTCAATCACGACAACATTTTCTAAGTGAAACAACAAATTAAATTATAGAAATCCATAAAAAAATCTTTAAGAAATAAAGATAAGTGGTGAAGAAACAACGAGTATAACGAGTGTACAATATGGGGTGACTACTCGTGTTCGCTACAAGATATATCCTTTGCTCACACCGAGACTAGATCCATGGCCCGAAAGATAAAGAGAGAGTCAAGAAGTAGTACACATATACACAAGATATAAGTGGTTCGGTCTCGGTGACCTAAGTCCACTGTAAAAGTATGATCTTTATTGCTCGAACGATTACAAATATAAAGAAGAGATAGAAGTGTATTACAAGTTTGTGTGTTTGAGTGGTGAATTGATTGACCTCTAGAAAGGAAGTGAAGCCTGCTTTTTATAGAGGGTGCATGGGCCATGCGCTTGCGACCCATTTCAGAAGCCCATCCAGTTGGGTTTGGACCAAAGGTTTGCATAAAGCACACCAGGTAGAAATGGCGCCATGCCATTGGTCCACGTGGCGCGCTGTGATTGGCTGTCAGGGGCGGCGCCCTGCCACTGGCATACGTGGCGCGTTGTGGTTGACTGTAGGGACCTCCTTTGCTTCCTGCTGCCAGGATGTGTCAGGCG